>VDFB02379711.1:198978984-199057825 GCA_007258455.2 Sequoia sempervirens | reverse complement strand
GGAAAACTAGAAGCAAAAGTGGAAGTAAACTTGGAAGAAAGATTGGAAGCAAAACTGGAAAAAAATTGGAAGCAAATTTGGAAGCAAAACTAGAAGCACATTGGAAGAAAAATTGGAAGCACAACCAGAAGGAAAACTAGAAGCAAAATTGGAAGCAAAACTGGAAGAAAAACTGGAAGCAATATCAGAAGCAAAACTGGAAGCAAAACTGGAAGCAAAGTTGGGAGCAATACTAGGAGCAAAACTAGAAACAAAAAGGGGAGTAGACATGGAAGCAAAAGTGGAAGCCAAATTGGGCATTATACATTATTTCCTAGTGCTATTCCTAGTGCTAAAGGAGATGCTATTGCTGGAACCACATTTCCAACACAAAATCCTATGCAAAATCTAGCGCAAAAACCAGCGATGAAAAGAAGAAGCCCTTTTCACCAACTTTGGTGCCATTAGATGAGTCCAATTGATGGACTCAAATACACTAAAATCTAGTGCAAAAGTCAGCGCTAATTGCATGTTGTGTTGTTGTGTACCTATTAGGGGAAAATTTGGGGTGCCTAAGTATGGAGGCATGTAAGGGGGGTTAGGAATCATGTGACAAGTGTCACAAGAGTCAAATATGTGTTTGAAAAATGTGCCACATGGATTTGGACACCCATCTCTTGTAGCTTGTTCTAGAAGCTACCTTGATGCTTGTATTCTCTATATATTGGGTGTCTTGGAGTGGGTTTAGATTGTTGCATTTGCAAGTATTGTTATGCTGTCAGAATTACTCCAAAATTTAACACTTGTGTATACTCCTAAAGAACTTGCATTGCAAGTGTGTTGTAATCACCTTCAAGATTTTATAATACATTGTACAGATTTTGGAGTGTGGGGTTTTTCATCCAAAAGGGATTTTCCCATGATATATCTTGTGTTGTGAGCTTATTTTACTTGGGTATGTGCAAGATCATCATAGAAAAAATAGGTGCTTAAGTGGTGATAAAATTCAAAAAAATCAGAGTTAAGCAAATTGACGTAAAAATTTGAATAAGTTATCTATATTATTTCAAAAATATGTAAGAATAGAATCTGTAGCAAATTGAATGTAGTTTCTAAACTACTAGGTTTATTTAAAAAAAATCCTATTTGGTGAAAATTTAAAATTTCAATGCAGTAGCACTTAAATTTCTGGGAAAAAATAAGTAGGTGTCTGTCTGACCACCCTAACCACAATAAAAATATAAATTTTTTTATAATATTTTATGTATAAGTAGAGGACTCATGTCTCGATGTGATGCATTTTTTTTAATAATTTTTTCCAATTAAATAGTTAATTATGAATTTTTTATTACAACTTTAAAAAAATATAAAAACTCGTATATTTGACCACCTTAACTTGGTCAAAACTTCATGAAATTCATTTTTTTTAATCCTATAGTATGCAAAACATAGAATGTGACGCATGTTTTAGATTCAAAAATTGTTATATCGTTTGAAAGCTATAGATTTTATTCAATTAGCCTATTAATCAGGACTTTAGTCATAATTCAAATAGAAAATGAATAATAATTATTTATTAAATTCAAAGTAAAGTATAATTTATATTGGTGGAAAGTTGAGAATCTCCTTTAAAAACCCTTTTCATTTCATCAATTTTGGGTAAAAAAAAAGTCGTCGGCCACATACCCTACACATACCCATCATGATCCTACACATACCCACTTGCATGTGTTGTAATAACTTTCTAATTGTGCATCTCATATTGTAACTATAAAAGAATTAAAATTGTACATCTCTCCTCTTAGATTAGCATTAGGAAGCATTTTTGCATACCTTGCTTCCTTTCAGTTGGTATCAAAGCTTGATCACCTTTGATCCTAGTTGTTGTGTAGAGGGTTTTTTGTACTGATCTCCATTTGAGTGGGAGCATGTGCAATGAGTTTGAAATATTTGTTGCAGAAGAGATGGATGAAACATCTGGAAGAATCAAGATGGAGAAGTTTAATAGTGGTAACTTTGAGCTTTGGAAGCTCAAGATGGAAGACATGCTCATAGACTGTGACCTATGGGCCGCTATTTCTAGAACCAAACCGCTAGGCATGAAATAAGAATATTGGGATCTCATGGATAGGAAAGCCAAGGATCTTATTAGACTATGCTTGGCTGATTCCATCCTCTTAAATCTCCATGAAGAGAAAACTTTTGCTTCTCTATGGAAGAAGCTTGGTGATCTCTACTAGGCTAAATCCCTAGTAAAAAATCTTTTCTTGAGAAAGAAGATGTATTCTTTGAAAATGGAAGATGGAGGATCTGTTATAGATCATCTAAATGCATTTAACATGTTGGTTGTAGAACTGGGTTATGTTGGAGGCAATCTTGATGAACAAGACCGTTGCATGCTAAAACATAAAAAAATAGGGTTTATCAAAAATTAATTAACAAGATGATAAACGGCTATGTTTTTCTTAGGGATGTTTCACTCAATTATGAGGCTAAAATGCATTAAAAAAATTAGAAATTAATCCTAATTGTTATCTCAACAATGAGGGAATTTTTGAGAGGCTAACATAATGTGTACCTTGTTGAAAACTTGTTTTTAGGTCACTGAGGACTCATTCGTCCCAAGTGGTGAATGGGTCCCTATTAGAGTTTCTAAAAACTGACATCTGGGTTTTGTTCCTCAATGTCTGCATTTCCAACTCCTTGGTGCTCAACTGCCAAAAATATGAAACAAATTTTGTAACCTTGTTTTTGTGTTTTTGCAGTATAGATGACAACTTTGTAACTTGACAAATTTGACAAATTTTCTTCAATCTTGTTCTCCACTTGATCTTCAATCTAGAAACCTGCAAACACACATCAAAGGGGAAAAAAACTTGTTGATTGTTAGATGATAGGGGTTTTCCTTGGTCAAACCCCATTTAGGTAATTAAACCTTATAATGAAAGAATGAAATAGAAGCATGAAATATGAAACATGAAATGATGATACCTTAGAAAATGTCTTGGAATGTAAATCCGCAAACTAACATGAAATGGCCATGTAGAATGCAGATCTAGATCTTGAATTAGATATAAAATAATGCTTGCAAATGGATCTTTATTACTACATCAAAACACATTAGCTCAACAACATGCTTGATGCATTATGTCATTGACATGATGATAAGAACTTGAATTGTTGCAATAAAAAATTGATAATTTTCCTTTGAATTCCTTTAAGATGCTCTATAATGCTCTTGTGAAAGTGCTCTAATGATACCTTAAACTTGCTAGGTGAAACTATGTTAATTAACCTTATATTTATACTAAATCTAAGAATTAACCCCAAAATTCAAATAATCCAAGCTGACATCAAATATAAAATTGAAAATCATTAAAATACCACCACAAATAAATTCAAAATGGGTGTCCTAAGCAAGGAGGAACCAGTAGCCCAAAGTGACAAATGGGTCCTAGCACAATTTTCTAGGACCAAGCTTTGGGGAGGTGAAATAACATCAAAAACCCACCTAAGATATGCCAAAAAAGGGGTGTCCTAGGTTAGGAGGACCCATTTTCCCAAAGTGGCGAATGGGTCCTAGCATAGTTTTTTAGGAATCCAACTTTTCCAATGTACATGCTAAGCAATATCATTAATGGGTGTTGGGATATATCCTTGAAAAATGTAATTAATAAGGCTTAGATTTGAATTAAAGGGGCCAATTAAGCTCAATTAACCACAATTAATTAATAAAGCCCTGGATTAGTGTGAAAATGTAAGAAAACACTTTACAACACCTTAAATAAAGCATAATTAATTACATTTTATCATTAATTTTTAATTCTCAGAGTAATGTGAAAAAGGGTTACTTTTTTCTATGCTACACATGCTTCTTTTGTGTTCATTTTCGGACTCTTGGGATCACTTGGTTATAGCTATTGGAAGCATTACTTCCACCTTCAAGATGGATGAGGTTGTTTCCTCATTATTATCTAAAGAGATGTGAAGGAAGTCTTCTAAGATTGCCAAGGAGGCCCTTGCAATTCATGGCAGACCAAAGGAGAGAGGAAAAAGAAAAGAAAAGAAGTCTAAGTCAAAGTCTTCAGGGAGATCTAAATCTCCTGGTAAGAAGACCAAGGAAAAATCTTGGAATTTTGACAAAACTGGTCACTTTCGTAAAGATTACAAGGAGGAGAAGAAGAAGTCTTTCTCTAATTCTGAATCCAAGAAATCATCTCAAGATGGTGAAGAAGCATGTATTGTAGCCTTGGTAGCCCATGCATTGGATGATGTGTGGTCAATAGTGAAAGATGGAAAATTGTTTTGCTTCTTCTAGGGTTTTGGACCTAGAATGAAAATATTCACTAAATTTCACTCAAGAACAACCCCTTGAGATCTCAATGCAAAGGATAAAGAGATCTTGCAAGAGGGTTGTTCACCACTAAGTAAGAACTTGGAAAGATAAATGAAATGCAAGATGCAACACTAAGCTCTAATTCAATGCAATGACCTACAAAATGACTTAGAAATGCAAATAAAAAAAACATAATAGTAAAATGAATGGTGTGCACTTGGAAATCTAGGACATTTGACTGATTGAAGCTCTGAAATGCTAGAAAATCTAACTTCCTGTCCAACTAGTCCACTCCTTCGCCAATTTGGGTGAATCAATCCTAGATCTGGATTTCTGCACAGGAACCTGTTTTAGGAAAAAGGGTATCTGAATCTGGAAATAGTTTTCAAAAACACCTACAATGGCCTAACTCATTTGCCACCTTGGAAAAATTAGTCTCACTCTACTTTTTTGGGAATTTAAAGTTCTAATATGGACTTCAACACCTACTCTTTCCTTCCAAATTGAATTCCAGATCCAAATCTGTGAAAATACATCCAAAAAAGGATATAAATTTGATTTTCTTATGGGGGGTTTGCCTTGATCAAACCCCTAGTTTGGTAATTAAACTTTGATAGAAATAACATAACATAGGAATTTAAACCCTAGACTTAAGTGAGTCTAAGACTAAGAAATCTGAAACACAATACAATCCTATTCTATTGTGTAAGAATATGATGCATGAATGTAAACATGAATATAGATGACTCACTTTGAGAGATCTCTAATCACCCAAATGAGCCCTAATGATGCTTGTACCTTCCTTAGGCTAAATGTAGAGTGATAATGGAGGATGGAATCACTTAGGAAACAAGTCTTTAGGCTTGGCTTGATGGCTAGTTGCATCTCCCCAACCTAGAATTTGTAATGATTCACCATAGACAACCATGATCAACCCTTGACAATGCTATATCTTGAATGAAAGTGAGCTTGAAGACCTACAAAAACACTTTAATGTTGCTCCAGGACTTCAACTTTGATTGATTTTGAAACTTTAATGCTCTTGTGAAAGATTGCTTGAAGACTCTTGATACTTGTCTCTTGAAAATTCTTGCTTATCTTCCCTAGTTATAAAATAATGACTTAAAAACTTGCTTATATATGCATTAACACCTAATTTATCATTATTTAGATCTCAAAGGCTAACATCAAACAAAAATTTGAATTAAGAAAGTGATTTTCCTACTTAGATTTGAAACAAGCTCCAAATGGGACTCATTCACACAAGGTGGTGAATTGGTTCCACCTAGCGGACTCATTCACCCAAGGTGGTGAATGAGTCCCACCCTAGATTTTTGAGGTGGGTTTTCAGGATTTTTGATGTTTTAGATGATTTTGTTGAGATTTTAGCAAAAATAAGCCTTGAGATCCAAAATAATGGGTCAAGGGGCTTATTAACGATAATTTTAAAGGATAATTAATAAAAGGGTGCCAAAATAGGTCCAAATTAAGTGTGAAATTTGCTTTAGTTTCAAGAGCATACAATTTTATACACTACAGATAGATTCAGGTGCATCCTTACACATGACTTCTCATAGAGATTGGTTCTCAAAGTATGAAGAGTACAATGGCAAAGAGGTGTACTTGGGTGATGACTCTCACCTAAAGATTGTTGGTCGTCGAAGATTCAAAATCAGATTTCCTGATGGATGAGTGAAGGGGATCAATGGTGTACTGCATATCCCTGGTTTGGTGGTTTGGAATGGAACCTATTATCTATAAGTAAATTGAATGATGTGGGTGTGCAAGTAGTTTTCTCGAATGGAGGATGAAAGATGATGAGAGGAGCTATGGTGCTTGCTAAGGGTGTTCAGATTGGCAATATATTTCAGCTTGATGCATTCATTGTGCAGTGTAATAGGTCTTATGTTATTAAAAAGAGATCTTTAGAGTCACTATCCTCACCATCAGAACTCCTAGCGAAGAAGATTGTTGCATCTACTTCTAATGGACATGCTTTCTAGGTACCCAAGGGTGCTCATTCTGTGAAGATGAAACTTCCAGAAGAGAAAACTATGTTATGGTACCAAAGGCTTGGCCACATTGGTGAGAAGGTCTTAGATCCCTAAAAAATAAAAATCTTATTGAGGAGATGAATGATTGTAATCTTGAGTTTGATTTTTGTGAACATTGCATTTATGGGAAGCAAAACAATGTTCAGTTTTATTATAGTTCTCACAAATCTTTTGAAATGTTGGATTTGATTCATTATGATGTATTTGGCCCTATTAATGTTCATTCAATTGCAAATGTTTTTATTTCATTTCATTCATTGATGATTATAGTAGAAGATTACATGGGCTTATTTTCTTAGAAGAAAATTTGAAGTCTTTAATATATTCAAAGAGTTTAAAGCTCTTGTAGAGAAGATGAAGGATATAAAGATTAAATGTTTGAGGACTGACAATGGAGGTGAGTTTTATTTGATAGATTTTGATAGGTTTTGTAAAGAACATGGGATTGAAAGGCATAAGACAACTCCCTACACCCCTCAACAAAATGGAGTTGTAGAAAGAATGAATACAACATTGATGGAGAGGGATAAAAGTATGCTTAGTAGAGCTATCTTTGAACAAAATTTTTGGGTTGAAGTTGTTGCCACTGCCTGCTACCTGATTAATAGGTCTCCTACTTCAACGCTCATGGACAAGACACCCATGGAGGTATGGTCTAGTAAAAAACCCTCATTGAGACATATTTGAGTATTTGGTTGTGAGGGATATGCTCATGTGCCTAGGGAGAAGAGGTCTAAGTTGGAGAAAAAGGATATAAATGTGTTTTCATTAGTTATGGCATTGGTGTGAAAGGATACAAACTTTGGGATTTTGTGGCCGAAAAAGTTTTGTATAGTAGAAATGTGATTTTCAAGGAACTAGTTACTCCTATACTTGTGTCACAGCTAGAGAAAGAAGAAAGGAAAGAGGATGTAGTTCATATTCCTCCTACCCCCGAGAAAGGAGAACCTAAGAGACCTAATGATGAGGAGAGCTCAAGTAGCTCTGAAAGTTCAGATGAAAATGAAGAACCTTGATCTCAACCTTTGAGAATGTCTACACAGATACAACAACAACCTAATAGGTTTGGATATTCATTGCATGATTCAAGTTGCATTTTTTCTTTGATCTCTAATACTGATGAGCCTATGATTGTAAGGGAGGCTATGGGTATGGATGATTTAGATTCTTGGAAAAATGCCATGGATGAAGAAATGGATGCATTAAAAAGAAATAACACTTGGGATCTAGTGCCCTTGCCTGATGGATGTAAACCCATTGGTTGCAAATGGGTGTTCAAGAAAAAGTCTGGTTTAGATGGAAGTGTTGAGAGGTATAAGGCAAGGTTTGTCGCAAAGCATTATTCCCAAGTTGAGGGAATTGATTACAGTGAGATTTGTTCTCCCATTGCAAAGTTGACATCCATTAGATTTTTGTTATCACTTGCGACTGCATATGATTTAGAGATTGAACAAATGGATGTGAAGATATCTTTCCTTCATGGTGACTTGAAGGAAGAAATCTATTTGTCACAGCCAAAGCATTAGATTGATAAAGGTACACAAAATTTAGTTTACAAATTGAAGAAGTCTCTGTATGGTTTGAAACAATCACCTAGGATGTGATACCAAAATTTTGATTCCTTTGTGTTGAGTTTGGGATTTCTGAGATCGAAATTAGATCATTATTCCTATTTCAAAATAGTTGATGATCACATTCTCATTATTGCATTATATATGTTGATGATATGTTGTTCATTGGGAGCAGTAAATCTTTGATTTCTTATTTGAAGTCTCAATTTTCAACATAGTTTGAAATGAAGGATTTAGGTGTAGCTAAGTACATTCTATGTATGGAAATTAGAAGCGGTATGGCAAACAAAAAACTTTGGTTAGCACAAAGTAAGTATGTGAACTCTGTGTTGGAGAGATTCAACATGACAAATTGTAGACCATTGTGTGTTCCTATTGTGATGGGGACAAAGTTATTAGTTTTAGATTGTCCAAAACCTCCTAGTGAGGTGGAGGATATGATGAGAGTGCCTTATGCTAGTGTTGTTGGTAGTTTGATGTATGCCATGGTTTGCACAAGACCAGACATTGACCAAGTAGTGGGAATTCTTATTTGATTCATGGTTAATCCTGGATGAGTACATTGGGATGCGGTAAAAAGAGTATTAAGGTATTTGTGGGGTGCTTCCGAGTATTCCTTATGTTATCATGGTTATCCTATAGGATCTTTGCATTCAATTTGTATTCATGGATTTGTAGATTCAAAATGAGCAGGTGACATTGATAGTAGAAGATCCACCTGTGCCTACATGTTTAGTATGTACGATGGTGCTATAAGGTGGATGAGTAAGCAACAAGCTATATTCACTTTTTCCACTACAAAAGAAGAGTACATGGCCACTACCCATGCTTATAAAGAAGCCATCTAGCTTCAAATATTTTGTGTTCATATTTTGGGCTTGATGCAAGGATGATTACTATTTGTAGTGACAGTCAGAGTGCTATTTGTTTAGTGAAGAGTCCCACCTTCCATTCTAGAAAAAAACATATTGATGTTCATTTCCATTTTGTATGTGACATGGTGGAAGATGGTAAGTTGCATATTGAAAAAGTTGATACTTTGACAAATGTTGCAGATTCCTTGACAAAGCTAGTGAGCATAGAGAAGTTCAGATGGTGTTTGGAGTTTGTGGGCCTCTTGGCCAATAACAGTTGATTACCTAATTAGATTGGCTCTTGAAAGGTGTTTGAAAAGTGGGAGAATGTTGGGAATTAAGGTGTCTCAACCTTTACAAAATTTTCTACCATTTCAATATTAACTTATTAATGCTTATATTGTATTTTCTTGCTCATATTACTTTGTCATCTAATGTGACTTGGCATGGTGAGTTGTTAGCATATTGGGAGGTGACATTGGATGTGACATGGATGTTATGGTCTCTACATGGCAATATAGGCATTCCACTTTGGGAAGAGATTCCCTAACATGTGTCGATATTTTTGAGGGATTCTATGACAAAGTATGACAGATTATTATGACAGGTTCCTATGACGATCTTATGACACATAAGATCCAGATTCTATGATAGGTTGGAAAAATGTTGGAAGACATATTTGCATGGAGAAGGTAGGCGCCCAAGTTTGACCTATGATAGGCTATAAGAGAATATAAGAGGCATTTGTCATACCTATTAGGGGCAAATTTGGGGCACCCAAGTATGGAGGCATGTAAGTGGGGTTAGGAATCATGTGACAAGTGTCACAAGATTCAAATATGTTCTTGAAAAATGTGCCACATGGATTTGGATGCCTATCTCTTGTAGCTTGTTCTAGAAGCTACCTTCATGCTTGCATTCTCTATATATTGGGTGTCTTGGAGTGGGTTTAGTATTTTGTGTTTGTAGGTATTGTTATGCTATCAGAATTACTCCATAATTCAACATCATGTATATTCCTAAAGAACTTGCATTGCAAGTGTGTTGTAATCACCTTCAAGATTTGATAATACATTGTACAGATTTTGGAGTGTGGGGTTTTTCATCTGAACGGGTTTTCCCCATGATATATCTTGTGTTTGAGCTTATTTTACTGGCGTGTGTTGTTGTAATAATTTTCCTATTGTGCATCTCATATTGCAACTGTAAACGAATTAAAACTGCACATCTCTCGTCTTTGATCAACATTAGGAACCATTTCCACATACCTTGCTTCCTTTCACCATGTTGATTGCTTACTTTAATTTTTCATGCACCCTTATAGTAACTCAGATGAATGTAAATCAAAGTGGGGGAAAATAATTTAATAGTGAAATATCATACCTAAGACAATTTTTCTTATGTTTCGGGCATGTTTAGATTAATGTCAATTATGTAATAAGAAGTCTACAAATGTGTATTTGTTTATGAAATAAAAATCATAAATTTATCCAAATTTAATTCCCTCACCACTCTTCTAAGAAACTAGTATCAATCTCTAGGTTTCCCTTTCACGACCATTTATTAGATTTATAAGTTCATAATTGACCCAAGTCACTACAACATGTGTAGATTTGAACCTTAATCTCATAAATTCAAATTTAAATCTTGTTGACCTTTTCCCCTAGTTCCTATGAGCCAACCTAGTATATTTTTGTGTGGATTTGAGTGTTGTAGTTATATTTAAGGATATAAATCATTCATTTTGAAATCATGCAAGGACCTTATAAAATTCATTAGAATAACATTCACATGAGAGAATTATAACATCATCTTAGGCATATTGCATGCTTGCTTGTTGTCTTACATTGTTGTTTGAATTCTATTAATTTTTCCCACCAGAATATTTGACATAGAAGAATATGACACCTTGTTAATAAGTTCACAAACAATGTTTATAGATACCACCCCACATTAGAGTTTAGACATAGGTACATGGAATCTACAGTCGTCCATCCCCTACTAGTTCACTTACATATGACTAAGTTTGCACTTTTGTGTCATATTAGTTCTAGGTGCATGGATTTGTCTTAGAGTAGATCACAATCAATTTATATCTTCTAAAGTACTTTGCTTATAAATACTGTATTTTTACATATTAATAAACAAACTTCAAACATATACAACATATTTTCTATCACTATTCAAATTAAATATCACATTTGATTTATTTAAATTTTATAAATATCATTTTACATTTACTTTTTTAATCTCAACTTAATTTTATTAAATTAATTATTATTTAATTATTCATTTCAATTATAGTAAAAGTAATTATTATAGCGGGGTAGAGGGTCTAGTTTGATTGGCTAAAAGCATTCAGTTGCAAGTGAGAGGTCATGAGGTCTAGTCTCCCCTCCATCCCCGTGGTACCAGAGGGTGTGTTGTGTCAATGTCATCGATCAAGTGAAAAAAGTTTATCTGATATACAGTTTATAGGAGAGCTAAGTTGATTCTTGTGATCTAAAAAAGAAAAGAAAAAATAAAAAGTAATTATTATCATGCCTCTAAATGCAAAAAGGGCCCTTCTATAAGAAATCGGAGTACTAATGGGAGGTTTTGATGATGAAATAATCATGTTTCTCAAAAGAAACTATCTAAATTTGAGAACGTTTTAACATAACTTCTTTGAAAAAAAAATGAAAAGAAAACTATTCTTAATCATTGCGTCGGTCCACTCACCTCCATTTTTCCACATTCTTCACAGCACTTCCACCCCTTTTTTCACCATCGTGCGCATCAAGTCGGCCTCACATGTGTTGAATTCTTTAAAACTCTTCATCTTTTACCACTTACAAAATCATCATTATAATTACAATCACATGACCCAAAGTAAAAACCCACGAGTTACAATGTTCATAGAAATAGTGCTCAGATAAAATTTTCCTCGGACTAAAAAGATCTTTTAAACTTGGGGAATCTTTGATAATGTTTTTTTATTCAATTAAGAATAAAATAATAATCATGAATATTGTAAACTACAGTCCAACGATTATAAACAGTAGTTATCGACCAAAGGAACAGTCAAGATTACTGTCAATACCAGCCAAAAAAACACCCACAATATCAAACTCAAGACGATGTTTGAAAATTGAGGAATCTTTTTGAAATATGATAATGTTAATGCGCGTCCTTTAAATATTAAAGCTCTTCGAACATCGCAAAGATTCTTCTCTTGCAATCATAAAAATCAAGCGAATTTTATAATGCTGGGCCCTTAGAGTCATAGAAATTTTTATTATTTTGAAAAGCCTGTCATTTTAGTATACATAGTCGAAATTGAAATAAGAGGCGAATTCCCCCCACGGTTACATCAACAAGGGCCTTTTGTTTGTATATACGTGGTTGTGGAGTAAATCGTTGAAATTTGTGGTGCTTAAAATAGACTAGGCCGTCGGCGTGTGGCACAAGGTGGACAAAACATAGCTTCGTTTGTCAATTCAGAATATCTTCAACTTTGCCAATTGTATTTCGATTTGAAAATTAGGTTTGTGGTGTTTTGTCTTACAAGGTAATAATTTCGTGGTGAGATTGATGGCCAAGATGCTTGTTTGTAAGGTAAGCAGCAAATAAAGATATCGAGATTTTCTTTAGTCAATTTATTTAAGGTGTATTTAACTTGTGAAGGAAAATATAGATTTGAAATATGTGTATTTTGGTAGGATACATAAAGCTATAGGTATGAGTTGTGATGGGAAGAGATATGATGTGTTTATTTGAGGAATCATATATTGATTTGAATAAAGAGATATATTTCAAACAGTTAATTATTCGGAAGGAGATATGAGTTGTGATGGGAAGAGATATGACTTGTCTATTTGAGGAATCACGTAAAAAGATTGATTTGAATAAAGAGATATTTCAAACAATTAATTATTCGGAAAGAGATATTTAAAATTAATTTATATTAGTTTTAGTGTGAAATGAACAAATAAAAGAGGTCAAAAGAAGAATGGGAGGAGACGACTAAATTGTATAATTTTTGGTGTGAACTGAGTAGATAAAAGAGGTTGGAAGAAGAATGAGAAGAGAGGAGGTTGGTCTTTTTTATAATTAGGTTAGGATAGTTGACTTAGAGAAATACTTATTTTAGAGTGTGAAAATTACAATGATATTCAAAACAATTACATAAGTTTTTAGCAATAGTTTCCTTACAAGATTTATTCAAGGACTATAAGGATTAGAAAATAAGGCAATTCGTCAACATTAATAACAAACAATCAACAATTTAACAAGTTGAAATGGCTAGGCATATTATCCTCTAGACTACATTCAACCTCATAGATGTTTAAAGCCTCCTTTCGTATTCCTCATGTAATATTATTATTTTTTTTTCATAGGGCTAGCTTATTTAGAATTTTTTAAGTGATTCAATTTTTAAAAGATATTGGTTTTCTTATTTAATTTGTAATATATCTAACAAGAGATATAAAATGTCTAGCTTACAACTATGTCACTTTGAATATATTTCTTTAATAGTATATGGTTTCGACATTCAATTTGATCTATATGGCATATCCTTTAACATCACAACACACTACATTCACATAGATTAATCCATGTGGAAAATTTTAGTTAATTCATTTTTAACTCACTTTTCCTACCCACAACTAAACCTTTATGTCAACTCCAATTGCTATCTTCTTATCCCTAAACACTAATTGTTTCAAATCAATGACTAAGAAAATGCATTTAAGGGTATCTCCTAGGACTCCATACAAACACAAATACCACCCAAAACTCTATGTAATATCATTCATTTTTAGTGTATGTTGCACCAATAGTACTCTCTTACTTGGTGTGTTTTCTAATTTTTAATAATTCATTAAGGGAAATGACTATCATTGAGATAATTCAATATTGTTCTCCCTATATTATACCAAGCCTAACTATGCTTTTCAAAAAAAATCCTTGCACTAGTGGTAGGTATAAAAGGTACAAGTGAAATCACTATAAGAATTCAAACTAATAATAGACTAGGATTCTCTAGTTAGATTTCAAGATGCATAACATGGCCTTATCTAAGACAAGTTGCATAATGTAGTCATGTCCAAAAATCTCAAAGAAATCTCAAAGAAATCTTAAATTATAATTTTTTGATCTCTATTTCATGTCTATATCCAAAATTTAGATATTCTATCGTATCACATCATTCAATAAAAAATAAGGTAAAAATTGAAATCACACCAAAATTAGACAAGAATTTTATTCTTTCCCAATTATTCCATAATTAACTATTATTTCCTAGATGGGCTTAATTTATTTTCAAGTAATATTAGACCAAGGTGAACCCATAGCTTCCACACCTATCCTTTTGTAATAGAACATTTCTAGTCATTTATTTTTATTTTCATATATTGTGCATTTGTAGATATATTTCATAATTGAAAATCCATTGTGTTTAGCTTTGCATGTCACAAAAGCTCCTAATACCCTTTAAATCCTCTACTACTTATAAATTGGATGTTTGAAATGTAATGCCATTACTTTTGTTAGAACCTAGGATTTAAGTATAATAGAGATTCATAATTGTAGGTGTTATTCAATAAAGAAAAGGACTCTCTAGTGGTGTTGGTGGTGACTAACTATACCACTAATTGGGTATTCAATTTATAATATTTTAATTGTATATAATAAATTAAAAGGAATAGTCAATGTGTTAATTATCTGAATTTCTAATCCAAACTCTTAGTTCAATTTTATGCTAGCTAGGTTTTATCTATGTTGTGTTGGGATAAGCAAATGTGCTAGTCAATCTCGTTCATGGTTCTATGTTTGATAGTATTAGTGTCATGAAGTAATTTGATTTAAAAATTCTTGGGTTGAAATTTCACTAGCATTTATAGAATCCTCACCTTTCTCCCATGACCACCCATCTTAATTTTTCCTCTTGTAAGGATAATATGCTACATTTATTTTAATGAGGAATAAGTGTTTTATGACTAGGATGCCTTTGTTGAGAATATTGAAACTCAAAATAAATGCTCGAGATGGTTAAAAATTTAAAATATTAATAATGCAATGTAATCACTAGCATAAATTATCATATACCCTAGTTCTCTTACTAAAATGTGCTTCTCACCAAAAAATATTATGAGTATAATTAATTCTATAGTAGAAATAATTGAAAATAAATAATCTCCTCATGATGGTGGAGCATGTTTTGCCACCACTTTCACAAGCACTAAGTTCTATTCAGTATTAAAATTTCAATTGTTTATCTATGAGCTTCCAACCAACTCCTCATCAACCATGTTTCATAGATCTATTTTCATCTTTTTCAAGTTTACCAATCATACTTATTCCTCTCAAATTCCACATATTTTTTGACCCATTCTTATAACATGTACACAGTCTCACCTTCCATTCTTAAAGCTCTATGTAACCATAGATCAATCTTATATCTCAATCCATACACATTGCCCCTTTGAACATTTATATTACAATGGTTTTTTCCATCCCCTCCCCATCCTTCCCACTAAGTAGCCAACATCATGAGTGAGTTAAAAGACATGAGAAAACCATATATATGATTTAAATTTATCTTACCAAAATGATCTATATAAAGTGAGTTACTACATTATCCGTTGGCTTATAAAATACTTTTTTTTTTGCTCCCCATGGGATTGATATCATCTAATTTTAAAATGTATAATGGTAAAGGAAACTCCATGATACATATGAAAGATTATAACATAGGATATTAATTAATTTTATTTTATGTTGATTGATTAATTTGTAAATTTTATTACCTTGAACATTGAGAGATTATGTACCTAATTGAAGCTTCTTTATGCCTCGTGCTTCTAATCTTACCTTTTGGGACTTAGGAAAAGTATTTACTAACAATTTATAAATTAGTATTGAACTTAAATCCATATTTATCAAATAGCCATAATGTAAGAAATAATTAAATTAGAAATTGTTAGTAAATTTAGAAAATCAAATAAAGCTCACTTTGTTGGAGGATCCCCACATGTAATGTTACAACTTTCATAAAACTAGCTTATCAATCAACTAGTTAGTTAATCTAGAGGTGTCTCCCAATATTCTAATTATAATACTTTTTTGTAATTATTAATTATAATTACTTTTTGTAATTATAATAAATGTTAATAGACACACTATGAGTAAGTTTCTAATACAAAAATATCATATCTAATATTTTATTGATAATAATTTTATTTAAGTACAATTGATCAATGACAATTTAAATAAGTTTATAGAAACCCTACATTAAAATATTTGGACCTACACCACTTCCTTCCCTATGCATCAACACAATCAATCTAACAAGGAGAAGTATGTGGAGATGATTGGGTACTATTTTAGTTATAATAATTATATTGGTTTCACTAAACCATCCAAGACTACATTTAGCATGTAGCTAGGAGCCATTCATTAACAAGGAATTTGTTTTAACACAAGTTTCCTATCCTCTTCTACATTCTCTTGGTGGTAGTTTTTTTTGATAAATTTGAAATATCATTGAGTCTATAAGGAAAAGTTAAAGAAATTTCCTTTATGTCGACCACCACAAAATATTTGTCTTTCATGCCAAAGGGTTTCTCTATAGGAAATTTTACTAATAGATTTTTGTTAACACAAATATCCTACATGTTGAGATTTTAAAAAACAAGTTTTGTTCCATTTAATTGCTCCACCTCCATTATAGAAGTTCTTAGGCCATATCAATTTCTTAAAACACAATACCAATTATAGAACTCCCATTTGAGCAAGGATTAAAATAAAAAAATATTCCTACTTCTCCCATGGATCTAACAAGACAACTTGGAGATGATACCAAATGAAAGGAAATGTGTACTAAATACTATTTAATAGGATAGACTATTGTAAAAAGTTTTACTTGGATAGATTTTAGCAAAGTTTCAACATACTATAACACAATTAAAGAAAAAGGATAGAAACACAACCCTATATTGAAGATCTAAATTATTTTCTACCTTTTGTAGATGTCAAACTATATTTGTCTTATTATTCCTTGATTGTTGCAACTTCAAATATCAAAATGCCTCCAATAGAGTGTGCTTTTTTTAATGGGTAATTAAAATCAAGAAAGTTGAAAAACGTATTAATATTTTTTTTGAATTTTATCAAAACAATATTCAATAGACGAGGTTGCAATAGAAACAAGTATTCTAATTAGACAAAAGACCTTTAAAGATTAATATTACTATTTTTATAATTATGCAAATGAAATTTGGAATGCTATTCAATACCTTAAGGCAACTACAAATAACAACATGAAAATGCACAAAACATCTAAGAAAAGGAATTCAAACATTTTTATTTGCAATTAAAATTTCATGGCATACATCTAATTTTTTGAATATGAATTGGAATGTACATTTTGAGAAAGACATCCTCCCCTGAAATGTAAGATAAGAAATAATATACATTATAAAGAGCAATATGAAATGTATAAATATATGACAAAAGTTAAGCCCCTCAAAATACACTTGCAAGATAAGATAAGATGGATTGATAATCTAGCTAGATATGACAAACCACACAAAAAATATGGATATGTTACCTCTTCATTTTGACTTAATTTTTAGGGATGAATACACATAAACTCCCATGTTTGTTCATAAAAACCTATAAATCCATGAAGAAACTAATAAAATATCAAGGAAAATATAAATATATATATAAAAAAAAATCCAATATATCTTGTGTAAACTTGATGATTTAGATAATACACATTAAAACTTTTCACCAATAAAATTCAAAAAAATATGTAAGCATTGATTTATCTACTACAGATAATAACAATGATTCTCAAAAGTAACCACCATCATCATGAAATTACACAGACGTAAATTCCCACCCACATACAAACTAAACACCTATATACAACATAAAAAACATAGTTTCAACTACCATTATCATCACAAACACTAGAAACTTTCTACACAACAAGTTTTAATTAAATGTTTTTTCTCTTTCACTTTACAAAAAAAATTTATCAAAAACATTATTTTGAATCAATTATTTATCAAAAAAGTTACAAACATCAAAATCATACGAAACCTTGTAATTTCCACCCCTGCATAAATGCAAAGCAATCTAATTGAGTTCCGTAAAATCCACCATCTTTATCATAGGTGGGACTAATAATTTATATGTATGAAAACACGATTGTAAATAAATTAAGCATTCCCCACCATTATGAAATGAACGGACGACCCAACGGCAACCACTTGTGTTAACTTCTACGTCCCGGCTTAATCGGATCAAGATATCAATGGTTGGCACATTCTGTGGATAATAATCATTTCTTAACCTTTGATTTATTCCAACATGACATGTGAAACGTTTATTACAAAAACATGACATGTGAACCGTTCCATAGAAAAACAATAAACATGAATGTGACCATTCTTGGGAAAGTAGTCGTCCATTTGAACTACATTACCGACAATTTCATAGGATGCATCATGCTTTTTCTCTTTGGAAGGGATTTCTTTTTTAAGTACATTAGGTACCAAGTGTTTCAATAATCATAACCACCACGAAATTCGGAATCTAGAAGATTATCTAGATATGGGTGGATAAAAGAGTATTCTATGCTCCTAACCACCATCATTATCATTAAGAAAATATAGCTCTTTGTTTTACAAGGTAAATCAATTTTTTATTTTCTACTATAATATTATTTAAAATAAAACTTTACATTAGAATTTATATTCCTGGTTCTTACTGCCCTAAGTAATCATGGACATATCGATAGGTCAAGGAGGTGGGTGAATTCTACTTGTAAAAATAAGGATAAATTATTTTTTTATTATATTACTTGAAAACCCAACCTAACTTTCACTCCAGGACACTAAATTTTTAACTTCACCGAGGCTTGGGGTCCACAACTTCGTAAAATATAAAGCACCGATTTTAATATTATAATTTGAAATATAGTGTGGAAAAATCGCACCCGATATTTCTTATACAAATGGCATCGATCTTATCCATAGATTTGAAGTTTGTTTCTCACCACATCGAAAACAAGTGGATCATTTGACGTCGTATATTGTTTCCAGAATTCTTGTTACACGTGGAAAGTATAAAAATAAAATCTATTTTGTTTTATTTAGAGTTCAAACTTTTCTGTTTGACACGATCGATTCGCACCGCCTGCAGTTTTTATATCTCAGAATAGGTAAAGGCCGGTTTGTTCTCATATTTATCATCATATCCGGATTTTGCGTCACCACACACGGCAATCCGACGGCCACATCTTAAGATCTTGGACGGTCGTCATTCCAGATGGAATGTGGTTTACAAGTATTGGGACATGATTGAGAACGAAACCAACTCCGAAATTTTATATTTTTCTAATTTAAAGAAAAAACCGTGGTGGGAAAAAACGTGTCTGCGAAATGCGCTTCTCTTCCGGGCCCATGACCATAAATAATATTAAATTTTCAGATTTTAAATAATAGCAACTACGGACCACTATAGAATAAATCTTTAACTGCTGATCTGGTAAAAATAAATCCTCCGAAAGTTTCTGTGGATTTGATTGATTAAAGCCTTCTGCGGTATTTTATCAGTATTTAAATTCGAAATCGGGAGTCCTAAATCGTGCCTTTGTATTAACATCTAGAACAGCCAGTGTTGGAAGTATATATATGTGCCTTCTCTAGTTATCCTCTCTTGTGTTTGAAATTTCTATATCCATAGTAATACTGCTGTCAAGTCTTTCTATTGGGAATCTGTTTGTGGTATTTTATGATGTCTAGTGTTCTGAAGAAACGATGCCGTGAGGATGAGGCTCCGCTGGATTCTTCTGTAAAGCGTTTCCATGGCAACACAGAGCAACAAGTCTTTGACATACTGGAAGAAATCGAGAGTGAAGGCGAACTGCACGAAGAGGAAAATTGCACAGCCAGCGAGGAGGTGCTTAACGGTGTAATGAAAAGTCTCGAGGCAGAAATTGGCATAACTTCCTGCTCCACATCCTATGAGGGTTTCATAGATTATTTTGTGGCCTCTGATACGACCAGCCGCCATGATAGTGAGGGTCGAGACAGCGGTGAGATAGATCTGGATTACTTGCTGGGGGCCTCCGACGATGAGCTCGGCATTCCGCCCAGCCCGATTCAAAATTTAGAGAGCCAGCCCCTTTCTTCTTCTTCTAAGGAGGATTTTGGTCTTCCTCTAGATTTGGCCGAAAATACAGAGGTCAATAAGGGTTTTGTTGACAACTGGCGTTTTGAGGAGGATTTGGTAGACTACGCGCAATTCGGAATGTTTGAAGAGCCCGCTGCTTTTGATCTTGTGAGCCAAGCAGCATTCCTTGACGGAGATTATTCGCCTCAATGGAGATTGGAAAATGCCGGTCTCATGTATTGAATATGCAAAGTGTAGTTTGTATTTGGATCTGTCATATGGTTATATAATCTGAAATTTTTACAAGAAAGCTCATTCTTTGTTCAATCTACGTGTATATTTTTGAAAAATACTGCACACTCTGGATATTAGTTGACATAATTAGTTGTTTTTTCATCAGCCATTAGAAGAACACAGCTTTTTTAAACTGATATTTTTTTTTCCTGGAAAAAATTGAGCCCTTATTTTTAATGAATATTGAATACGATAATGATTTCCAGTCTTTCATAATATTAAAAGCAGAGAGCAAGTTGTTAAAGCTGCGGTTTAGATCGATTTAGCGGCCTGTAACCTGACTTGTGATAAGTAGAAGTCATTAAAGCTGACGAGCGGAAACAAGTGAAATTTTCTATAAAGGAAATCACAGAAAATCAATCGAACGGAGAATATGGGTTTGCTGTCGATACCACTGACTATTTATTTGTATCCTTTGGGGACCAGAATTTGGATTGGGAATTTTAGAATTTTTTACTTTAAAATTGTGTCCCTTTTTAAAATAAAAATCTTATAACCAAAATAGACAGAAATTTGCAGTCGTATCATACACGCATTCTGCTCACGGTGAAATAAATTCTAGATCTTCGGGCAACGTGGCCTAAATCACATGAATTAATAAATATTCATAGTATAAATTTGTATTTTTTTAATATTTAATTAAATTAGTATAAATATTTAAAATATATTTATTAAAAAAATATCAATTTTAGATTATTTTATTTATTTTTAAAAAGTTATTTCATTTTATTATTTACTTTTATTTATTGTGTATAATTATTTCATCAAAATATTTTATTTATTACAAGTGAAGAAAGCATTAATCTTGGTTATAACAATTTATAAAATTATTATTTTTTAATATAGAACATATGTTTATTTATTTTATATTTTAATTAATTTTATATGTTAATTCTTTAATATTTTTAACATATTCATACCTTTACAATTTATTCTTTTACCACTATAACTACTAATATAATTATTTTTAAATTGTTTGAAATATTGATTAAAATAACTTGATTATTGAAAGACCACTTTGTAATCATTTGAAAGAATTTAATGAGCATCATTTAAGGTGTTTAAACCTAATCTTATTGTGAGGGGGAAACTTATAGAAGTCTAGATGAGACGTAATTGAAATAGAATCTAATCTATGATAAAAAACACTAATCTAAGATCTATTCCTACACTTACGAAATACACAATTAAGAATACTGAATTCAAGAATATGTGAATGAAATGCATAAAAAACAACTGAATTTAATAACAAAATCATTACCCATTTGGAAAATCATAGAAGTCTAGACAAGATAAACATAATTGAGATAAAATCTAATCTATGATAATAAAAAAATCTAAAATATATTTGTACACTTACAAAATGCATAATTAAGAATACTGAATTCAAGAAAATGTGAACAAAATGCATCAAAAACAACTGAATTCAATAACAAAACCATTACCCATCCCATATTGGAGTATATTCGCCAGGATGTGGTTGTTTGTTATCATTGTGAAGTCTCCATAGTTTGTATGTGAAAGCTTGAAGAAAAATGTGTGTATGGTTGATCAAAGGTATGTTGAAGCTCTATTAATTATGATTGTGAATATCGATAGTACTTCGTTGTGCAAATGATGTTGACTCTTAGATCCCTTTTTTTGTGAGGAAAGAGGTTTGTTATATATAAAATGTGATTTGAAATGGATGATCAAGATTAAACAATGTTGAATCAAGATCGATGGTTGAGAGATGTAGAGAGGATTTAGATATGAATAATCTATGCAAAATAGATTGCACAATTTGTGTGATTGAAGACATAGATTGAATGATCTGTGGGATTGAGGAATAGATTGAGAAATCAGGGGATCATAATTTACTCAATCAGAAAAGTGTTTGAGAATGATTAATTAATTGATCTAATTAATTAATTCATTTTGTAGTTGAACGTGCAAATCAAGTTTGACTTTTGCAAATAAAGTTGCATTAATTTGATTTGATTTTTTATGATGCTTTTGAATAGTTTCATTTAATTATTCAATTTTTTGGAGGGAAAGTGTCGTAATTAAATTATTATGATTTAATAATTTAATTTAACTTTAGGGGAATAAAGTGATTTAGTGACATAATTAAATAATTGGTGTTATTTAACTAATCGGGATGAATAAAGTTAGATTAGGACTTTATTAAATAAATATAATTTATTTAATTGGTCTAAATGATAGAAATGTGAATTAATTAAATATTGTTGTTTTATTGAATTAATAGCAAAAATAGGGTTTTCAAGACTTTATTAAATAAATGGAACTTATTTAATTCATTGAAAATGATGAAAAAGTGAATTAATTAAATAATATTGTATTATTCAATTAATAGAGAAATTTTAGGGTTTTAGATGAAATTGATGTAAAATACAATGATATTCAATGATAGTGATGTTGATTATCCAAGAATGTCATTTAGCATGTGTGATAAGTGTTAGGTCAATTTTACATGTCTACATTTTGTCCCTCTTTGATACAAAGTATAGGTTGCTTTGTTTCAAAGATTTGATGTTAAGATCGAGAATTTTTTTTAAAAATGATGCCCCACTATGTCTTAGCAATCAACAAAATGATGGTAGGACTCTATACTGCCCCCTTGAGAGGTTAGTCAAAAAATAATAATTTGAGGCTAGGCTCACAACATTGTTCTATTTCAGTTTAGATGTGTTTAGGATGAAAAATTAGGTCTATAGGTCCTTTGTTGCACATTTAAATGTTCTTGAGAGCTCCTAATTTGAATGTAAGAAGGCTTCCTAATTAAAAATAAGGGTTTCCTAGGTGAAATTAGGGTTTTTGAGGTTTAAAATAGGCAATTAGGGTTCTAATTACCATATTTGTGCTTTGACGCTATTGAAATCTTGTCTCTGGATTTCTCATTCTGTCAGTTGTCGAGGAGCAATACCTAGGATTCAGGGAGCCACATATCGTTTAGACTTGGTTCGAGAGTTTGGATGGCCCACAGGCATCGATGCCCCGGTTTGCACCCTCTTCTCATTTTTGTTTTGTCATGTTCTCATAATTTGTGTACAAAGTTTTCCATGTCAAAAGTGAGGTTTTTAAGTTTTCAGTTCCTTTGCATCAGTTTCTGCATATTTAACTTTTTAGAAAACTCGATTTTGCTCTATTTTTGTGCACTTACTTTAGGTTCGCACCTTTACTTTGAACTTTCACTTTTGAATGTGTTTTTTCTCTAATCCTTTTCTTTTGAATGCTCTAAGTTGGTTTTTGTGCACTTGCTTTATCTTTGTGCACTTGAAAAATTTCTCTACTTTTGATATTTTTTCCCTGGAAATTTCTCCTCACACTTACCTTTACTCCTTGCACTTGTTAGTGACTTCATCATTTTTGCTAAATTTTGCTTGCTTTTGCCTATTTGGAACCCTAAGTCTCATTTTTCGTCATTTTTGTTTGTTTTGCACATTAGAGAAAAACCCTAACATGGGTTAAAATGATTGTAGGCAGTCCTTAAACCATTGCAGTCGAGGGAGAAATGACCTTGGGATCTATTTGATCTTATTTCCCACTTTGATGTTTTGGAGCAAAATTCCCTAGATGCGGTTGGGCTTCATCATATTTGTTACATGCCTCCCATCTAATCTCATATAGCAATGATGACTGCGCTCGTGGAGTGGTGGCATTCAAAGACTTTTTCCTTCCATTTACCTACAAGAGAGGCCACTATTACACTCTAAGATGTGTGGAGGATTCTTCGCATTCCTATCCATGGTGAGCTTGTGACATACCATGTTCAATGGGGTACCTATGCCATGCGGTGTGTGTTGGGTGTTAGACACTTGGAGGTTTGATAGTCCAAGATTGATTCATTTGAGTCTGTTAGCAGTGTAGACCTTGTTTCCCTTATTCTATGCAATTTGATTTCAAGGTTAGTTGTTCCCGATAGGAGAGGTCATAAGTTCCTTGTTGGATGGGGTATTTGTATTGAAGGTATGTTTGAGCATGGGACCAGATATGCATGGGGTCCATGTCTTCTCACCCACTTCTACAAAGATATGCATGAGGTTGTATATCGAAGTGAGAGATCTATTTATGTAGGTGTCTCTCTTTTGTACATATGGGCATGTGAGCATATTATAGTTGCTCACCCTGATGGGATACATGATCGTACTACTGGGGATCCATACTCATATTTTTATGGAGATTTCTTACATTACACCTTGCCTGGGGATCTTTCATACTAGTGTCATGTGTTCGATGACATGATAGGTTTTGTTTGGAGACCTTATATGGATTGTGAGGCATGACCAAAGGATCTAGAGTAGCTTGTGTACTGTTGGCAGACCAAATGGTTTATTGGTTATTCTCATTCTCTTTTAGAGTGATACTTACTCGACAAAGTATGCCAACCATTTGGAGAGAGACAAGGTTGGTTTCGTAGTGCATATGAGGCTCGATTTGGTCAGACCACCAAGGAGGTCTGTGTGTGGGGTCATTTGGCAGACATAGATGTTGTGATTGTTGCTTTTAGAGCTCTTGCCCTAGTAGGATGGGGTTGGCTAGTGGGTCCAGCAGATCGGGGTACCACTCCCAATTTTGATCAGTGGTGGGAACAACATGTGCCATTGAGGTTCACAGATCTTGGTGATGATCCCACATTAAGAAGAGCATGCATTATAGGTTGTCATGGGGAGGGACAACGTATTGAGGTTCTTGCAGAGTAGCTTGGATGGCCTAGACAAGATGGAGCATAGGGTGACTAGGCGCAGGGTCCGAGATAGGTTCCAAGTCCCCCTCCACCACCTAGTGATGGAGGTGCTCACTTAGGGGCAGATATAGCATGATGATAGGCCTTGTAGGAACAACTAGCCACAACAATAGCAGATAGAGATATTGCTCAACAAGTGTGAGATGGTTTCAAAGTAGAGCCAGACACAGATATTGGTTGTCGCCTTGTGGTTGAGACACTATTACAGGGTGTTACTATTGAGAGGGATAGTCTAAGGACAGAGCGTGATATTATACAAACTGAGCAAGATTGATTGTTACAGATGTCCACATACTATTGGACCTTGTATGATGCTATTATTCCAAGGGTTGCACGATGTCCATGGTTTTGAGAGCCTAGTGTTGTAGGAGGTGGAGGTGGTATTGAGTCAAGTGAGCATTCTATCAGACAAATAGATGTAGATGGTGGTTTTGTAGCCTGGTCTATAGAGTTCTCTCCTTCCTATTGACCAGTTTTATATTTGTACTTGATCTTCATGTTGTTTATTACTCAAAGACATATTGTAGACATGACTTTTTGTATATATATTCATCAGCCCAGTCGAGGCCTCATATATATGTATTATTTTGTATTATCCTATCACTTGTTTCATGATGATGGTGTACTATGTTTATATATGTTTTTGTACTTTTCTAATGTATGTATATGATGTGGATAGATGGATCATATTTTATATCATATGATGTTTTATTATGGATGATAAATATATAGTTTTGATATATGATATTGATATATGATGGATGTATGCCTTATACATGAGTCATGATGTTTTGATAGTTTTATTATCATCATGATATGTATTGATAGCATTGTGGATGCAGGATGGATATGGTACTAATGCTATTGCTATGTAGGATGGATGTTAGTTAGATGAAATATTTGATGATGGATATAAATTTGATTTTTTTAGTAGTTGATGAATATTGCTTTCACTTTTCTTAGATACTTCATAGTTTGAACAATCCTATTTGATGTACCAAACAAATATGATGCACCAAGGTATTAATGACCAAGGTGACTTTGTATCCATTGCATGGACTTTGACTTTAGAAACAAAGAACATTCTTACTCATACTAGACATATGAAATTTTTTTTAAAGTATATAGTTAGGTTGAGTTAAAAAAATTTCAAACTAGTTACACAGAGAGGTATAGAACACCTAACATGCAACTACTTCACAAATTGTTTGAACACAACTTTCATACACTCAATATAGCAAGTATTCGCGATGGTAGTATTATAGAAATATCTTACTTGAACAACAAATCGAGATGACACTCAATTGCCCCAATTCCTTCTCCTCTAAATCCTTATGGACATCCTCGAGAGATCCTACGAATGAGTCAATAATGTAAATCATAAAAATAAGACTACAAAAAAAAAAAAAAATTGCAATATCACTTGCCATGTCTGTTTGAGGTTTCAAGACTATTATCCATTGTTGATCATGTCTATCATAGGAATGGATCTGTTAAGGCGTATCTCAGGATGTTTTTGGTGAATTGTCAAAAGATATGTAGGTAGTACTTTGAGATTGTTTATGTCTGTTTTGCGATCAAATCTTTGTGATTGTTTGCTTGAAGGTTCCAACTTTTGATGTTTGCTTTGTTTGTTTGTTTTGTCAAAGAGTGAGTGTGACACTTTGTTTATTATGGGTGAATAGTTTATTGTGGATTTTGATGATGGGGTAGGTCTTTTTGAGTTTTTGAGTTTTTATGATGTTTTTTTGTTATTTTTAGGGGACTAACCTAGGGCCTCGACAGCTCATCAAACATAAGTCTTGCTTACATTGTACATGTAGAGGCTCGTAGTTTGCTTGGATTGAATTTTTTTGATCTTTTCTATTTTGTGAATGTTTTTGGATTTTGAATTTGTACTATTTATGGATTTTGAATTTTTTGACTAAGTTGAAATAACACATGATAGAAACCTAAGGGGACTAACTTATGGCCTCAGGGGCTATTAAGCCTTGCCTATGTTGTACATGTAGAGACCATGTAGTTTGACAAGTTGACTCAAAAGCTTAAAATTGTTTTTGGAATAAATAACAAATTGATAATCAAGATTACTATTCAACTTCTATGTCTAGAGGATATGTTATGGGAAATCTACTTAAACTAGCTATGAGGTTCAAGAAAATGTTGATATCTTAGACTGTTTGAGTGAAAGAATAATCCAATGATGTTTTTTTTTTATGTTTTCAAATGTTTTTGTTTTTTGTTGTTTATCAAATGTTTTTTTGGTTTTTCAAATGGTTTTTTGTTGTTGTTTTGACCATGATAGGATGTTCAAAGATATAATCCATGACCATCTTCAAGAAGATGCCCCTAGTTGGAGACAAGACTACTTTCCTTAATCAATAGCAAGCCATGGTTGGATACATGTTTTATTATAGAATGAATGGGTGGATGCTATGGATAGTACTGATAGATAATGAGGCGAGTCTTATTCAAAAATAGTGCATATTTGCTAGGCTGTCACTATGGTATTCCTTGATGGAGATTATTTGCCTTAATGGAGATTGGAAAATGTCGATCTCATGTATTGAATATGCAGTGTAGTTTGTATTTGGATCTGTTATATGGTATATAATCTGAATTTTTTACAAGAAAGTTCATTCTTTGAATTGTCTCAATCTAAGTGTATATTTTTGAAAAATACTACACACTATGGATATTAGTTGACATAACTAGTTATTTTTTCATCCACCATTAGAGGAACACGACTTTTTAAAACTGATATATTTTTTTCTTGAAAGAATTTAACTCTTATTTTTAATGAATATTGAATATAGCTATGATTTCCATTCTTCCATAATATTAATAGCAAAGAGAAAGTTGTTAAAGTTGCAGTTTGCATCGATTTAGTGGCCTGTAACTTGACTTGCGATAAGTAGGAGTCATTAAAAAAATATCAATTTTGAATTATTTTATGTATTTTTTAATTATTTTATTTATAATGTTTTTATTTTTAAAATATTATTTCATTTTATTATTTACTATTTTATTTATTGTATATAATTATTTCATCAAAATATTTTTATTTATTTTAAATAATCATGCAAACAAATATAAAAAATTATATATTTTTTTATTTTTTTATTATTATGTAGATCTTATATTTTAAACCTAACACTGACATTAATCCTAAAAATAACACTTATCCTAACACTAATCTCTAAGCCTAACCCTAATCCCAATACTAATGTTAACCCCAACCTTAATTGTATTTCTGTCTCTAACTCTAACTCTAAACCTAAACTTAACCATACCCTTGGTCCTAATTTTATGTGTAATCATAACCCTAACCCTAGTTGTGATGATAACCCCAACCCTAATTCTAATTCTTACTCTATTCATAATTTAAAACCTAACCCTAACCCTAATCTTACTACTAACACTAACCCAACCCTAATCCCAACTTGAACTCTAACCCTAACCCTATTCCTATCCCTAACCGTAACCCTAACCCTAATAATTTTTTCATGTCATGCTGCGAATGTTACTAGTGTGTGTATGTGTATATATAAAATTTATTAGTAATATATATAAAAACATTTTCTCACATAAAAATACAATAACAATTTATTCTCTTATGACTAAACTTAATGGTATAATTATTTTTAAATTGCTTTTGAAATATTGATTAAAATTAACTTGATTATTGCAAGTTCACTTTATAATCATTTGAAAGAATTGAATGAGCATCATTTAAATTGTTTAAACCTAATAGTATATTTCACTAATATGCCTTAGTACAATTTGGTGAGTTGTTGTGGCCTTGCAATTAAGGTTATACCTTTAGCCCAATAGAATTCCAACTCTCAACTCAGAGCATTTATCCCATTGTTAAGAACAATTTCCCCATCGTGACTTTGGAGCGAATAATTGATCAAGATAATGTGGTAAGAATTTGTAACTTCACACCCACACGACGCATTCAAATACTACATAGGGTTTCGAGAAAAAGAATAGCAATTCGTGGGGTTAAAGATTTGACATTTTTTAAAACTTTCCTACAAATAATAGTATGTATTTTGTATAAAATTAGTGTAGTATTTTCAGTATTAGATTTTTTTTTTCAAAGATTTTGGATTTCATTGCTTGAATTTGTATTTTAATAATGTTAAAAAATAATAGAAGATATTATGAGGATGTTAAAATTAAATGTTCAATTTTATAAAATATAGGTTTTCATTGTTTACTTTTTATTTTATATTTATATTTTTTTGTAAATATTATGATTTTAGAATTTAAATTATGTTATTGTCTTGTATTATATTATTCAAGATAATAATAATATTTTTTAAAAAAATATACTTTCATTTTTATTAATATTAAAAATTTAAATATATTGAAAGATGAAGGTAAATTTTCTAGTCGTATTATTAAAGATTTATTTTAAAAAATTAATTATGACTTAATATATATTATACATTGTATTGTCAAGTAATATTCAACAATATTCATGGCTTCTTTGTTAGCATCTATATTTCTTTGTTATCATCTATATTGAGGATGCTATAATTTATTTTCATCTTAGTATTACTACTCGGATATTTTTGAGATACAAATATAGATTAAAAATATAAGTAAAATCATGGAAAGTGGAGAGAAGTATTTGGAGAAAAAATAGAATGACTTTAAAGGGGATTTAAGAGTCTATTGGAAGGTGAGTATGTGACATGTTTTTTTCTAGACCATTAATTTATATGAAGATATAAAACAACTTATTTTTCTAAGAAACAAATCATAAATTTTAAAATTAGAAAGACACATAATACATAGAGAAGGTTTCAAGTAAAATTTGATATGAATGTATTATTGTTTTGCACTTTTTCTTCAGCATTCACTTCCTTAGGGTCTTTAATTTATCTAAAAATATGTTTATCATCAATAGCTCTTTTGTTGCTTCTCCCTAACTATTATATACAATAATAATTTATAACAATATATCATATTTTATTTCATAAAGATGCAACCATTCATTTCTTACAATCTATGAGCATCCTTCTTTATTACAAAAACCATTTACTAAAGTTAATAAAATCATTCCATTATATTTTCTCTTTCCCTTATGTTAAATTATAATAAAATATATTGTATAAAAAAAATCTTATACATCATTAAAATAATTTAATATATTTATTTTAAAAAAATTTCACAATTGATTTGATGGTACTTTCTTATTACAATCTCACCTTATCCTCATTCTTGAATGATTTCTCTATATGATATTGCCAACAATATCCCCACCCTTGAATGATTAGACACCATGTTTTACTACTTTAATGTCAAACTCTTCTCTAATAAAGATGGTCCACATCTTGATATCATCCTCATAAAAAGGAATTGTCCATTATTACTAAAATAAATAGTACCCCATCCTTAATAGGGCTATATTTCTTTAAAAAATATCAAATCCACCATACAATACATTTTAGGGCTATAGTTACTTTGAGGTTGACACCATTAAAGCTCTCTGGAGAAAAGTTCTTCGTGTCATAATGGAGTATATCACCCTGGATGGTTGTTTCACTAGGGTCTATGGCTATCACTTTGCCTTGCTCAATCATTTCTACTATAAGGTCAGGGTTTCTCTCCCCTATTATCTTCTCTGTTCCTTAAGAAAGAGTCTGGAAGACCATAAGAAAAACCATAAAATATATCCTATTCTACACATTGGTCTTATTAGGTTAATTTATGAACATTTCCAAAATATGTCGGCCCCTGCTAACCAAGATGCCTCTTTGGTGTCTAAGGAGGATGACACTAAACCTAGCTCTTCAGAGTATAAACCTAATTTGAGTCCGATTAGGATGGTCCTGAATCTATCCTCTGTCTAGACTAGCATGATAACCCAAATCTGAGATCCCTAGTCTAATAAAGTCAACCCTGCTTCTAAGCCTAGAAGTGCTACTCCTAAAGCTAAAGGTGCTAGAATGAATCCTCCTGTCAAAAACCTTGTTGTGTATTCTGAAGATTCCCCTGATTCTGAGGATTCTGGCGCTAATAGTAATTCTTCCTCTACTGCTTCATTGACAGACAGAGAGGTTAGAACTAGGTCCCCTAGAGCCTCTGACTTTGCTAAAAGTTGCTTCAATCTTGAAAGGGATTCTTCTGTTGATTTTCTAGGTATAGCTAAGAATAATGCTGCAGACTATTTCAATTTGTCAAAATGGGTTTTTCATGAAATTAATGAGCTCAAAATAAAAAACTGGGCCCTATAGAGTAAATTAGAAGAAATGGGAGCTAATATTTATGCATTATGCAAGAAGGATGTTGAGAGTAATGATAACATTGCTAGCAAAGAGATCCAGGATAATGCGAGTAAAGACAAATGGATTGAAATTGAATTGGAAAAAATGAAAAATATTGTGAAAATAATTACTGAATAGAACAACAGGATGGCAAGACATAATGCCATCATTATCAACACTATGACTGAAAATTTGGAAAAATCTCAATAGGGGTCTTTGGTTGTTGACTTGGAAGAGGTGAAAGGAGAAAGCCAGGAAGATGACATTGAGATTTCGAAGAGAACCAGGGCCAATTTGAAAAGGAATGCACCCCCCACACTGAATATGATTCAAACTTTCAAGAAGGGTGTCCAAGATATGCAAGACCTTGAGGCCGAGACTGAGTCTGTTCTAAAGACTTTGGGTTAGCTGCTGCTGGTTTTTCGGCCTACATTTCAACTAGTTCTTTGTTTGAACTTCCTGGCCTTTTTTGGTTGGTTGCTATTTCTTTTGGTTTTTTCTTTTATTGTAGCTTGTTTTATCCGCTGGACTTTTTTGTCCTTCTCTTTCTTTTGTTGTAAACTTGGTGGTTTCGGGTCCCTGTAAAACTCGCTTTTTCCTTTATCAAAAACATATAATGCCTCAAATTTTATAGTTTGTATGTTTGTTTTTTTATATTTAGAAATTTTGATTAAAACATTAATACAATTTTCTTTTAAAATTGAATCATTTATTCTTTTAATTTTTTTAATTTTTTTTTATTAATAGATTATTTAAATAATGTGACACTAGAAGAATAAAGTAGAAATTATCACATTTAAACAAATAATTTTTTAATGTAGAAATAATGGAGGATTTATACTTATTCTTTTAAAACTTGTTTTAATCTTTTATATTAATAGGTTATTTGAATAAAGTGACATTCAAAGAATAAAGTAGAAATTATCATATTTAAACAAAGAATTTTTTAATGTGCAGTAAGTATTCTTTCAATCTAAAAAATGTAACTTTTTCTATAATAAATATTATTTTTGTATCGTACTTATATATATATATATATGTTTAAAATAATTCCTATAAGATACATATAGGATAAGTTTAAAAAAATATAAAAAGAGGGGATGCTTAGAGATAGAGGGTTTATATGGATGAGAATTTGAATAGTCATACATTATTTATTCAATGGAAGTAAAATTATTTTTTTATGAAAAAGTTTTAAATGAAATGATACATTTTTTTTAATTTATGCATTATTTACCAAAATATATGAGTCAATAATAACTGGATTATTTTCACATTGATAATAATCATTAAGAAGAATTATTGACAAGAAATTACATTATCCAAAAAATCTGCTACTAAAAAATAGAAGAGAGAATAAAAATATCAAATTTGTGAATGTTTTTTACTAATTTATACTCATTGAGAATATCTTGAAATGAATAAAAATCAAATAAGCCAAAATAAATTCATGAGAAATTAAGTACATAAAATATTGAGGTAATTTATGTAGGATATAAAATTTAGCGTTATATGTGAGATGTATAAGAAATAACCACTCTAAGTTATTTGATGGTCTAAATCATTTGAATAATTTTTAATAAGAAATGAAAAATGTAAAATTATAGAATTATGATATTCAAAATGTAGCATGAAATTAATAATGTGCCAATAATTTAAGAATTATGTTGAGAGATTATATTAAAAATGAAACAATCATTTAGAAAAGATTTTAAGTTTTAAAATTTTTGTTTAAAATTTTCATATTTTGTTATTTTAGTTTTGAATACCATTTATAATATATGAAAATTATCTTTTTTAATATTATAAATATGCATATTTATGAAGGGGTCCCATTCCTAATGCATGATAAAAATTAATATAGTTATATATCTATGTCAAATTCTTATGTAAACCTAAGAAGGGTGATCAATCAAATTGAGAGAAACCAAAGAACCTCCACAAGAGATAGAGAGAAGCAACAATGGAAGATGCTATTCCACCAAACAAGGATTGCAATATGATACAATATGATCAATGCAATACAATACAATGCAATATGCAATTCTTACAAAATATGCTAGAGATGCCTTGCTTATAAAGGCAAGGATGAGAGATAGGATAAGACAAGATCATGACAAGTGTCTTAATCCTATCACATGAGACAACTAACTCATAACTACCTAGGAAAGTGGAAATTCTAGATAAGACAACTAATACTTATCTAGATATGACAACTAATATCCTAAGTAAACTTAACATGTGAATTAAGTCCCCTAAGTCCCTAGTAAAGGAATAAACTAGGTACAAGACTTATTCACACCAACAATGTTTACATACAAAATTTAGAGTTTTATAGGGCCTAAAAATGGTCAAAATGCTGAAAGTAATATTTTTATAAAATAAGAATAAGGAAACTGCATTGGGTGGTTGTCAATTCAATAACTTTCCTTTATGATATGTATCATGTACACTTTTCATTTTGAATCTTACTTGACTTCAAAATTGTGTTGATAGTTGAAAGAGTCCAAATTGATTAACTTAAGTATGAGTATATGGAATTCTAAGTCCATTTGATCTTCTTAGCTCATAGCTTGAAGATTATTATAATTAAAATTCACTCTATGAAAGGGCACCAATTTCATCATGCATGATCAAATTGTTTGCTTTCTTTCTAAATGCAAGGAAAATATAAATAATGTATTCTAGACTTGCAAAGCTAGTAAATGTTATGATTAGCATGTTGCAGAAATATGTCTACCATCTATCTTGACCTTTACATTGTTGGGAAAAAGATCCCTTGGGCCCTCACTAAGTACTTAACAAAATATTATTTTAAAACTTTCAAATTATTGATAATCATGGACGTTTGGAATAATAAATGTATTTCATAGCATAACAATATTAATATATTTATTTGGGAATTGCAACTTAGAGAATTTATATCGACTCGTTGTTTAAAAATGTACTTTCTTCCCAAGGTACTACAAACAAGTTTGGATGCCAACAATGAGCTAATCCAATATATGAATTCTATGGAGTAATAGGTATCTCAAGTGGCAAAGAACCAAGACAACCTTAGATCCAAGAAGCTGCAAGATATAAATAAATCCATTAGGGTCATTCTTCAATTTAGAAGAAGCTCTCTCAAAATAAGTGAAATTTATCTAAAAGAACTTAGAGTATATATCCATAGTATTTACAGAAACCGTCAATATCAATAAGCTTATTATTTAAGAGTTAGAATACTTTACTTTGGTATCAATTAAAGTGGAATAATAATTTTATAACTTTTAAAGGAACAAACTAAAATTATTCTTAAACATCTAAATAATAATAAAAAACAATTTTTTACCAATATAATAAAATAACTATTTATATTTTTATCCAAAGCCATTTAATATTTATGTAAGGCACCAAACCAACACCTAATAAATATCTAACATTGTGTGATTGTGTGGTAGTTGTCTCAATAATGGGGCATAAAATAATCTGATGACATTTCTGTCCGCTGCTGTTGTAGTTGTGTTCAACGTTTTTCACTGTACAAAACATGGTCCACATACATTTCTAAATAAAGATGAGTGGATACATGGTCAAAACAGTTGACAGACTTGCAAGTGGGACAGCCTCATAAAGTTCAAATAAAAAATAATCATAATGTTCATAAAATAGCAATGAATCAACTGGAAGGTCGACTATTGTGCATAGAGACAGTAAATATGACAATGCCATGATAGGGAAGCTTTAAAACCAACCGCCTTTGACACTACCGTATATACACTGCCCAGTAAAGATACGAGAATAACAGGTAAACATAGCTATCACAGAATAAAAGAGAGATCAGTACAAAGAGACCCGAAATAAACAACAATTTGAAACCATTCTTTCATTTAAATAATTTATTCACAAACGTCTAATCTAGAATGCGATCACAGGCGGCTACTGGGCTTATCTGATTTAATTTTGTTGACATCTACGTCCTGAGAAAAGGCAAACATGTTCAAAAGTAAACGGGCACGAGTTACAAGTATTCAGAGAAGTAATGTTTGGATGGAGTTTCTCCTGTGCCTTTGAAACTTCATGAATCTCTTTCGAAGGGATGAATTGTTTTGGTGCACGTCTTTAACGCAAAAACTCAGGGAATCCGTTTTAAAACAAAAGACAAAGTTGGCGAAGGTCTTTAACACGTGAAAATGGAGAAATTCCTTACGATAAAGATAAAGATAATGCTTGTGGCTGTCTAGAACACATGAATCAAACCTGAAGGAATCTCTTTTGAAAAAAAAAATATAAAAAAGTTGTGAATGAAAGCTTGGTGCACGTCTCTAACACGCAAAAGTGCTTCGAAATGTCTGTTCTATGCAATAATGGCGTTCAACTATTCTGATATGAATTTTATAGCGTCGTGGTATAGTCCGTGAATATTATAATGCATATAGTGGGGTTGATGATAATAACCACATAGAGCTCTCGTCATAAGGTGGAAAGAGATAGCATTTCAGTGTTTTAACTGTGAATGATAATAGTGGGCCAGTGCCATCATGTCCAACTGGTAATGGTCAGTATTGTCTGTGAAAAGGCGATTGCCATGTTGCCGGGCTTCAATTCAAGACAAATCATGTGCGGTGGGTAGGAGATTAAGATAAGCCCACAAGTCGTGTGATTGTGGATTTGAGCAATCAAATTTATTAGTTAAGAGTTTGAAAGCCATGCCTGTGTTTCGAAGAAATATCTCAGTAGATGAACACCATCCAATGGATATGTGAATAAATAATATGAGGAGTTTTAGTATTTGATTTAAATAATATTTATTTAAAGTTTTGATTTATTTAGGCGGTTTATTTGAAATCACACTATTTTTTCAGGAGGGTCCATTTATTATAGTGATTTCAAATGAACCAGTTAAACAAGTCAAAGTTTAGAGTGTACTATTCAAGCTTGCCCCATTTTAATTGTACAAGTGTTATTTAATTTGAAGTGGAAAATATTTAATTCAATTAGAAAAGGAAAGAGAATGATGATTAAGCAAATATATGTACTTATAATTTAATAAAATTTGGATTTCAAATAAAATTGAGATTTATCTATGTGGAACATTATAGTTTTTCTTTTTAATCATATTTAAAGATTTTTTTTATCAAATATAGTTATATTTGAGAAAATTATATATAATAATAATAATAATAATAATAAATGCATAGTAAGAAGCTGAATATAAATTATAATTCAACATACAATCTTGATATATATTTTAAAAATAAAATATGGTTCAAAATTTGATGGACAATTTTGAATAAATATCCTTCACAAAGAAATCGTTTGACAAGTAAATTTAACAATCGAATTTAAATCTTGACTCTTAATATAATTATCCTTCCATTTCTTGAAAGTACATCACAGATAATTTTGTTATGATCTTTGACATTAGATGAATACTCAAAATCAATAATAGAGTGACATTTTGAGTTTTCACATTTTAACAATTTTAAACTTGTCATCTAGATAAAATATACCTTAAGAGTCTCGAAGGTTAATTATTACATTTATTTTTATTTAATAAGCAATTAAACCTTGAAGTTTGTTTTTGTTTATAATTTGTTTGTAACGTTTAAAATATTAAATTTGTATACATATGAAAATTAATTTAATTTTTTAATTTTCAAAAATATTGCATGGCTTTATTTTACCTTAAATAAAATTAAACTAGTTAAAAATATGTAAACATGTAATTATAATTAATTTTGATTAATTATAATCAATTTTATCATTCTTATAAATGTAAATAGATCTGGTTTAATATTTTTTTTAATTAGTTAATTAGTTATTTTTCTATACCTAATTTAGTTTGTTTAGGTAGTTTTATTTAAATTGAATAAGGATGAGTGAGTGTAATAGGTATATTTCTCTTTCATAAAGATGCATTCATATTCTAGGAATTAAACTTCTTAATGATTGAATAGTGAACTTTCCACCACTTTTGCAATTCTTAAAAATGTATTCACATAAAGCTTTTCTTTTCTATCAGTCTTTTTCATTCTAATTTATTTCTCTTTTTGATTAATATGAAATAACATTGTTTAAATCTTATATTTTGGTCTTGAATAGTTTTGATATATCTATGGAATTATGTCTATTACAAAATTAAAAATTGTATAAAAGCCATAATATTGTAGTTTTTCCCATCTTTCTTAATTTTGGGAGTTCATGAGAGAGCTTGATTGTTTGGATTTAAATGTGAGTTATTTTTCTTAATCTATGTAGTATTTTGGTTGCACAATTGTAGCTAGAAGGTTTGAGAAAATCAATCTAAGATTTTTTTTTTCAAATAAAATATTTTGACTTAAAAGTGCAAATAAATAAATTTTTAAAAAAGAATATTGATTAGACCAAGTGTTTCCCATAAGGTGTTTTAGCCTTCTTTATAAAAAGAAAGAGACAACACTTTATTTTTATGTTGATTAACATATCTTGAACAAAGAAATAATTAAAAGAGATAAATATTACCTTAGATAGATGAGTTATTTGATCAAATGAGATGAGGGACTATATTTTCTAAAATTAGCTTGAGATCAAGGTCCCATCAATTGACAATCAATGTTCAAGATATCCATAGATAATATTTAGGACTAGGTACAATCATTATATATATTGTACTTCCTTTTGGTTTAACCAAGGAACCCATTGTATACAAATTTGATGAATATCATCTTTCAAGTTTCCTTAGAACATTTTATTTTGGTCTAAAAAAGAGTAAGGAAAAACATGAATAACAACTTAGGCTAGTATTATAGAGACAAAAAATATAATTTATTTGGGAAGTTCGTGAAATATTTCTTTTTTTAAACTAGAGGGCATTAATTGGGTCATATGATATTTCAAAAGGGGATTGTTATGGATCCAAGAAAAATTAAGGCCATCAAGGATTAGATAGAAAATTGTCTAAATGAAATAAAGGAAAGTTGTTTAATGAGCATGAAGGGATAATGTCATATGTTCATTAATAAAATTGCTAAAAACATATCTCCCCATAGCATCCTTTTAAAGGAAGGGAATTTTTTTGTTGGTCTAAGGAATGTGAGGTAGCTTTATACCAATTAAAGAAAATACTCACAACAATCACTACCTCCTATTTTTTATTTTCTAAATGGATAGTTCAAGCCTTATCCCTATGTTGTATCGATGTAGTGGAACAAGAATTTACCAGGAAGGGAAGGCACTCAACCATCGTCACCTCTTCCATCACTTGTGGGATGTATCTTGGTCAAGAAATACCCACCCCATAGAGAGCTACCTAGATGACCTCCTCCAACTTTCCCAAGTACTTATTTTTTAACAACAAAACCATGAGCTTCTTCACCCTTTCATTGTCTTCACCCAAGTCCAAAAGAGATGCCACAAATTGGGAAGCAATGTTGGTGTTCACCCAATAGCAATAATCATCAGTTAGAAAAAATTCCCCCAAAACCAATTTCATTACCCATAGAATGAGACCATTGCATTACTTGAGCACAACATTCAGATGCAGGTCCAAGATAGTACCCAAAAATCCCACCCAATGATGTGAAATAACCAACCACATAGGTGTATACATAGTTAGCAAAGCTAAAGTATACATTTTTTCCAAATATAAAATTTGAATAAAACTCATTTAGAAATAAATAGATTTCAAGATCACTTTACACATTTCATCTTGAAGTGAGGTGTCTAAACATAATTGACATCCTCTTTTCTCTTGCACACCACAATATTGTTCTCATAGGAGGAGATTTAATGAGAGGTGGGGCTTGCTTAAGCCTGCATACTTCCTTTCCATGCATCAAGATGTTGGCAAGGCGGCATGTCACTTTGGGTCTTCCACCACCTGGCATGATTAACCATTGTAGTTACCTCTAACTTCCCATAATCATCCTTATTATAGGATGCATATATTCACTACCATGTACATACATATAATGCAATAGATCAATCAATACCTTACCAACCAATCATACTAGTGATGCTCGATTCATCAATGACCATATTGAGCAATGATTTTTCTTTACAAATTCCTTCTCTATAGATGTGGCCCACCATGAAATCATCAAACCCCTTTAGAATTCTACAACATTTTCCCAACAGCTTATTAATTTTCTAATTGGTCATTTGTTCTTTATGTATTATATTAATTATAATGAGAGAGTCACCTTCCACTTCAAGTTTCTTTATCCCCAACCTTAATCCCTCACTCAGGCCATGCCAAAAGGTAGCTAATTTTACTTTATTGTTCATCCACTTCAGTAAACGAATGCTCAATTTTTTTATTACTTCACATTTGTAGTTTTTGAAGATGCAACCTACACCAGACACCCTTAGATTTCCCTTCGACAAGTTGTACCATTGAAGTTTAATTTAACCTAGTCATCTTCTAGAGGAAGACAAGCTACTTGTTCCCTAGTTGAATTAACTCGGGCCACCCATGAAAAAGGAGGATTCAAGCCTAGACCACAATTTCACCATCAAATTATCCCATGAGAGGAAAAAATTATTTGACCTAGATTGGTTCCTTACCACATTATTGACCACCTCTAGAATATTCAATTCAAGCTTGTTAAAAAAGGTACTGATTCCTATGTTTTTGTCTTGAAAGATAGACCAATTTCTTTCATTTCAAATTTCTCAAATGATTATAGATTGTGACACCAACCATAAGCTTGAATACAAATATTTGCACTTCAAAATCAGCCATGCATTAAAATAGCAATGAAATAAGATGAAAGGGGGCTAAACCAACTTAGCTTGTTCATCATGAACAACTAGCATTCCTTGGAAAATTGGAATTGCAACAAGATATGATTTGTAGATTCTTCTTCTAATCTACACAAAGTGATTCCACTTGGAAATTTCAGTCCTAACTTTCTCAAATAATCCCTAGTGAAAATTAACTTTTGGATGACCACCCATGTGAGGGCACCTGCCTTGGGCAAGCACCATTTATTTTGGCATAGGTGAGATGACTAATTTTCCTTTTTCTCAACCCTAGCAACCACCACATAGATTGGTTTCACTCAATAGGAGAGATCAACTTGGTCACACACCATTTTATTGAGTTCACTTCCTATGAGATGAAAATCCTTTATTTTCACAACACCTCTTTAAGCCTAGCAATCTGAAAATCTAAGACAACCAAACCATCCAAAGACTGCCATTTCTATTTTTTCTCCCTTCTTCTAAACATAGTTCTATGTAATCCCTAACCTTCAAGCCCAATGTAACTTTTAGTATGTTCTTGATTTCTATTAGATCATCCCAAGTAGATAAAGGAGGAGCCCCATCCCATGAATCTTCCTAGAACATAGCCTACCTACCATCCCTGATATTCCATGAGTAGTGATCCATTATCAAATTTCTACAATCTACCATAAAGTACCATATAATCGAGCCCTGGAGAGGATTTGTCATGATTAGTATGCATTCCGAAGCTTCACAATCCAAGTAATTTTTTAGAGGATTTTAACCCATTTATCTTGGGGTATGGTATACATAAGCTTCACAATCCAAGTAATTTTTTAGAGGATTTTAACCCATTTATCTTGGGGGTTGGTATACATATTCCAAACTAGCTTAGCTCTTAGAGAAGTATTGAGAATAGCCCAATTCTAGAGACCAAAACTGTAAGAAATTTTTGGTTGGCATATTTTCTCCCATGCAATCAAGGGGAATTTTCTACTTTCTTTGGAACCCTTCTAGAAGAAGCTCTACAAGTTCTACATCATTCCATCATGCTATTTTATAGGTATCTTTAGGATTGAAATCATGAAGATGGGTAGAGTCAAGACCATATATTCGAGCATTATAATTCTCCCTCTAGAGGATAACCATTTCTCTTTCCAAGACTCCAACCTATTTGAACATTTCTCTACTAAATATTCCTAGAGGCCAGCCTTGCATGAGCCACCAAGAAGAGGAACTCCTAGGTATTTCCCTTGTAGTCTATTTATTTTAAGCTTGAGGACACTAAAAATTTCTTGCGGTTTCCATAAGGTAGTTTTGACGAATAAAATTTTAGACTTTTTCCAATTGAATTGTTGACCTGATGTATTACAATAGTTGTCAAGGATTTTCTTGATGACTCTTTCTTCCTTCCTCAATGCCACCCAAAAGAGAAAGGTGTCATAAAAAAAATTGTGGGTTATTGGGGTCATGTTGGGTGATATTCTTAAACCCTTCCAATCTCTTTTAACCCTTTCCTCATGAATGAGGTGACTCAAAGATTCTACCATTATCTATTAATATTTTTATTTTTTATTTTTTTAGCTCTTAGTCATATGATATACCAAAAGATTCACTAGGTTTAACCCCTCATCATAGAATCTTATAGGTCTCAATCATGTGGGAGCTTAGTTTCAACATCCAACACCATTTTTTGAGCCCCTAGTCATGTGGCTGACTATACACCTAATTCTAGGGGCTAAAGGAACCCCTCCTTTTGAATTTACTAGCAAACCAATCTTATAAAAATGTTAATAAGTTGTACCCCACTAATTATTTATTTATTTTTTTTACATGTTGGAAAGTTGTTTCAATGTCCTAGCCCTATGTTATGGGTTATACCATTTTCTAGATTTTTCCTATAATTTATTTCGTAAAATTTATCAAAAGATGTGATTTATTTGTGATCTTAAAATACTCTTATCTTTTTCATATCAACCCATTTTTCAATGAATTAAAAAAAAATAAAAAAATTTGCAACTCATTGGTGCAATCTATTTTTCCTAATGTATTACTATGTTTTATATTTTTGAACTAATCATCAAAATCCAACATATCTCATTGGTTAAAGATAAAATATGAAAACTACTAACCTATGGCTCTACAATGTACATGTTGTTGAAGATTGATTTAGACCATTCTTTTTGTTGCCATTTTTTTCCCACCATTCACAAATTGGTTGAAATTCACTCTCACATTTTGACTTGATATTTTTAAACTGTATTGTATCCCCAACATACACTTATGTACCTTATTTTCTTTTGTAAGGGGGGCTGCTTGGGGATTTCATCACCCCAAGGGAAGACCTCAACCACATTTTCTAGTGGGGGAGAGAAAAATGTGTACCTTAAAATGGAGCCATCATCATGTCTATAAGATCCCCAAGACCCTTGATCTATTGAGAATTTTTAGGTGAAGATAAGAGGAGAGACACTCCTAATCTCATGCAAATAGATGAGACCTTAGTTTATAGGTTTCCCCTAGAGAGCTTTTAATTAGAAGCCTAATACTTTTGGTCATATTCTAGTGTTTTGAATGGAACACAAATCACCCCTTGATATTACACATGAGTATCTCCATGTGTTGAGATAGATCTGACCTTGGGCAAGGCCTTGTACTCCAAGATAATGGGTGCATAAGTGGTATATGAGCTTACATTTCCTTTCTATCCACTCACATGGTATATGGTATTAGTTTTCTTGTGGTCCCACACCAAGATTCACTCCCACCTTAATAATTTTATTGTTATTTTTGTGTATTCTATGCTTGTATTTTTATATTAGAATCTCTCCACTTGAAGAAAAATAGGGCCTTTATCCTTTTGAGTCTTTATTTTTTAATATTTTGTCTTCTTTCTAGTGTAATCTTTCAAAAAATCAAAAAAATCAAAAATATTCCAAAAATAAAAATTCTTCTATTGTCTTTTTTTGTTTATATTAGGATTTTCCCCTTGCTAAGGTTTAGGTGTCCGCCATTTCCACAAAATCGTATTTTCTACAACCTAGTTTGACATCTATCTCATAGTTTTATAAGTTACCATCTACATCCATAACTATAGTGTCCATTGTCATAAATTTCTATCCTAAATCTACATCATCCCATTCACATCCACTACCTTTAATTTATAATTTTATTCACATCCATAATATATCATATATTATCCCACAACATATCCATGCATATCCTCACATCCATAACCTCGTATAATCCTTCATATACATCCATATAGATTATATTATACCATCACTTACATCCATAGCATACCCTCATTTACATTCATATCCTAACATCCTTTGTCATCCATATCCTAAAATGCATATTCTATCCTTGATTTATATAATTATTTGTATTCATTCTCCTAGTCCTAGATCTTCTACATCTACATCATAAAATATTTTATGCAACCCACATCCTCATTCACATGTGCTATCCTTGATTTAGACCCTCATACACATCCATCATCCTACATCTCTAGACCATCACTTACATTCTTATCATCACTTCTTATCATACCATTACTTTTTTTAAGCCCTAGGTTTCCATATTCACATACATCCATAACCTAAGTTATACTATCATTTCCATCCACATCATAAACATCCATTGTCATTTACATCTTCATAGATACCCATTATCCTAAATTTGTAATCATCTTATACATCCACCTTCCTTTTCATATCCACACCCTACATCATCTTCTCTAAATCACATCCTCACATATATTCACATCCATGGCCTCATATAATCCATCATATACATTCATATCCTAGATTAGATCATCACCTACATCCACATCATACCCTTATCTACATCTATATCATAAAATACATTGTCACTTATGTTAGCATATACATCCATTATCATAAGTTTTGACCATCATATACCATCCTTTTCTCTACAACTTAGGTTGGAATCCTCATATACATCCATATCCTACATTTATACTATCATTTACATTTATATTATACCATACCACAAGCTCCTTTGATATTATAATTCATCCTTTTATAATGTCATAAGCTCACTACACCATCACATACATCCATTACCTTAGAATTAGACTATCATAAACATTCATACTCAAACATTGTCCTAAGATTATAATATTATCCAATGTCACATTTATCCTATCTATGGCATAACATTATCTTGTTCATCATCATCATTCACATACATACACTAATTCCATCTTAAATTTCCTATCCAACATCACATTGGTCCTAACCACATCTTAGATTTAGCACCATCATCATCTTATCCAAAAATTAGGTCTATTCCATCATTTATATCCATATCATAGCATATAATCCCAACACCATCATATCCCACCAAATATTCCTCTTACATTAACACATCAACTCTTGATCATTCACACATAGATATTAAAATACTTCATCCATATCATCTAAACCACATATTGAATCAACTTCATCATTATAATCATCCATCACCAACCTTAGTTAGACACCATCCATTACCTTTTTATGTAGTAGCTAATATTCTCTAAAAATCCAAAAAATCATAAATTCTTAAAAAATCCAAAAATAAATCATATATTCCAAAAAATAAAAATAAAAATCAAATCCTAAAAAATCTATAAAAAATCAAATATTCCAAAATCAAAAAGGAAAATTCCAAAAAATCCTTAAAAAAATCAAAGATTGCTAGCAATCCAAAAAAAACAAACATCCAAAACATATTAATAAAAATGGAACAACATCATGACACACGTACAATACACCTAAAATCCAATGGAATTCACATCAAGAAACGCATGACCTTTTCCCACTTAGTACATCACACACCATTTCACATCATATCCCCAATTAACCTAGCATCATTCACCTAAACATCCACTCCAATTTAGTCACCCAAAATATCCATCCTCCAATTGATCCACCTCAAACTAGCTTTCCATCCATGACACCATTAATTTATTCATTACGTCCTTTATCCATTTCACAGTTGACACATGCCCAACTCACTACAATTTCATCTCTTACATCTCATCACTCCATCTATCAACAACTATGAATATTTCCAATACCATCCCAACAATATATTCCACCTATTCATACACTACAACCCACTTATCAACAAATGATACCCACCAATCATATAACCCACCTACCAACATATTTTCACCCACTTATCAACAATTGGTACCTAATCACCACTACACTCCACTTATCAATACTCTATAGACCACCTACCACCAACCACCATCATATCAATATCAATATCCTCCACAAATAAGCACATACGAATCCATTCATCAAAAAATTACCATCACTTTTGAATCCGACTCCTTCAAATTTATTTGTGCATGAATTGCAAGAAATAAAGTATTATCTTAAGGGGTTGCAAACATGGACCTTACATCAAAAACACACATGTAAATTTGATAAATTATGTCCTACCCCTTTGATCAAACCACATACATGATACCTTTCCCTCAAAATTTTTAGATACCAAAGTTCGATAAATATAAGGGAAAGGGATACCCACATGATCATGTGAAAGAATTTTTCATGGCATGCCAAGAAGTTTCCTACAATGACATATACCTCATGAGACTCTTTCCTCATAGTTTAGGAGGACAAGGACTTTACTGGTTTTTATACTTACCTGAAGGATCCATCCACACTTTTTCTCAATGAGTGGAGAAATTTGTAACTTATTTATGATATAATTTTTATCTCAAGTTTACTATGCTTGATCTATATAATCCTAAAGAATAAAATGTAGAAATTATTGCTTCCTTCAACAATGGAGGATTATTTCCAGCACCTTTCCTTTGTCTATACCATAAAAATTCCCATATTTTCATCAAGACTCTTAATTTTTAAATGGCTTTTCATTGACAAGTCCATGGTGTATCCACATTTTATGAAATTATAGACAAGGGTTTAGTCATTGAGAAAGCCCTCATTGCTAAAAGCTTGCTCAAGATCTATAACAAAGGTAAAGACACTAATTATAAACTTCATTTTTGGGCTTGGAATAAAAATGTTGTTAGTGATGGGGTAATTGAATCCAAACTCATCTAGAGAACAAAAAAATTGTAAGCAAATATTTCCTAATGTCTAAAATATCCAACCAAAAATACATGTTACTATACCACAAGGGTAATTAGAAAACCCAAATCATCCAAAATGTAGCTACACTCCCTTGGGAAGCTTATAGAGGTGGTGTTCCAAAAGATCATCCAAGAAAACCTAATTAAATTTTGATACACCATACATTTTCATGAGAATAAACATAAGAATGTATGATACCTATAAAATAATAATTATGAGTATCATCACATCAAAGGTCATAACATGTTGAGATGTATAGAACTCATAAAGAACATCCAAGATTTCATTGACCATAATGAGATTGAGGTAGAAGGTCACACATCCCACTCACCTAATTAGAAATTAGATATATATCAAGATCCTTTTCCCAAGTATGATCAAAATCATCCATCTACATATAACAATGGATCATCCAAAAATAATCACATTTATAATATCTATAACCATAATATATCCACCTCATTTGACTCCATAATAGGTCATCTTAAAGAAGCTTTCCCACAAGAGGCCTCCATCTATCCTTCCAATCCTTAATCTTTTAAACCTAAAAAGTTACAACATCAATCACCATATCCCAACTCTCTCAGGATTACCTCCAAGGTCTATTCACAATAAATAATCATGAAATCCAAGCTAGTCTAGTTCTTTGTAAATATCTTATCTATGATCAAGAAATATTAGAAAAAATGCCATCATTCCCTCCATTTCCTAAAATTCACACTCTAGAGCATCTTATTGAAAATCCATTATTATCATGACTAAATATTAAGGTTGTGTGAGAGTTAGCTATCCATACCCATCATTAGAATTGTATCTATGTCAAGAGAAAAATCCAAGAGATTTCAAAACAATGGAATTAGGTGTTCCACCTCTTGGGAGGTGGAACACAAACTAGGTGTTTAGGGACCTAGACCTATTTCCCTCAAGTTTCATTCAAGGATTTACCCTAGATATCTCACTCCCAAGATGGAATGAAAGAAGGATATCTTGCAATAGGGTTGTCCTAGGGTATGATTTCAAATTACAAGAGGGGTTCACCACCAAGCTACAACTTGGAAAAATGTATGAAATGCAAGATCTAATGATTGAACTCAATAATGCATAAAACTTCACTAAATGAACTATAAATGTAAATAAATCAGCATGTACATAGCAAACTAGAAAAGTACAGAGAAGCACCTAGAAACCTAAGAGAGCTTGAATGGTGGCCTGAAATTTTGAATAACCTAAAATTTTGGTACACTAGGACTCATACAATAGTTTGGGTGTATCAATCCTAGATCAGGGTTTCTAGTCTAAAACAAGTTTTTGGAAAAGGGTATATGAAATTGCAAAAATATGCAAAAATGACCTAAACTAGGACTCATATGCTAGGATTGGTGTATGAGCCTAGTTAGGGTTTTCTAGAACTTCAAGGTCTGAATTTGGTATTCAATGTCTGGTCTTTTTGTTTCACTTTGTTTATGAATTTGAAACCCTGATTTTGAGCCTGTAGATGACCTTTTGTGAAGATATAAACTTTGCAAGTGAGGGGAAAACTCCAACAACTTTCTCCAAGCTTGTAACCTAATCTTCAAAGATCCTTCATGCTCCAAGACACCTAGATCTGCAATCACACATGTAAAGAGGAGAATAAATTGTTGATTGTTAGTGAATAGGGGTTTGCCTAGGTCAAACCCCTTTTAGGTAATTAAACCAAGTGATGAAACAATGAAATAAGGACATGAAACATGAAACATGAAACATGGAACATGAAACATGAACAATGATATTTTGAATGATGGCTTGTAAATGATTCCTTGTAAATCTACAATCTAACATGAAATGGCCATGAAGGATGTAGATCTAGATCTTGAGATGAGTGTAGAAAAATTCTTGACCTTGGATCTTGGATGAAACATCACAAAACTAGCTCAATAACATGCTTAATGCTTGGTATTCTTGACATGATGATGGATCTTGAATTTTTGCAATAATTGATGAAGAAATCCACTCTTGAATGCTTTAGAAATGATCTTGAATGCTCTCTTAATGATCTTGTAAAGTCTTGGAATGCCCAACTCTTGAGTTCTTGACTTGACATGATGAATACTAATGAAATAATTATTTGAGACCTCATTTATATAGGCAATCCATCTAATATCCTATTAATTGTATCTCATAGGTTGACATTCATGAAATTTGAACTTAAAACCCAAATTTCCCACTCAAAACCTTTAAAATAGGAAAAATGGGACTTATACGCCACCTATGGCATATGGGTCCCACCTGGATGGGACTCATACACCCAAGGTGGTGTATGGGTCCCAAAGGGCCTATTTGAAGAGAGAATGTCGGGGAGTCAAGAAATTAAGTTTATATGAGTTCTATGTCAGGATTTTGGTTAAAATATGCCTTGGGATGCATAATATATTAGGCACCTATTAATGATTATGTAAAGGTTATAAATGTAAGGGGGCCCAAAATTCAATGTGAAAGTTTAAATAAATACATTTTACAACATTAAATTAAGAAAAAATTGGGTCTATTTAGCTTAAAAGGGTCCTAAACATAATGTGAAAGTGTACAACACATTACAACACTAGATTAGGTCCACTTAGTTTACAAGCCTCCTAAATTTAATGTGAAGTTGTAAATAAATACACTTTACAACACTAAATTAAGGAAAAGTTAGGTTTATTTAGCTTTAAGAGGGCCTGAAACCTAATGTAGATGGGTAAAACACATCACAACACTAGATCAAGGTGATATCAAGTCCAAATTATCATTAATTTCTCCAAAATTAAGCAAGGAAAATTCATACTTTTTCCTCAACCACTTTAGAACAAAAGATGAAAAATTACACAACAAACTGTGATGAACTTAATTATGAGCAACCACCTAATCCAAAAGAAATGAAAATGCTTTATGGAAAAGGTTATGAACTTGTGAAACAAATTGGATATAGTGGAAAAGGATGTGGTGCTAGAGAACAACGTATCCATGTCCCTATAGAGCCTCACATGCAAGAAAAGACTAGTGGTCTTGTTTATTGTCCCTCGAAAGAAAAAAACAAGCTTTCACTTAATATCAACACTATTACAAAAGTTTCCTCTAAGCCAACTTTAACATTAGTGCATCCTAAACTAATAAACACTAGTGATCTTGATTTTTACCCTTTGAAAGAAATGAAAGAAACAAAGAAATCCTCACTTAACATCAATTTCATCATGCAAAATACTAATGATTCGAGTTTTTTAGATTTTACATCCTCCTTTCAAGGAGAGAACAAAATCTCACAATCTAAAGAGTCTTGTGTAGGTATGACACTTGGTACTAAGCAAGAGATATCTTTGTCGCAAGATAACAAAACATTCTCTACTTTTAATCAAGAAAGTATCTTAATGAGACTCTTCCAAGATCATCTGATATCTCTCCCTCCAAGAATAGAAAAGAAATTGTACTACAAGATTTCATGGTCATTCTACTAATGAGTGTAAGGATTTGAGTAACAAAATTCAACATCTTAGGGACTATGGTGCTCTTCCTTGTGTTGAAGCACCTAGTTCCTCTAATTGAAAGTTATTTGAACATCCTATTTGGCTCATCCTTATCCTTCACTAAGTGGGGGAAAGGGGTTAGTTAGCCTTGTCCTCGTATCTCACTTGTTGCTATCTCTTTTGGCTAGTTGACCACCTTTCATGTACATATAAGAGCAAGCTTGGAATGTGGGTGACATGCCTTAATTTGGCTCACATGTGACATACTTTTCCTTCTATGTTTAGCATTATATTTTTAGGGGCAACCCCTTTTCATGATGTACCTTATTGGAAACATATGACTTCACATAGGGCTCTCTGAATAAGATCTCATCTCTTCTACTTTAAAGCAATTGATCATAGTAATGGTGTTAGCAACCACTTTAAAGTGGGGGCATGCATTGACACTCATGTTTCATTATGCAATTTCCTTTCTTCTTGTGATGCATCCTTTTCTTGGTGGTGTCATGATGCAAAGCAAAGGTAGAAGTTACATGATTGACACCATTTTTCACAACAATGGATTCATTCATCCTTCAAGGTTCAAGACTCTTCCAAAATGGAACATGCCCCTCAAAGGTCACAAAACCCCAAATAAGGCATCAATTCCTCAAACCCTCTACTCAACACTTGAAACACCTCAGAAAAGGTGGAAACAACATGTGCAGACCAACAATGTCTCTCAAGAAATTTGAACTCTCAATCTACTTAGCATTCCTTCACAAGTTGGCTATAACCCTTGTAGCCCTCCAAAATGGATTTTTTACAACCTCTGGAGAAAACCTAAAACCCAAACTATAAAAATAGATTTAGATATCCTTTTGGTCCTTCTAGCACATATCAAGAATTCATGTAGGGTTCCATTGGAATGACAAGGCCAAAAATTGACTATCCCACTTGAAACTAGGCCTAATGGCATGAACAAGCTTGGTAGTAGTAGGGGGTTTGAACTCCAAAGATTATCTTTGCATTCCAATTCCCTAAACACAACACACCTAGCCTAAAACACCAACTTCTATCAATTAGAACAATCTGTTGGTGTAATTAATATTTAATTACACTTGTATAACTTTACTTAGGTATATTTTAATTCCTAGGTTAATTATTATCATCCTTATCTTGTTGAGCTATCTTGCTACTCAAGATAAGATTAGGGCTATGCATACTTTGCTTTTATAAATCAAATCATCTCATGTAATTACGAATTCTTGAATAATAATATTTTGCACATCTTTTTGCAATAGCTTTGATTTTTTTTATTTTCTCTTCTGTGGAAGGCTTTTTGGTTTGCATGTCTAATCTTGGTTTCTAACACAATCTCCAAGAGCTTTTCAACAACTACCCTAAGCCTCTAGGGTTTCTAAGCTTGATATATAAAGACACCAAACCACTACAACACCTCCACATGTGCGGGCCTCCACCCCTATTCCTGCAAGTTTGAAATATTAAAATACATTCCCTAACAATCTATTCCATTGACTTTGAGGGGTTTTCATTGGTGGAATGGGAAGATATACATGTTTCTTACTCCCAAGTTACCCTATCTAGGGTTTTAACTAGTCTGAGAAGAAATGCCTCTAACTTACTCAAATCTTAATGAAAATGAGTAAAACTAAATGCAATATAAAGTAGATTCCCTAATGTAACAATCCCAATCAAATTCAAGCCATGGAAGGTTTATACAGATTCATACAATTGACTATAGCAGAAAATTGGCATTCTAAAATGTAGAAATTAGAGTTCTTTATTGATTCAATCTCCAAAATTCAACATCCAACAACAACCAAACTTTTCTTTGACCTTCCAAAGCCTATTTCAACCTTTTCCAATAGAATCCCAATGGTTGACAACCAATTTTCAAATAACAATGGTTCAACTTCCACTTAACACCAAAAATGCAAAAGTTGATTTGTGCAACTTTGACAACATTTGACATATTTTGCAACTAGACCCCTAATGAGTCAAAACTGACACAAACACCTATGAAATGGTCTTATAAGACCTTATTACATGAAATTGAATCAAACAAAACAAAATATAAATCTTTGACCCCTTGGAGGAATGAATTGATCTATGGGTGCCCTTGCACCATACTCCTGAGGAAGAAAAGATTCATGCTCCACTTGAATGGATGGTAGCAATATGAGAACCAATGCTTGAAATTTCTTGTCTGATGTCTTCAAGTCTCTACAATTGTCTTCTTTGGAATAGTTCCATGCTTGCTTCATCTTCACTTTAGGTTTCTTAAACACTTGGCAAAGGTAGTTGAACTTATCAATATAAGTTTGTCCCCCATCTGCACCTCTACCTTGTAATTGATCTATTTTTCCATGATGGATGTTAGGTATTCCAGTAGTACCTTGTTCCCCTTCAATGGCTTGTTTCATTTTCACCTTAGGTTTCTTATCTCTCAAGTTTGAAATCTCATCAAGAGCACTTTGTCTTCTCTCTTTATCTTTAACCATCATGTCATCAAGTTTGGTTTCTTGATTGGTATTACTACCCTCTTCTAAAAGAAGTAAATCATAACTAACCTTGGTACCTTCATTCTTACACTCATTGACATTTGCAACTCTCTTTTTTCTGGTCCACTTGTAGTGGATGCTTGTCTAACTTTCCATCTTCCATCTGCAACTCAGTTTGATCATTATGCTGCTTCAGACTTCCTTTTCCCCTCAAGCATTGCTTGCTCAACTCTAAAATATCTTTCCCAGCAATCCTCTTGCATGTAGCATCCAAATTCCTTTCATTTGCAACCTTCTAAACAAGTGCATCATTTGTGTTGACACCACCCCTTTCTTTTGACACATCCCATTCTTCATTTTGTTTGCAATAGGCTATTGTATATGGCATACCAACCCCTAGTACAAAAGCCATATAAAGAATAGCATCTCTCCTTGGAAGCAAAAAAATAGAAAATTCATTCACCACTATGTCCACATGATCCTTCATTACCTCCTAAACTTCCCAAGGCAACTCTTCCATCTTTGTTGATGTTAGAACAGTCCTAGGTTTTCTCACCATTGTAGTACCTACTTCTTTCTCTTTCATTGGCTTCAAAACTCCTTTGTACCCATTGTCATCACTCTAGACTCCACTTGTGGGTTTTTGCTTTCATCTTGCAATGGTGTAAGGGTGTAGGAAACTCCATCCTTTTCTATAACATAGGTGTTCTTTTGCCATCATATTTGGCACTCCTATCATATTGCCAAGGCCTCTGCAAAAGAAAATGACACACATCCATTGGTATTATATCACATAAAACCTTATCTTTGTATCCCCCTATATGAAAATCAGCCCAACTTTGGTCATTTACAACTACTTGTTGCCATTTGTTAAGCCAAGAAATTGTATATGGACTAGTATGAGGGATTATTTTCATCTTAAGTTTTTCAACCATCTCAACTGAAACCAAATTATTTACATACTACCTCAATCAATTACAACCTTGCAACATTTACCTAAGCACTTATAGGTAGTTCAGACTTTATTTGTGGTGGATCCTTCTCCATGGGTACTTTGATCAGAGTTCTCCTCACCATGAGAGACTCACCAACTTATAGATCAGCATTGTTTGATGGAAGGTTTGTGCTTTCATTGTCCTTTGCTTATGCAAACTGATTTCTTCTTTCTCCTCCAAATGAAGTAGTGGACTAATTTGTAGTGCATTGCCATGCTTGATGGCCTACAAATTCATTGCATTGATAACGTCTCCCAGTAAAGCCACTTGAACCCCCTCTTTGGCTTCCAAATCTGCCCCTAGAATCTGATCTACCTCCTCTAAATCCACCTCTTGAATCTACAACTTGTTCTTGAACTCTACTTGTCTCTCATGGATTCTCACATGATTGTCTTGAATCAGAAAATGTTACTCTTCCTCTAGAATTTTTTCCTCTACCCTTGCTTTGTTTTTATTTCCTTCTCCCCAACTTATCTTCAGCCTTGATGGCCAATTGATAACACTCCACCATTCTTGGATTGGTGAGGCTTAATTCATCTTGAAGGTTGTATCTCAACCCATTGAGGCATCTTGCCACTTTTTCCTCATCTTCTACATGACCTAAACTTATACTCAATCCGTAGAACTCCTCAGTATAGGAACTCATATCCATCTCTTTTTGTTTGAGGTTTTGAAGCCTTTTAAACAACTGAATGTTATAGTCACTTGGTAGAAATTTTCCCTTGAGTTTAGCCACCATCCTATCCCAAGAGGTGATTTTAGACTTTCCCTTCTTTCTCCTTTCATCTTGTACATAATACCACCAAAGCAAAGCATGGTCCTTCAACTTTGTCTTGGCTAACTTCACCCTTTGATCTTCTAGAAAATCTTCATAGTCAAAGTAGTTATCCATTGCTCTTATCCAATCTAAGAGTTCTTCACTATCCAATTTTCCTCCATACATGGGTAAATCCATCTTGATCTTAGGACCTTCTCCCTTCACTACCTTCAACAGCCTGAACCATCTTCAAAACATTAGGATCCATCTCTTCCTTGGACCCTTGGGAAATTTCATCTCCCCTTTCTTCTTCTTCTTCTCAGTCACTCAAGTCTCTTGTGACTATTCCTTTATTCTTACTAGTTTCAATAGTTGCAAGCTTGGCTTGAAGGGTTTCCTAAGACTCTTTCATTTGTCTCATCTCTTTTGCATGCTTCTCCTTTATTTCATTTATCTCTCTATCTAGTGGATTCCCTTTTGGAGGAATCTTATCTCTTCTTCCCTTCAACGTTTTCCCTCTTCAAATCAAACCTATGCTCTAATACCAATTTTATGCGAACACGGGTAGAAGTTACATGATTAATACCATATTTCACAACAATGGTTTCATCATCCTTCAAGGTTCTAGACTCTTCCAAAATGGAACATGCCCCTCAAAGGTCACAAAACCCCAAATAAGGCATCAATGCCTCAAACCCTCTACTCAACACTTGAAACACCTTAGACAAGGTGGAAAAAACATGTGCAGACCAAAAATTTCTCTCAAGAAACCTGGACTCTGAATCTACTTAGCATTCCTTCACAAATTAGTTATAACCCTTATAGCCCTCCAAAATGGTTTTTCTGACTACAACGTATGGAGAAGACCTAAAACCCAAACTATAAAAAATATTTTCAAATACCCTTTTGGGCCTTCTACCACATATCAAGAATTTAGGTAGGGTTTCATTGGAATGACGGGGCCAAAAATTGACTATCGCGCTTGCAACTAGGCGTAATGGCATGAGCAAGATTGGTAGTAGTGGGGGATATGAACTCCAAAGATTATCTTTGCATTCCAATGCCCTAAACACATCACACTTGGCCTAAAACACCAACTCCCATCAATTAGAACAATCTCCAAGAGCTATTCAACAACTACCCTAAGCCTCTAGGGTTTCTAAGCTTGATATATAAAGAAACCAAACCACTACAACACCTCCACATGTGCAGACCTCCACCCCTATTCCTGCAAGTTTGAAATCTTAAAATACATGCCCTAACAATCCATTCCATCGCATTTGAGGGGTTTTCATCGATGGAATGGGAAGATATCCATGTTTCTTACTCCCAAGTTACCCTATCTAGGGCTTTAACAAGTTTGAGAAGAAAATTCCTCTAACTTGCTCAAATCTTAATGAAAATGAGTAAAGAAAATGCAGTAGAAAGTAGATTCCCAACTCTAACAATCCCAATTAAATTCAATCCAAGGAAGTGTTATGCCTTGCATAACCACCCCACTTTGATCTGGATCAAAATGGGTCCCCCTTCTCTTTTTGGTTACTTGCTTTCCTCTTTGGAATTCTTTTGTTTTCCTTTTAATTTTGACTTTTGATCTATCTGATTTTAATCTTGGTCCTGTCTCAACATAAGTTGGTTTTCTTCTTGCTAGGAATTCACTAAAATAATTGTAAGCAATGGTGAATTTATTATAATATGTCTTATTTGCTGCTGAGGACTAATACAGACCCTCCTTTTTGCAGGGTTAAATCCTACACTTAATGATATTTCTTAGCTAAGGCTCAGTTGGAAGGCATTCCTCAATCCAGTTGATCATAAAAATCAGCTAAGGCAAAGTCAGCAGGACCCTGGTGATGTCACAATGATTAGAAATCATATGCAGGCATTTATCGCCAAGACATTATTCATCGTCTTAGTGACTAAGAGTTTCCTATCAGCATAAGTTGGTCTTTGGGGGACTGTCTTGGCAAAATCTCCATGTCTCGCCGACTGCTCTCAAAAGGATTCATATATCAGCATAAGGTTTTCTCCCCGCCAAGAGGTTTCGGTGAAAGTTTCAAGTCTCGCTGACCACCAACAAAGCAAACACACTTCGGCAGGACTCAACTGCATCGAGGTAACATCTCACTGAGTGGCTCCAATCACACTAACATAGCACAAGGGATTCTATCAGTATGTCTTCGGAGAGAATCAAAGTGTCTTGCTGACGGGGAGGGGTCCCATCAAAGGTCTAAGGTCAGCAATAATTTTTCCTTCAGTAGGAGATCTTGCCGATTGGTATGGGTCTCGCCTAAGGGAGTTGCATTCGGCGAAGGATAAAACCTTCAACATAATGTTTGGCCGAAGAGTTGGGGTCAAAGTGACAAAAATGACATTGGCAAAACAGAGTGGCTTTGGTCAAAGGTCCCACCAATGTGATATTGTCTCACCAAAAGGACATAAAGATCTCGCTAAAAGATCTAAGGTTCGGTGAGATGTCTCATCTATTAAACAACCTCTCCCTGAACTCAAATGAACACTCAATGAGGGATAATAACTCAGTGTAAGGTCTTAGCGAAGTTTGAAGGTCACACCAAAACGAAAGAACTTGGGGAGACTCCAAAAGAATAAAGGGAATTCGGTGAAATGTCTGGGCAACTTCGGACTGTCTCAGTGAAAGAAAGGGGATTTAGTGTGATCTCATGCTAAGGAGACCAAGTCTCGCCGAAAAGAAAAGGAGCTCAAGGAGAAAAGTGGGGTCGGGGAGACTTCAAACGAATGAGGTGTTTTTTCTAGTTCTCACCGAAAGGTGGGTGTTTCACCGAAATAGAAAGAGCTCGGGGACACTCTGAACAAAGGAACGGGCTCGATAAGATGTCTTGCTGATTTGATAACGTCTCCCTGACACAAGGTGGATATCGCCAGGACTTCCCACCAAGGGTCATGTTTTCACCATAAGGTCTTGGCGAAGGAAGGGAGTCTTGCTGATAACAAGGGAAGGCTCAGTCAGGGAAGAGAAAATTGGGGTAAGATCTCCCTGAAACATTACAGTCTCCCCGACATCAGAGATGAGCCCGCCCAGTGATTCTAGCTTCACTGTGACTCTTGTCGACAAAATAGGTTTGGGGAGAAAATAAAAGGGCTCACATAAAGATTTGCATCCTCACCGGGAGGTCTCAGTGAAACAAAGGAGTCTTGCCAATTGGTTTTGTGAGCTTAATACGACTTCTTCAGCTCGCTAAAATGTCTTGTCGATTGTTTTGTGTCATGTCGATAATTGCATAATGGTGAAATCGCATTGGGGAGATACCGATGGTGTCTCACTAACATGTGATGTTGATTGGACCACCTTTGACTGCCTAAGGAGCTCACTCGGCATATGCCCGGCTAATCAGAAGGAGCCAAAAGAGTGACTCATCGGTCCCTTTGACCGATTGACTACTCCTGCGAGGGAAGATCAAGAAAAAGAGAGTAGGGGGGATTCATTCTGAGATCACTAAGGGATGAATCTGTTTGGACAATGTTGTTCAAATCTACAAGAGGGCTCGACGATGTTTCCAGAAGAATGGTCAATGTATAGAGAAGTCCAGAATAGAAAGGAAGCTGAAGAAAAGAAAAAAAGAAACTGTGATTCATAGGAACAGCTGTAGTGACCACTGGCAAGGAGGTAGATCAATATTAATAGAGATATTCTGAGCATTCAAGATGACCCCCAACAAAGCTCGAAGATGGACACAGAGACATGAGAGTAAAGGCTTCAGCTGGAAAAGATCTAAGGTTGTCCCCGGAACAACTTTTCAGCATGGACAACAGGGCTACACATTGAATGCAGTTTTGACTTTCCTCAAAAAGATCTGAGGGCCGACTCTCCTATAGTTTGCAGATATTTTGTAAACCCTAGTGCAAGGGACAACACATTCTTGTTGGTACATTCTGTATATGAGGCATTCTTGCCTCTTTGTAAAGGTTAGCACTTCTAGATTAGAACTTCTAGGGTTAGAGAACTTTTAGACTGAGAATTGTTTAGAGTTAGAATTGTTAGGAGTTAGTCAGTTAACAGAAGGAGATAGAGTTGCATCTTGATTCTCAGTAATGAGAGCTTCTCTTGTCTTCTTGTTTAGCAGTTGGATTTTGGTATAGATTGTAATGTATTTTCTAAGTTCTCTTAGTGTAGTTGGAAACAATTTGGAGCCTCAGATTCTCTATACACTGGTGATTGTGCCAGCTTTGTAAATATTGCTTATCTATTTTACTAACAGTAGGAGCAATCAGAGTTTAATCTCCTTCATGTTGTGTTCCAAAATGATGTTTGTCTTAAATTGATCATTTGATTTGTGAAGTCTTCAAGGAATGAAATATTATTTTGTGCTTTATTTAAATGGTAATTAAATTTGTTCTGCGAATTAGCACTATGAATGAAAGAGGTTGTGTGTCAATCACAAGTTTACTTTGTTCTACAGTTTTTGTTTACAAATTCCTTGAAGTTAACAAGTTTGGTTAAGGTTGGATGAACTATTGTTCTTTTCTATTTCAAAACTCTGACTTATCTTTTTATATTTCTTTAAAAACCCCTGTTAGAGTAGGTTTTATTTCATGCTTGATCTTAGAACAATCTAGAAGCTCAACACCAGTAGGCCCCTTGAATATTATTGTTGCATTGACCACTGAGTAACATCAGCACAGTTGAGACCCAACTACAAAGACCTTGGGAGCTAAGGCACCCATGTGTTGCCTTTCTCTTTCAGGAGAAGCAGAATAGCAATATTCTGCTTGCATTGTTGTGGTGCCAAAATCACCATCAACAAGAACTCATGCTAGAAGGAGGGCCTAAAAGGGAAAGCTAGATAAAGTTGGGTTTTCATCCCCAGAGAAATCCCACAGAGTTCTTCGATCAGTAGAAAATCCGCCACCTTTGATAGAAATCAAGACCCCAATAAAACACAAGAGTCATAAGATTGGGGCAACCATCATACCACCTTTATCAGCTTCACTCACTCTAGCAGGCTTTTCACCAATACCCCAGTGGATACCTATCAAACCACCACCACATATATCTAAGTGTCATCATAGCTAGTTTGACCCATCCAATAGCTGGCTCAACCACCACCACCCCCACCAATGGAATTCTTTCAGAATAACCCCTCTCCATTGGGGACTATTCCTGGAGGTTTCCATGATATGCCCAAGAACCCTGAGAAATTCTACCCTAAATACATTCATGGGGAGTCAAGGAGTGTTGAAGAACACATACAGGCTCTTAAGGATGCTTGTGCAAGAGCTCAAATAGCTCATCATGATGTAGTTTGTAGGTTGTTCCCTTATTCCTTAGGGGACATGGCATACAATTGGTACCTTAATCTTCCTCAAGGTTCCATTTTGACTTGGATAGACTTGAAAAATTCCTTCATTAATCAGTTTAGAGTCTATGTAGATCCAGCTCTTTTATATCATCAGTTTGCCACCATAAGGAAGGAACTAGGTGAATCTTTGCCTTTATTCAATACCAGGTTCCAACGAATGTATAGGAGATTACAAGATCCCTATCTAGTTACTAAGAACAGTGCTAGGTTTATTCCTACAAAGAACTTATCAACCAGTTGATATTGATTCCCTATCCAAAGTTTATCACTTGGCTATTAAGCTGCAACAGCAAACTAACTCTCAACCAAGTTTGGGAGGAGGTTTTCCTTCACTAGGGTATTAGATGTCTAGCCCAACTCCTCTATTTAACAATGTCCCAGGAATGTCTTCTTCCCACTATGGGCCTATATCCGAATTGCAAACTCAGCTTCCCATTCCATTCTATGCTAATAGGACTCTTGACCCTTTTCAACAACCACAGGTCTCTCAAGGTCCCCAAGGTCTTCATAACCAAGGTGGAACCCCAAGTCATGTTGATCAGCCACTTATTACTAAGGCCGTTGAAAGTGAAAGGACAGTCCAACTTACAAATGAGGTAGAAACCTTGAAGAAAACACTGTCTCAAGTTACAAACGATATGGCTCAGCTTCGGTTGAAACCTTCCCAAAACCAAGGGAACTACCCTAATAAAAATAGCAACAACCAGGGTATTTATCATAATAACAACAATTGCAACCAGAGGGGCTATCAGGGCCAAAATTCTTTTAACTAGGGCTACCAAAATCAGAGAGGATATAACCTAAGGCCAACTAATAATAGACAATGGAATATAGGGCCCAATAATGGTGGGGTTCCTCATAACTATCAAGCAAATGAGGAGAGATCGCATACTGCAAATGTGGCCGACCTCAACTTCATGAAAAATTGGTGCAAGCTTCATGATACTGCGACCCATTCTGAGGTAAACTGCCCCTGGATGGAGAAAGTTGTCAAGATGGCACAAGAAGATGCCCACACATTCCAAGGGAATTCCAACAAAGGAGGTGACTCAGTAGAAACATCAATGACTTATGACATTTTTGAAGAGCAACCTTCATTCCCAAGGCAAGAAGAGAATGAACCAGAGGAGGATTCATATGATGCCCAAGCTTTTCAGACAAAGGGAGGACACTTCCTGAGAAATAAAAGTAAGGGGCCAGTCACTACGTCAGTACCTCCTAATCACATGGTGTCTCCAAATCAAAGTGCTGATAATAATCCTCCTCCACCATAAGGCCCACTTGACTTCCATAACAAGGGTAATTCCTTTGGTGTTTTCAAAGGTGGTGCGAGTTGTAATACATAATTTGACATAATTTCTGAGATGCAGAAATAGAAAGCTTCTTTGTCATATTTTGAAATTCTAAAGTGGTGCCTTGCTCAAAGGGAGATAGTGCTAAAAGCTTTGGAACAAGTTGATTAGTCAAAAAGAAAGAGCAAGGTGGCACCTACTGGGGATGTGAATGCAGCCTTATACAGAAACAAGGTAGGTACTCCACCTTTCCTTTTAAGTTTAAGAATTTATGGGAAGAACCTACACAACTATCTATTGGATTCAGGAGCTTCGAGCAACGTTATGCCATTTTCCATAGGTAAGAAGTTGGGATTAAACCCCATTCTGACAAATAAGAAGGTAATTCAACTTGACAAGAAAAAGGTTAATGTGGTAGGAGAATTAAGAAACATACATGTTCAAGTAGGATCAGAGTCTAGGATCCTACCAATATAGATATTCAAGTAGCAAATATTCTTGAGACCTATGGTATGCTGCTGAGCAGAGATTTGATGAAAAGTCTTGGGGGATATCTTTCCCTTGACTTTTCACATATGTGGCTACCATGGAGAGGGATTCCTACTCAGATTAGAATTGAAAGTGAGCCTCGCCTCAAGCGTATCATCACTGAGTATGATTGTCCCAATGAGGTAGCTTACTTTGAGACTGAGATGGGGGTTTATAAACAAGAAGAAATTCTAACCTTCTCGGTTCTCAATCCTAAAGACATGTCAAAACAAAAGTTCCATGACCCCAAGATTAATGAAAATCAATAGGCATTAGTCAGAAAGCTGCAACAAGATCAATTGGTCTTAGGGGAAGATACCAATATGCAGAGTCTTCTTCTACCTAATTGGTGTAGGGTACATTATCAAGGTCATTCTAAATTGACTTGTCAACATTGCATTGACATTTTAAGTCAAGTTTTCCAGGTTGAGGAAGCTAGCACAAGTTGCCCTGGGACCATTGCAGACCGCTTCTCATTTGAGGCCAAGGAAGCAATAATGCTAACCAAGGACAGTATGCCTTTAAAGTGAGTTCTTTCTCAAATTAAGCCTACCCCAGATATACTCTTGAATCAGCATATTGATAAAGAGCAACCCCAAGGTCTGCTTGACACCCTTGTACCTACAAATGGAAAAAAACCCAAGGGGTTAACCAAAGACACTAGTGACTATCAGAAAGATAGCCACAGGCCAAATGACATAACTAAGCAGGAATTGGGGAGTGTATCTAAGCAATTTATAGAGCATCCTTTCCCTATACCTGATGCAAAAAATCAAGCAACCTCAACTATGGCTCTTCTAGATCAAACCTCCATAACAACTTCAAAAGAATCAACTCCAACCCCTGATCAATTATGGACCCTCACCTTTGATGGATCCAAATCTAAGACAGGCGGTGGTGTTGGAATTGTACTAACTAGCCCCAAAGGCAAAACTTTTTTTGCTTCTTATAGGTTGCAATTTGGATGTACTAACAACGTAGCAGAGTATGAAGCTCTGGCACAGGGATTGATGTTTGCTCATAAGAAGAAGGTCACTACCTTGATGGTCAAGGGAGATTTAGAAATTGTTGTCAAGCAAGTACGCAGCCAGTACACTTATCACAATAAAAGGCTGGCAGCATATAGAAGTAGGGTATGGAACCTGATCGAAGACTTTGATGCCTTTGGGATTAGCTTAATCCCTAGAGAAGAAAATTAGATGGCTGATTCATTGGCTGTTGCTACAAGTACCTTGGAACCTATGCAAGGCTCCAAGCTCAAGAAATTCTTAGTGGAACTAATTTCCACCCCTGTAGTTCCTGACATCACGGACTTTCAAGTCTTTGATGATGATCGACATATTCTAGCCTTCTTAGCAAGCTCATATTTTTTTGAGGGGAAAATTATTGATGAGTCCAATAGAGATCAAGGGGTTTGGAGCCCTAAGGAATGTGATATAGAGGGAGTTCTTAACTTAAAGAATAATAACATTCCCAAAGGAATGGTGGCTTTGGAGAGAATTTTTGACTCAGATCTAAGGGCTCGAGAGAAAATATCAGCTGGAGAAAAGGGAGGTGAATATGAAACAGTTAACTTGGTCGATGGTAGCCCTGAAAGGAATGTCTATATAGGGAAGGCCTGCCCTTGAAGCAATTAGAGAAGACATAATGAGGGAACTTAAAAAGGATATTATTGCAATTTCTTGGGGATATGAAGACCTCCAGACATTTGATGCTTCTGTTATGACTCACACTATCCCCTTGAAGCCTGAGGTTAAACCCTTCCGACAAAAGCAACGCCCTGTTAATGCCCTGATTGAACCATTAATCTATAAAGAAGTTTAGAAGTTGTTGTCTGTAAGGATAATCTTCCCAGTGCACCATTCAACATGGGTGGCTAACTTAGTTCCAGTTCGCAAGAAAAATAGGGAGATCAGGCTATGTGTTGACTTCAGAAACCTTAATAGGGCTTCAGAAAAGGATAACTACCCACTTCCTTCACTGGATGAGGTCTTGCAGACTATCAATGGAGCTCAGATGATGTCATTCTTGGATGGTTACTCTAGATACAATTAGGTAATGGTCAACTTTGAAGACAGGATGAAGACGGCTTTCACTACAAAGTGGGGAATGTTTGCATTTAGAAGGATGCCATTTAGTCTGATAAACACTGGAGCAACTTTCCAGTGTGTCATGGACATAGAATTCAAGGATCTAATTGGTAAGTGCATTATTGTTTACATAGATGACCTAACAGTGTTCTCCAAAGACCGATTGAACCACGCTGCTGACTTGGCCAAGGTTCTGGAACGATGCATTCAGTATGGAGTCTCATTGAATCCAAAAAAATGTGTGTTTGGAGTCTCAGAGGCAAGCTTTTGGGACATATAATTTTAGAAAGGGGAATATCAATCGATCCAGACCGAGTTGAGTCCATTCTTAAAATCACCAGGCTAGGAAGCAAGAAAGAAATGAGGTCTTTCTTTGGGAAATTCAACTTCGTGAGGAAGTTCATCACGGGCTTTGTAGAGATTGTAAAGCCTCTGAACGAAATGATGAAAAAGGATGCCAAGATAGAGTGGACGAATGAAGCAAATGCCGCATTCTCATAAGTCAAACAATCCATCTCGGAAGCGCCAGTCCTTACCAGCCCCAATTACATTAGGCCATTCTACATTTACTCTTTTGCCTCTAAGCATTCATGCGCGGGTGTTTTAACTCAATGCAAAGACAAGGAAAAGGAGAGACTGATTACTTTCATGAGCTCTTCATTCAAAAATGCAGAAATCAAATACCCACCTCTGGAGAAGCAAGATTTTTCACTGGTTTGGGCTGTTAAGAAATTCTGACATTACATTCTCCGAAGTCAGGTCGTCGCTGTAGTTCCTGACGCAGCTATGAAGTCCCTATTGATGCAGAGCGAGCTGGGAGAAAGGAGAGGCAAATGGATGGCCATCTTGCAAGAATTTGATTTGGAGATACATCCCATGAAACTAGTCAGGGGCACGAGTTTATCCCAGTCCATGGTGAGTGTTGGCAACAACATCATCTGTCAGCAATACATGACCCAGTCTTTCTCTAATGACCCATGGTATGCTGACACTATTTCTTGATGCTCCATAATCGGTGTCTAGAGGGAATGAGTGTAACTCAAAGGAGAGCCTTGAGACTCAAGAGTTCTCATTACATACTCAAAGGAGGGTTTCTATATAGGAATAATTTTGAAGGAGTATACCTGAGATGCCTTGATCATCAAGAGGCTAAACAGGTGATCTCTGAGTTTCATAAGAAACATGGCATAGGTCATGGTTCTGCAGATTCACTAGCACACCAGATCCTTAGGTCTGGTTATTACTAGCTCTGTGTATTCAAGAATGCCCATTAGCATGTGAGAACATGTCACACATGTCAGATTTCTGCATCAAGGGAATGCCATGCAGCCATGCCATTGCAGCCAGTCTATGAGGTAAGGCCCTTTTCCCAATGGGCACTGGATTTCATTGGGGTCATTAACCCAAACTCTTCTACATGACACAAGTTTATTTTGACTACAACTAACTACTACACAAGATGGACAGAAGCTATACCCTACAAAAATAGCACAATAGAGGTAGTGATCAAGTTCCTCACCGAATGCATCACTATAAGGTTTGGGGTACCCTTCGCTCTGGTATGTGACAATGGCTCTGCATTTTCTTCTGCTGATTTTATTTCTTGGGCTTATAATCACAAGATTGTCTTGAAGTATTCTTCACATTATTACCCACAAGGAAATGGAGTTGTAGAGTCAACCAATACGAATCTCTTAGGGGTAATTAAGAAATTGTTAGAGCATAACCCTAGAGATTGGCATACTCAGCTTAGTTTCACATTATAGGTAGATAGGACTAGGATTAAGGCTGCTCTAAGGACTTCACCATTCAAGCCGGTGTATGGCCAAGAGCCTGTATTCCCCATCTAGTTGCAAATACCTATCCTTGAATTCATTCAGAAATTCTATTCTAGTGACAATAGGATAGAAATCAGATTGGCTGCTTTGTTGAAATTAGAAGAACAGATAGATGTTGCTTTGCAACAATTTTTCAACCACCAGGATGTTGTCAAATGTTGGTTTGACAAAAGAGCCAAGATCAAGGCTTTTAGGATATCAGACTTAGTGCTGTTGTGGGATAAGGCTAGTGAAAAGAAAGGAAGTCACCAGAAATTTGACAAACTCTGGTTAGGTCCTTATCAAATTGCTGAGATCGTAGGGGAAAACGCTTTTAGACTAAGTAGCCTAACTAGAGAGCATGTCCCATTGCCTATCAATGGGCAGCTTCTTAAGCATTATTTTCAGTCATAAAGCTTGTTAATTTTTGTGTTGGATGTAAATAATCTGTTTGTCTCATGTTTGTGAGTAATTTGCATTTTGTGAATACTTTCTATGTTTTTGCTTGTAAATAATCTGCTGCTCTTTGTGTAAATAATTTTCTCTCTTCTTGTAAATAATTTCATATTTTTTTGGTTTGTCCTTTCCTTTTAGGTTCTCTATTTTGCTTTGTGCTTTGGGGGTTTATCTGTTGGTTTCCATCTTTAAGTAGTGGGTTGTTATCTGAAGCATACTCTCGTCATTAGGAGAGAAGTGGTTTAGATATTTTTAGGTTTTCTGATTGAATGATTTTGTCCTCAATTCATTATTTCATGCTTGTTGTCAATAAAAGTTGTGGAAAGTTTGAAAACAAGGTCCCAAGTGAGTAACCTTCATCAGCTCCCCTGAATCTGTCACAAATCATTAAAATCATCTCCTCTTGTAATGATATATTTGTCCTAGATGACAGTGTTGTAAGATTTGAGTGAAAAATCCGATTGTCCAAGTGTTGTTATGAGGTCCATGGTATTTTTCAACATAGATCAGATGTTTAACATCTGACATATTGAAAAGAAAAAGAGAATTAAATGAAATATCTGAAACTTTAAGAGAAAAAGAAAAGAATTATCAAAAGAAAAAGAGGATTCAATATGAATGGATGATTCCAGTATCTCTAGCAGGGATATGGACGCCTGACTGGTAGTAGAGAAATGCTGTGAGAAAACTAGAGGTATCTCTATCGTAGCTATGGATGCCTAAATGGCAGTGGAGCAATGCCTAGGATATCATTGCACAACAACCAAAGGAAATCAACTCATGTAGCTCAAATATTACACATTGTTGTCCAAAAGATGAGGAAAACTTCATGAAAGGATGATACACTATTAAGCACACACACAAAGATTCAGAGGGTAGCCATTGATTGACTTACATTTGAGATTCTAGCTCTACCTTGCTTGTTATAACCGACCCAAATGGAGTTGTGATGTTCATGAACCAGGAGTTCTGGGTAGATGAATCTTTCAGATTCATGAAAATGGTTAAACCATTTTCCTAGCCGAGTCACCACTTGTTATTCCTTGCATAACCACCCCACTTTGATCTGGATCAAAATGGGTCCCCCTTCTCTTTTTGGTTAATTGCTTTCCTCTTTGGAATTCTTTTGTTTTCCTTTTAATTTGACTTTTGATCTATCTGATTTTAATCTTGGTCCTATCTCAACCTAAGTTGGTTTTCTTCTTGCTAGGAATTCACTAAAATAATTGTAAGCAATGGTGAATTTATTATAATATGTCTTATTTACTGCTGAGGACTAATGCAGACCCTCCTTTTTGCAAGGTTAAATCCTATACTTGATGATATTTCTTAGCTGAGGCTCAGTTGGAAGGCATTCCTCAATCTAGTTGATCATAAAAATCAACTAAGACAAAGTTGGCAGGACCCTAGCGATGTCACAACAATTAGAAATCATCTGTAAGCATTTATTGCCAAGACATCATTCATCGTCTTAGCGACTAAGAGTTTCCTATCGGCGTAAGTTTGTCTTCGGGGGACTGTCTTGGTGAAATCTCCATGTCTCACCGACTGCTGTCAAAAGGATTCATATATCAACATAAGGTTTTCTCCTTGCCAAGAGGTTTCGACAAAAGTTTCAAGTTTCGTCGAATGCCAAAAAATCAAACACACTTCGGTAGGACTCAACTACATTGGGGTAACGTCTCACCGAGTGGCTTCGGTCACACTGACATAGCGCGGGGGATTCTATCAATATGTCTTCGAGGAGAGAATCAAAGTGTCTTGCCAATAGGGAGAGGTCCCATCAAAGGTCTAAGGACAATGATAGTTTTTCCTTCGATAGGAGATCTTGCTGATTAGCATGGATCTCGCCTAAGGGAGTTGCATTCAGCGAAGGATGAAACCTTCAGCATAATGTCTGGCGGAAGAGTTGGGGTCACAGCGACAAAAACAACATCAAAAAAATGGAGTGGCTTCGGCCAAAGGTCCCACCGATGTGAGATTGTCTCATCGAAAGGATAGAAAGATCTCGCCGAAATATCTAAGATTCGGCGAGATGTCTCATCGATTAAACAACCTCTCCCTGAAATCAAATGAACACTCAGCAAAGGATAATACCTCGGTGTAAGTTCTTAGCAAAGTTCAAAGGTCACGCCAAAATGAAAGAACTCGGGGAGACTCCAGAAGAATAAAGGGAATTCAGCGAAATGTCTGGGTGACTCCAGACTATCTTAGTGAAAGAAAAAGGGAATTCAGTGTGATCTCATGCCAAGGAGACCAAGTCTCACTGAAAAGAAAAGGAGCTCAAGGAGAAAAGAGGGGTCGGAGAGACTTCAAATGAACGAGGTGTTTTCGCAGTGACTTCCTGCCGACCTAGCAGGCTCTTGCCGAAAGGAAGATGAGCTCAAAGGGAATTTTCCAGGAGTTCTCACTAAAAGGTGGGTGTTTCACCAAAATAGAAAGAGCTCGGGGAGACTCTGAACAAAGGAACGGGCTCGGTAAGATGTCTTGTTGATCAGATAAGGTCTCCCCAACACAAGGTGGATATCGCTAGGACTTCCCACCGAGGGTCATATTTTCGCCATAAGGTCTTGGTGAAGGGAGGGAGTCTTGTCGATAACAAGGGAAGGCTCGGTAAGAGAAGAGAAAATTGGCGTAATATCTCCCTGAAACATTACAATCTCCCCGACATCCGAGATGAGCCCGCCCAATGAGTCTAGCTTTGCTGTGACTCTTGTCAACATAATAGGTTGAGGGAGAAAATAAAAGGGCTCACTGAAAGATTTGCATCCTTGCCGAGAGGTCTCAACGAAATGAAGGAGTCTTGCTCATTGGTTTTGTGAGCTCAATGTGACTTCTTCAGCTCACGGAAATGTCTTGCCGACTATTTTGTGTCATGCCGATAACTGCATAATGGTGAAATTGCATCAGGGAGATATTGATGGTGTCTCACCGACATGCGATGTTGATCGGACCACCTTTGAATGCTAGAGGAGCTCGCTTGGCATATGCCCGACCAATCAGAAGGAGCCAAAAGAGTGACTCATCAGTTCCTTTGACCGATTGACTACACCTACGAGGGAAGATCAATAGAAAGTGAGCAAGGGGATTCATTATGAGATCACTAAGGGATGAATCTATTTGGACAATGGTGTTCAGATCTACAAGAGGGATCGACAGTGTTTCTAGAAGAATGGTCAATGTATAGAGAAGTCCAGAATAGAAAGGAAGCCAAAGAAAAGAAAAAAATAAAATGTGATTCATAGGGACAGCTGTAGTGACCACTGGCAAAGAGGTAGATCAATATTAAAGGAGACATTCTGAGCATTCAAGGTGACCCCCCCAACAGAGCTCGAAGATGGACATGAAGATAGGAGAGTAAACGCTGGAACTGCAAAAGATCTAAGGTCATCCTCAAAATAACTTTTCAGCATAGACAGCAGGGCTACACATTGAATACAGTTTTGACTTTCCTCAGAAAGATATGAGGGCCAACTCTCCTACAGTCTGTAGATATTTTGTAAACCCTAGTGCAGGAGACAACACATTCCTTTTGATACATTATGTATATAAGGCATTCTTTCCTCTTTGTAAAGGTTAGCACTTCTAGATTATAACTTCTAGGGTTAGAGAACTTTTAGACTGAGAACTGTCTAGAGTTAGAATTGTTAGGAGTTAGTCAGTTAATAGAAGGAGATAGAGTTGCATCTTGATTCTCAGTAATGAGACCTTCTCTTGTCTTCTTGTTTAGCAGTTGGATTTTGGTACAGACTGTAATGTATTTTCTAAGTTCTCTTAGTGTAGTTGGAAACAATCTGGAGCCGCGGATTCTCTATACACTGGTGATTGTGCTAGCTTTGTAAATATTGATTATTTGTTTTACTAACAGTAGGAGAAATCAGAGTTTAATCTCCTTCATGTTGTGTTCCAAAATGATGTTTGTCTTAAATTGATCATTTCATTTGTGAAGTCTTCAAGGAATGAAATATTATTTTGTGTTTTATTTAAATGGTAATTAAAATCTATTATGTGAATTAGCACTGTGAATGAAAGAGGTTGTGTGTCAATCACAAGTTTACTTTGTTCTGTAGTTTTGGTTTACAAATTCCTTGAATTTAACAAGTCTGGTTAAGGTTGGATAAACTATTTTTCTTTTTTGTTTCAAAACTCTGACTTGTCTTTTTATTTTTCTTTAAAAACCCCTGTTAGAGTAGGTTTTGTAGACATCGAAAATATATTGATTGACATCGTGCACCTGATCCCGACTTACTAACATCGTTTCTTCCTAAATCATCCCGCAGTCTAACCATTTAATAAAATTCCGTTATCTGATTAAATTCATCAATATTCATCTCTTAATTAAATAAATTATTTTATCTAATTAAGTCACTTTCTCTTGATAATTAAATCAACCCATTTGATCTAATTATCCCTATTTAATTAAATAATCTATTTATTTGATTAAATCCATAAAGTCTATCCATTAAATTAAATAAATTATTACCTTATTTGATTTAATCTAACACCATCTCTTTTTAATTAAATAAATCAAAATCTTTATTTAATTAGCCTTTTATCATATTCCTCTCTTATCTGATTTAAATAAATCCATAAATCTAAGTCAAATAAGTCACATCATCTAATCTCCTATTAACTTAATTAACCCTTGATTAATTTAATCTAATCCCATGTCACATCCTCTAGATAATGCAAGTTGCACATTAAAATAGATTTAATTCATTTATTAAATCTCTATTCTCCTCACAAAGCATCTTTTGGAATATTCTCTCAATTTGAATTCAAAAAATTCCAATTCAACATGTACATCCAACAAGGCATTTAAAACCTCTTACATGTCCTTTGCCTTGAGCCAAGTGGCATTTATTGCATTTTCCCTTCCCTCTTGCATGTCATTTCAAAAAATTTGAATTTCAAATATTGGCATGTATTGGCACAAACCCCAAATCTTGCACAACCATCATCCATTCATAGTTTGACAAGTGGCACCATATCATTGGATGAATGTTACTCCCACATTGCTCAAATTTGGGGATTCATCCATCTTGAAATCCTATAAATGAAGAGCTCCTCTCCTCATTTTATCATCCAGAATCCAAGCAAAGTTACCATGCTAAAATACTTAGCCATTTCCATCCATCATTCGAATTCTTAGCTAGGATTTTTGCAAATTTTGCTTGGGATTTCTCATCTTTTCATCAAAAGTGGATCAACAATCTCTTGAACATTCAAATCTTGCATCATAGGAATTGGGAAAGGGTCAATTTTCACATCAAATTGGCACCAATTCTCCCATGGGATAAAGTGTTTGCTATTTAAATTAGGATTTAATCTTTGGTTTATCAATTTCATTGTATTCTTGCTTATTTTCTTTCCTATTTTGATTTTGCAAATGGATTTCATGGGGAATCCTTGTTTTAGCTTGCAAATCCTTGTTTAACTCATTTATTCATGTTATTTTGTAGGTACTAGGAATGACCATTGCCAAGAAACTACCGAGGATGGGGTATTATTGGCCCACAATGGAAAGAGAAGTGCATGATCATGCTAAAAGGTGTTTACAATGTCAGTAGCATGGGGACCTCATCAATGCTCCAACTCAAGAGCTTCACCTGATTGTCACACCATGTCCCTTCTCACAGTGGGGACTCAATCTCATTGGAAAAATCACCCCCCACCTCATCTAATGGCCATAAGTTCATCATAATTGCAACTGAGTACTTCACTAAGTGGGTGGAAGCCATACCCATGATGTATATCACTAGGAAGCAGATCTCAAAATTTATCATGAACTATCTCATTTGTCGTTACGATGTCCCACAAGCCATTATCTCAGATAATGGGACACCATTCAAGAACCAGGAGGTTTGCGACTTGTGCAAGAAATTCAAAATCCAGCATCACTTCACCACCTCGTATTATCCCCAAGGAAATAGCCAAGCAGAAGCCACAAATAAAACCATCCTCAAAATCCTTAAGAAAATAGTCAATGATGCAAGTCGTGACTGGCATCTGTAGCTTAATCCCACCCTCTAGGCTTATCGAACCAGCATCTGCACACCCATTGGTGCCACCCCCTTCTCCTTGGTCTATGGATCAGAAGTCGTACTCCCCCTTGAGATCGAGCTCCCATCCCTCAGAATATCATTGCAAAACCTCATCACTGATGAGGACTATCGGGTGTCAATATTAAACGAGTTGGAGCTACTAGATGAGAGAAGGACCGATACTTTGAATCACTTACAAGTCTATCAAAATATACTCGAATAGAGCTACAACAAGAAAATCAGAAGCAGAACTTTCCAAGTTGGAGAATTAGTCTTAAAAGAAAATCAGAAGAATGTCCCAAATCCCAGTAGCAAAGGCAAGTTCAAACCTAATTGGCTAGGACCTTTTGTCATAACAACAAGTTATAAATCAAGGGTATATTAGCTATCAACACGCGAAGGGGAACCTCTGCAGGTTCCCATGAATAGCTCCCATCTCAAAAAGTTTTATGCATAAACCTTTCAAGGTATAGAACCAAAAAAATCCAAAAAATTAGAAAAAGTCCAAAAAAATGGTTACTTTGGCGAAAACCTGGCAAACAGGCGTCTTGGTGACAAACAAAACAAAAGCAAAAAAGAAAAAAATCCAAAAAAAAAGAGGATCAAAAAAATTGTCCTCTAGTGAAAACCACTTTGGTGGCACTTTAGGCAAGTACCTTGGTGAAAACCTGGCAAACAGGTGCCTTGTGTAAATAAGCACTATCCATCCACCATAATCTCTACGGCTTGTTGGCATCATCCATCCATTTCGCTTCTACCATCTATCGCATTCAGGTCTCCATCCATCACTCACCCACTTGCATTTGCACCATAGCTTGGTCATGTGTTTGTATCATGATCCCTCCTAGTACTACTCGGCCCATCCGCAAGGTCAGTTTGTCCTACCTTTATCGGAGTAGTCTATTACATCATACTGGGGGCACGTTCTTATTGAATTGGATTCACATATGGTCTTAAAGTTCTCAACATCAGAAAATCCAAAAACATCAAAATATCAGAAAATCCAAAAACATCATAAAATCAAAAAAATCCAAAAACATTCAAAATATATCAAAATCCAAAAAATAGGTCAAAAAGATCATGCGAAAAGCCAAAAGCAGGGTCGTCTTGTCAAGCTACATCGTCTCTGAGCTTGAACGTAGGAAAGGTTGATCTTTGATCATCCCCTGAGACATTTAGGTCAGTCCTATAGGAGTCTATCATAATAAACTGACATCTCATCATGTATATCTTCATCTGTAAATCGGTCGAGTCGTCAATCAAACTACGTGGTCTCTACATGTATAACGTAGGCAAGGCTAGTCTATTGACCAGCCCTCGAGACCCCTAGGATAGGTATTTAGGTTATTCTCTTGGTCAAAATCTTAGAAAATCCCAAAAACATTCAAAAATCAAAAAATACCAAAAATAGCCTCAAAACATTACAAAACATAAAAAAAAAATCCAAATATTTGAAAAAATCCATCCGCTTCATCTCGCTTGCACTCGCAATAAGCACCATCCACAATAAATTGACCATCATTCTCAACCTTTGGTGAAACAATTGGAAACAACTCTAGCAATTTAAAAGTAGAGCTCAAAACGTCAAGTTTTAAGTATAAGTTAGTGCACAAGCAAGCTGGTTATCTCTTCGTATCGGTAACACATCATTTGAAATGGTCTCATATCAATCATCCTGTATAAACAAAATGATGTGCCGCCATCCACTAACATTTCCTAGGATGAATCCTTCCTACAATGGGCATTATCTTTTGGCAATAAGTTTCGTTCATCATCCTTAGAAAACACATCCTCTTCCGTTAGCAGTATTGAAGAGCATTAGTCTATTTGTTTACTTGGTCTTTATCTTTTGACTTATCTTATTTGGGCTCATTCCAAGGACATCTCGATGATATCCCAAAACAGAGGATTTAGAGAAATAGGAATGGGGCAATGATCATTATCTTTTGTCTGATGTGCTTGTTGGATGCTCTTGCAATATAACCTTGGCGAATACTTGCTTTGTTAGGTATGTGTGGAAGAAGTCTAGGGCAACTTGTTGACTATTACAAGGATAGGTTTACCTTTCCATGTTTTGGTCTGAGGTGTCTAAAACTTCTGAAGTGCACCCTAGTAAGGTTTCCATATTTCAGGTGTGAACAAGAATACTCCTATCTGTTTGTTGAGTCAAAGTCCATCACACTAGGTACCACACCATCCTGGTTTGCTATACCTTGATGTATTGTACCACATGTGTTATCAAACATAAGAAAATTTGGCCCTTAGAAAATCCCAATTCCTCGGCAAGTAATCATCATCATCATCATCATCATCATCATCTGCATTTGTGTCATCTTGCATCTTGTTGAAATGACTTCTTCTTTTACTAACCGCACTAACAAAGTACTATGATAGTTGATCACCATCACCATCATCGTCATCGATCCTACATCCAAAAATCATTAGCACATTGCATAACATATCATATAGGAAACATACACATTGCATTTTAAATAGGTGCATTCATGGCATCGCATTCCACCCATTATGTGGCATTTCATGGCATTACATTGATCATTGCATAAAGTATTCATTTGCATTTCATAACCATTTCATATTACCATTACATAAATCATCGCATAATATGAACGGAAGCACCTCATAATCATCATAATCATAAGCAATAGGTATATAAGCATACATATCATCGTATTAACATATCATTGCATCACATACATCATCATTTAGGATATTAACATTTGTTATTCTAAGCATCTCATACCATCATTTCATTTGCATCATATCACGACATTTCATCATATCAAATTCATCCATAAATCATCTCATAATAAGCATTTTCACACACCATCATGTATACCATAGATCATATCATATATCACATTTTGCATTTGGCATAAAATAAATCATCATATAGATAACATTATTGCACATCATATCATAGGTTAGTATAATATAGATCTGTTAGTCATAATCATTAAACAAACATCATTAGAAATAAATGCATCCATAGGAACATCATTGCAAAGCATATAAAAATAAACCATCCATGCATAAATAAAAGTACACGGTACATCTCATCAAAATCGGCTCATATATATCTCATATCATCAATGTCATTGTCATAGTACAAAAGAATAATAGTTGGATCACTGTACATATGTGTCAATCAGTACAAAATTCCCATTGGGCTATCAAAAATGAGCCCATAAAGCACAAAAGGTACATCATAAAATCTAGATCAAGCCCGATCTCCATGGATGCTGCCCTTGCCCCTATCACCGTGACCCTCTGGTGGTCTCTGACTAGCCTACTCTGAGTACTCTAGGACCCAATCTGCTCTAGGTACATGGTCATGGTAGGCCCAGTGATATACTCTATCTCTCAGATAGCATATTTGTAAGATCGTACCAGCATAGTACTTTGGGATGAGGAGGTTGTCATACTCTCAATCTGCTGCCTGTAGCTTTGCAGCATGTCTCTGCTGCATAGCCTGATCCCTCTTTGCTCTAAGTTGCTCCCTCTCAGCCTGTTCCTGGTCTCTCTCAACTGTCACTGCCTATACCTATGCCTATAACTACAAAATCAAGGCATCCCGTGTATCTGCCTGCCCTACTGGCTGTGCTCGTGGTTGTGCATGAACCTGACCCTCACCCTCAGCTCGTGGTAATGGGACTGGCGGATCCTGCTGCTAGTCCTACATGGGGACATCCTTGTGACCTGGTAGAATTGGGGGCACCTCTAATGGATCCTGTCAGATCTCTATCCTCGATCCTCACCCTCGTCCTCATCCTCTACCGCTGCCTCTAGATCCTCACCTGGAACAGTCAACTGAAGAGGATGTCTGAACCAATCTCTGTAGGCCTATGTGGTGCCCGAATCTACCAAACCCTAATCGTAAGCCCAAGGTTGGATCACCAGGTGTCAAAAACTGTCAACCGCCTCCACGGTAGGAATACCAAGCCCCCATGACACCGGTGTCATGCTACGTGGAAAGACAGCCACATAGCCATCATCCGGCGAATCCTGTAGCTCTCCAAACTGATGCTATACACACCCGAGTAGGTATCTCTCTATCATCGTGTGCTCTGGGCCCTGCATGTATCGATCCTGATGGCAATAAAAGAGTTGGTCTACATCATCAACCCATCCAAGTTGACTGAGGTATGGTCTCCAAGTGAACACAAGCATCTCATCTATGACCCACCTCTAGTAGGGGATCCCATGTTCTCCATTGTGTGTAAAGGACACACCACCTCTATATCATGTCACTAGGGCATCCTCTGCCCCCATCGGAACTAGAACAACCCATGGACGTAGCATAGAAATGTGCTCCCACACCCAAATATGTAGAAGTGTCACCCCAGCTCCCAGCACTCTGCCATCCACATATGCATACTCGTGGAGATCCCTATAAAGTGAAGCCAGAAGGATAGGCCCCCACACGAACCAAACTGGTCTGTCCCAGACCATCCTCTCCCAGGAGTATCCCCATCCAAGACTGAAATACCACCCTCATCTATCTAGGACAACCAAACCTAAAATGATCACTGCAACGACCCATCAGAAGGGAGGTGCTATGACTCTATATCTCTCCAGCTCGATCTGACCCTCGCAGTAAATAATATCTCGAGTAGCAAGGACTCGGGTGCAGTACTCGCATCCCTCCTCCATCTCATAGATCACCTAGCGGCCATGAATGGGCAATCGAAGTATGCACCAGACATCCTCCAATGTGATGGTCACCTCACTAGTGGGAAGATGAAACAACGACGTCTCATTGTGCCACCTCTCGGCCAGCACTGATAGCATCCCGAGGTGTGTGCACATGGGCGTCGCGTACGCAATATGCCATAGTCCTACAGCTCCTAGCCAATCCTGGTCTTTGTCGCTAAAGTCTCATAGAATGCTCACTAGATCCTGTGACTAGTGCTCCCAAGAATAAAGCTCCCTGGGCCCGTCCTACATCATGCAAAGTCGGCATGTTAAAATTTTTGGAAAATTCCTGACCTAACACTCCAAACTCGTTTCCAGCGGTGCAGTTTGTGAAGGAGTCGCGGTTTGAGTTTTCTCAAACTTCGACGCTGGACCCAAAATTTAGACAAATAGCACCGCCGCTGCACACTTTAGCCCCAAGCGTCATAGTTTTCATGAAAAGGGCGCTGCCGTGGCACACTTTTCCAAACTGGCCCACCGAGTCTGAGCTGAGCCCGAGCCCAGCGGTGGAATTTTTAAACTCAAAATTGCACCGCTGCAACACTAAACAGTGCCACTGTGGCACAAAGAAGAAATTAGCGGTGCACTTTAAATACCGAGTGGTGCTATAATAGCGCCGCTAGAGGTGATCTCTCCTTAAAAGCAGTAATAAATGCATTAAAATGACAAAAACGAAGCTTCAGTTAGGGTCACATATCGGGGCACTGATGCCAGGTGGTCATTGGTAGGTTCGAACTCAGTCAGAAATATACAAAGGAAGCTTTCGTTGCATCATATCGTCAGGAGATCAGAGCTCAAATCTTGAGGTTTGCTAGCGGAGGTGTGTAAAAATGACTTGAAAGTGACCCCTCGGGCCCCTTTTAAGCCTAAAAATTAGGGTTTTTTGACCCTCTAGGGCTATCCTGCTAGGGTTTTGGACCCCCGAACCTGTTTTCATACATTTGAGGTTTGTTTTCTATCGTTTTATTGCGTTTAGACATGTTTTTAGTCTCGCGGACCCCTTTCGGACCTGTTGGGCACTTGGTCACCTTTTTTCGCGAGATCACCCAAAAAATTAAAATTTTCGTCTGATCTCTCAGGGGTCATTATAATGGCATGTTTCCTCTCGCCATGCAACAGTGGGGCAATTTTTTTAAATATAAAAAAAAATTGATTTTGATCGAGATCATGTATTCTTTGAACTAACGCAACGAATGGATTGCTTCAAAGAGGGGCAAAATGTAGACATCGAAAATATATTGATTGACATCGTGCACCTGATCCCAACTTACTAACATCGTTTCTTCCTAAATCATCCCTCAGTCTAACCATTTAATAAAATTTCCTTATCTGATTAAATTCATCAATATTCATCTCTTAATTAAATAAATCATTTTGTCTAATTAAGTCACTTTCTCTTGATAATTAAATCAACCTGTGATAGGTCGAATTTAAGCGTTAGAAAGGAAGCAACAAGTAGAAGAGTGCAAATAAACAACTTAAAACAACCTACACCTCAAGATTAGCCTAAGTTGGAAACAATGCAAGACAAAGCAACGAAATGGAACTTTATACCTTGCGTTGAGTCGATCCTTTGGTTGGCCCTTCGATCTTTGATGTGTATGCTCCTTGTATGGCAAGATGCAAGCTAGATGAGGATGTGAAGATGGATGCAAGTGGATGAAAACAAGAAAATGGCTAAGTGTGGATTGAGAAACAAAACTGCAAGAGTTTCGCTAGCACAAAATGATCTCCTCTAAAATGAGAGAAAAGAGGGGGTATTTATAGGATTTTTGGGAAATCCTAAGGGAAATGGACAGTTGAGATTGATCCACCAAATATCAAGATGTAGGGCTAAGGTGAGTTGAGAACTCACAAGCCCTCACATCTTGACATGTGGCATGTGAGATAGCCCTAAAAGGTGAAGTGGACATGAGGTGGAAGGAGAAGGACATGACATGGAGAGGGGTACAAAGTACCTTGGGATTGGACAAGATCTCCTCAAAGGAGGTACTTGTGCCCATGTGGGTGAGAGGACATGTGAGGAATTAAAAATTCCTCAAATATTCACATGGGGAGATGGAAAAATAATTTTAAATTCCAAAGGGTGCATTGGGGATTAAAAGGTGAATTAAAAATTCACATGGGGAAGTGGAGTGCCTTGATGAATAAAAGGAATTAAAAATTCCTTAGGGGATGGGGAGAGTTGACTAAAAATTGGTGATTAGGATTGTGCAAGTACTTGATTAGATTAATTAATGAAGATTAGAAGAGGGTTAGATCTCACATGTGACTTGATGTGACAAGTCAAAGATCACATGGGGAAGAGAAAAAGGAAATTATTATTCCTTGAAAGAATAAAAGGAATTAAAAATTCCTTGAGAGGTTGATTAGGCTAGTTAGTGAGGGATTAGAGGATGGTTAGGTGGCTAAAAGATATTAGAGGCCAACTTGCAAAAGTTGGAGGATGTGACACATCCTAATCAAGGATTAGGCATGTGCACATCCTAATGATGAGATTAGAAGAAGGATTAAGATTAAGTAAAAAAAAATGGAGGATGTGACATGAAGGGAATTAAATAAATGGAATATTTATTTAATTCAATTGATGGAAGGAGGATTAAAGAGATAAGGTATTATTGATTAAATACCTTAGGGGTTTGGCAGAATTAAAGCTATTAATTAAATAACAGCAGCATACTTTCAATTAACGCAAAATAAGACTTGAAAGGGATGAATTTGATAAATTAATT
>VDFB02379711.1:198947623-198978884 GCA_007258455.2 Sequoia sempervirens | reverse complement strand
AATTAGGACCAATCCACCACTAAATTATGACCAATTCGCCACTGAATTAGGACCAATCCGCCACTCCAGGACCAATCCGCCACTGAATTAGGACCAGTCTGCCACTCCAGGACCAATCTGCCACTCCAGGACCAATCCGCCACTGAATTAGGACCAGTCTGCCACTCCAGGACCAATCTGCCACTCTAGGACCAATCCGCCACTGAATTAGGACCAGTCCGCCACTCTATAACCTGGACCTTGAAAAATGGAAAAAATAGCAAATGTGAAAGAAAGAGACCCGTTTGTGGGTCCCATCAGGCGTGCCAGAAATGTGATAGGTCGAATTTAAGCTTTAGAAAGCAAGCAACAGTAGAAGAGTGCAAATAAACAACTTAAAACAACCTACACCTCAAGATTAGCCTAAGTTGGAAACAATGCAAGACAAAGCAACGAAATGAAACCTTATACCTTGCGTTGAGTCGATCCTTTGGTTGGCCCTTCGATCTTTGATGTGTATACTCCTTGGATGGCAAGTAGATACAAGCGAATGATGTTGTGAAGATGGATGCAAGTAGATAAAAACAAGAAAATGGTTAAGTGTTGGTTGAGAAACAAAACTGCAAGAGTTTGGCTAGCACAAAATGATCTCCCTAAAATGAGAGAAAAGAGGGGGTATTTATAGGATTTTTGAGAAATCCTAGGGGAAATGGATCTGAGATTGATCCACCAAATATCAAGATGTAGGGCTAAGGTGAGTTGAGAACTCACAAGCCCTCACATCTTGACATGTGGCATGTGAGATAGCCCTAAAAGGTGAAGTGGACATGAGGTGGAAGGAGAAGGACATGACATGGAGAGGGGTACAAAGTACCTTGGGATTGGACAAGATCTCCTCATAAAGGAGGTACTTGTGCCCATGTGGGTGAGAGGACATGTGAGGAATTAAAAATTCCTCAAATATTCACATGGGGAGATGGGAAATAATTTTAAATTCCAAAGGGTGCATTGGGGGATTAAAAGGTGAATTAAAAATTCACATGGGGAAGTGGAGTGCCTTGGATGAATAAAAAGGAATTAAAAATTCCTTGGGGGATGGGGAGAGTTGACTAAAAATGGGTGATTAGGATTGTGCAAGTACTTGATTAGATTAATTAATGAAGATTAGAAGAGGGTTAGATCTCACATGTGACTTGATGTGACAAGTCAAAGATCACATGGGGAAGAGAAAAAGGAATTTAATATTCCTTGAAAGAATAAAAGGAATTAAAAATTCCTTGAGAGGTTGATTAGGCTAGTTAGTGAGGGATTAGAGGATGGTTAGGTGGCTAAAAGAGATTAGAGGCCAACTTGCAAAAGTTGGAGGATGTGACACATCCTAATCAAGGATTAGGCATGTGCACATCCTAATGATGAGATTAGAAGAAGGATTAAGATTAGGTAAAAAAAAGATGGAGGATGTGACATGAAGGGAATTAAATAAATGGAATATTTATTTAATTCAATTGATGGAATGAGGATTAAAGAGATAAGGTATTATTGATTAAATACCTTAGGGATTTGGCAGAATTAAAGCTATTAATTAAATAATAGCAGTATTACTTAATTAACGAAAATAAGACAAAGGGGATGAATTTGGATAAATTAATTGTCCAAATTTAGACATCTACACAACCCATATGATCTAATTATCCCTATTTAATTAAATAATCAATTTATTTGATTAAATCCCTAAAGTCTATCCATTAAATTAAATAAATTAAAACCTTATTTTATTTAATCTAACACCATCCCTTTTTAATTAAATAAATCAAAATCTTTATTTAATTATCCTTTTATCATATTCCTCTCTTATCTGATTTAAATAAATCCATAAATCTAAGTCAAATAAGTCACATCATCTAATCTCCTATTAAATTAATTAACCCTTGATTAATTTAATCTAATCCCATGTCACATCCTCTAGATAATTCAAGTTGCACATGAAAATAGATTTAATTCATTTATTAAATCTTTATTTTCCTCACAAGGCATCTTTTGTAATATTCTCTCAATTTGAATTCAAAAAATTCCAAGTCATGTACATCCAACAACGCATTTAAAACCTCTTACATGTCCTTTGCCTTGAGCCAAGTGGCAGTTATTGCATTTTCCCTTACCTCTTACATGTCATTTCAACAAATTTGAATTTTAAATAGTGGCATTTACTGGCACAAACCCCAAATCTTGCACAACCATCATCTATTCATAGTTTGACAAGTGGCACCATATCATTGGATGAATGTTAGTCCCACATTGCTCAAATTTGGGCATTCATCCGTATTGAAATCCTATAAATGAAGAGCTCCTCTCCTCATTTTATCATCCAGAATCCAAGCAAAGTTGCCATGCTAAAATACTTAGCCATTTCCATCCATCATTCAAATTATTAGCTAGGTTTTTTACAGATTTGGCTTGGGAGTTCTCATCTTTTCATTTAAAGTGGATCAACAATATCTTCAACATTCGAATCTTGCATCATAGGAATTGGGAAAGGGCCAATTTTCACATCAAATTGGCACCAATTTCCCCATGGGATCAAGTGTTTTCTATTTAAATTAGGATTTAATCTTTGGTTTATCAATTTCATTATGTTCTTGCTTATGTTCTTTCCTATTTTGAGTTTGCAAATGGATTTCATGGGGAATCCTTGTTTTAGCTTGCAAATCCTTGTTTAACTCATTTATTCATGTTGTTTTGCAGGTACTAGGAAAAGGGTTTGCACAGGTTTTATTTCATGCTTGATCTTAGAACAATCCAGAAGTTGAACACCAGCAGGCCCCTTGAATATTACTGTTGCATTGACCACTGAGTAACATCAACACAGTTGAGACCCAACTACAAAGACCTTGGGAGCTAAGGCATCCATGTGTTTCCTTTCTCTTTTAGGAGAAGAAAAATAGCAATATTATGCTTGCATTGTTGTGGTGCCAAAATCGCCATCACCAGGAAGGATCATATAGATCTATATAATTGATTGTAACAACAAATTGGCATTTTAAAATGAAGAAAATAGAGTTCTTTATTAATTCAATCTCCAAAATTCAACATCCAACAACAACCAAAATTTTCTTCAACCTTAGAAATTCTTTTTCAACCTTTTCCAATAGAATCCCAATGGTTGACAACCAATTCTCAAATAACAACGGTTCAACTTCCACTTAACACCAAAAATGCAAAACTTGCTTTGTGCAACTTTGACAATATTTGACATATTTTGCAACAAGACCCCTAATGAATCAAAACTGACACAAACACTTATGAAATAGTCTTATAATACCTTATTACATGAAATTGACTCACACAAAAAAAATAGAAATCTTTGACCCCTTGGAGGCATGAATTGATATGTGGGTGCCCCTGCACCATACTCCTAGGGAAGAAAAGATTCAAGCTCCACTTGAATGGAGGGTAGCAATATGAGAACTATGCTTGAAATTTGTTGTCTAATGTCTTTAATTCTCTACACATTGTCTTCTTTGGAACAATTCCATGCTTACTTCATCTTCACTTTAGGTTTTTTGAACACTTGGAAAAGGTAGTTGAGCTTATCAATATAATCATGTCCCCCATCTGCACCTCTACCTTGTAATTGATTCTTTTTTCCTTGATGTATGTCAAGTATGCCAATGGTACCTTGTTCTCCTTCAATGATTTGTTTCATTTTCACCTTAGGTTTCTTATCTCTCAATTTTTCAATCTCATCAAGAGAAAATTTTCTTCTCTCTATCTCTAACCATCATGTTATCAAGCTTGGGTTCTTGATCAGTATTACTGCCCTCTTCTAGAATAAGTAAATCAACACTAACCTTAGTACCTTCAGTCTTACACTCACTAATATCTGCAACTCTCTTTTGCTGCTCCAATTGTAGTGGATGCTTGTCTAACTACCCATCTTTCATCTACAACTTAGCTTGATCATTATGTTGCTCTAGACTTCCTTTTCCCCTCAAGCATTGCTTGGTCAACTGTGCAATCTCTTTCCCAGCAATCCTCTTACTTGTAGCATCCAAATTCCTTGTATTTGCAACCTTCCAAACAAGTGCATCATTTGTGTTAACACCACCTCTTTCTTTAGAAACATCTTATTCTATATTTTGTTTGACATAGGTTGTTGTATATGACAAACCAACCCCTAGACAAAACCCATATAATGACTAGCATCTCTCCTTGAAAGCATAAAACCAGAAAATTCATTCATCACTATGTCTACATGATCCTTCAATACCTTCTGAACTTCCCAAGGTAACTCTTCCACCTTTGTTGATGTTACAATAGTCCTAGGTTGTCTCACCATTGTAATACCTACTTCTTCCTCTTTCATTGGCTTTAAAAACTCCTTTGTACCCATTGTCATCACTCTAGACTCCACTTGTGGGTTTTGGCTTTCATCTTGCAATGGTTTAATGGTGTAGGAAACTCCATTTTTTCTATAACATAGGTGTTTTCTTTTCCATCGTATTTGGCACTCCTATCATACTGCCAAGGCCTCCCCAAATGAAAATGACACACATCCATTGGTATTATATCACACAAAACCTTATCTTTGTACCCCCTATATGAAAAATCAACCCAACTTTTTTCATTTACAACTACTTGTTGCCTTTTGTTAAGCTAAGAAACTATATATGGAGTGGTATGAGGGATTCTTTTCAACTTAAGCTTTTCAACCCTCTCAACTACAACCAAATTATCTATACTACCTAAATCAATTAGAACCTTGCAACATTTACATAAGAAATTGCATGTAGTTCTGGAAAGAAGCTTTCTTTGTGGTGGTTCCTTCTCCATGGGTGCTTTGAGCAGATTTCTCCTCACCATGAGAGACTCACCAACTTCTGGATCAACATTGTTTGATGGAAAGTTTCTGCTTTCATTATCCTCTGCTTGTGCAAACTAATTTTTTCTTTCTCTTCCAAATGATGTAGTGGAATTATTTTTAGTGCATTTCCATGCATGATGGCCTGCAAATTTATTGCATTGATAACATCTCCCAGTAAAGCCACTTGAACCTCATGTTTCGATTCCAAATCTCCCCCTAGAATCTGATCTACCTCCTCTAAATCCACATGTTGAATCTACAACATGTTTTTCAACTCTACTTGTCTCTCCTGGATTCTCACATGACTATCCTGAATCAACAATTTTTCCTCTTCCTCTAGAATTTCTACTTATACACCTACTTTACTTTTTCTTTCTTTCTCCTCAACTTATCTTCAGCCTTGATGGCTAATTGCTAACACTCCACTATTCTTGGATTGGTGAGGCTTAATTCATCTTGAAGGTTGTGTGATTAGAAAAAAATATTGTTCCAGAAACGAGCAGCAACAAAAGAAATGCAAGAAACAATAAAAACACCTAACACCTCAAGATAGGGAAAAAACGTTGAACTTAACAAAATAGATGAAATAGTTATACCTTGCTAAGTTGCTCCTTTGGTTGGCCTTTTATTTTTTATGTTGTATATGCTCATCTTGATGGAAAAAGATGATAAAATGAGATGCAAGATGGATGAGTAATGAATTAAAATGTTGTGATGAAGGTAAAGTGTGAAAATATGGCTAAATATGGCTCAAATGACAAATTTGCAAGAGTTTGGTTGTGGGATGCAAAAAAAAATTAAATGAAAGAAAAGAGGGGGTATTTATAGAGGAAGTTGAATTCTCTAGAGAATTCAAAGGTTGAAATTAAACCAACAAGGCCAAGATGAAGGGCTATGGTGAGTTGAGAACTCACAAACCCTCACATCTTAACATGTGGAATGTGAGATGGCTTAGAAATGGTGATGTGTAAATGAGGTGGAAGGAGGGTACATGATGTGGAAGAATGACAAATACTTTGTAAGTACCTTGGGGATGAAAATATTTCCTCATAAAGGAACTTCTTGTTTCCAAGTGGGAATGAAGGTGACTTTTGAGTAATTTTAGAATTCCTCAAAAATCTACATGGGAAAAGGGAAAGTAGTTGGAGAAATAAATGTGAATTAAAAATTCACATACTTTCAAGAATATCATGGATAAGAAAAAATTCCAAAAAGGGAAGCACTTGTCCACATGTGACTTGATGTAACAAGTCAAAGATCACATGGGGAAGAGTCCACATGTGACTTGATGTGACAAGTCAAAGATTCTAGAAGATGCATGGGAAAATGGGAAGAGTCTACATGTAACTTGATGTGACAAGTCAAAGATCACATGTGGAAGAGTCCATATGTGACTTGATGTGACTTGAAGTCAAAGATCACATGGGAAAGAGAAAAAATAATTTAATATTCCTTGGAAGGATAAAAGGAATTAAAAATTCTTTGGGAGGTTGATTAGACTAGTTAATGAAGGATTAGAGGAAGGTTGGGTGGCTAAGAGAGATGAGGGGCCAACTTGCAAAAGTTGGAGGATGTGACACATCCTAATCAAGGATTGGGAATGTGCGCATTCCTAATATTAGAATTAGGAGGTTGATTAAGATGAAGGAAGGGATGTGACATGTGAGGAATTAAATAAATGCCATATTTATTTAATTCATTTGATGAAAGGGGTAAGGTATTTAATTATTAACTAAATACCTTAGGGGTTTAGATGATTTAAGGGTATTAATTTAATAATAACAATATTACTTAATTAATGCTAATGAGAGGGTATTTAGATGAAGAGGGAAAATTTGGACAAATATAAGTATCCAAATTTAGGTGTCTACATTTTTCCCCTCTTTGAGATAGTGTTATGAAGGAGCATCATTTCAAAGAAGATTAAAACATAGAACCTAGAAGAAGATGGTTAGATTGGAAAAGATTAGCCACTCATTCAAAGGAGTGGCTAGGAATGAAAGATGATGGGGGTGAAGATGAAAGTTAGGGATTGAGGATGCCCACTCAAGAGGACATGCGGGTTCAAGAGAACATGAATGTGTTTTTGAAATGGATGATGTGATGAGAATGGAGATGAGGAAGATGATACAAAATGATGGGTAAGAGAGGATGATAAGCAATATGAGATGGATGAAGCACAAATGGATGTTAGGACAAATATGATGTTGCCCCAGTCAAGCTACAAGCCAAAAGGGGTGATGATGAATGGAGTGTTATTGATGAGGGAATAATATATCTCAAAACAACATGAAGATATGGGAAGATACATCTTGATGATGATGATTAGATTAATGCTTGTAGCAAGGCTAGGAACAAGACCAAGGATGTGATCATATGATTTTTGCTCGATTGAATGGATGAGGAGGGGATTGAGATGTGAGATGGATGAAAGGATAAAAGCGATGGAGGATAAGATGCTTAGAATAATCAATCGAGATTATTCTAAGAAGTTTGAAGAGATGATGATAAGAGATTGGATGGATAGGGGAGGGAGATTGGTGAAGGATGAATGGATCGGGGCGGATTTTTGATAGATGAGAGGATGGAATGGGAGATGAAATGCAATCCTAATATAATTTTCTATCTTTGGAGCACTGATTTTTGTTATAGCATAAAACACAAGATTCCAAGGTATGAAGAACCAAGGCCAATTCGTGTCTAATGCATAAGACAAACACAACAAACAAGAAGGCTATCCCAATACCTCAAAGTCGTGAAGACCTTGGTTAGGCTAGGTATTGGGATAACCACAAGCACAAAAGGATGCCCCAACGTAACACAAGACCTTGGGGATCTTGGTGGGTACTACATGGGACAACCAAGAAGATAAAACAGAAATAAAAATATCAATATATGCCCGTATGTTTACTAGTAAAAGCACACCATGATATGATGGATCAAGGCGACCATTACCAGTGATGATAGGGAACTCAAACGATAAACAAAATCCAAAAGCATCAAAAGATCGCAATCAATTTCAAACATCATTTTCCATAGGATCAAGAGGATGGATGGGGTTGATGAGGTTTGTTAGGAAGGATGCATCCTGTTGAGACCAAAGATGGATACTAAACTAAAAGATCGATATGACATGGGATACTCAAAGCTAATTAGATCTGCTGATACAAGTGGAATTTTTTTGTGAAGAACCAGCTAGATAGAGACATACTTGATGACATGACATGAGACATGAGACACAAGACTAACACTCTCTCATGACCTAGGGGCTCGGGGGCCAATCAAAGATTAGCCTTGCCTATGTAAAAGCACAGATCCCTCGTAGTTCAATAAAAGACTGATGACTGACCATGGGTAAAATATGGAAAGAGGACGATGGATGATAAAGATAGGATGGACAAAAGGAGCCAAAGGATGATGAAGAACAATGATAAACGATAAAGGAGCAGATGAAAAAAGCCCCGGGGTTAGATCAAATGATCGACCTTGCCTATGTGAAAGCATAGGGGCAATGCAGTTCGACAAAGGCCAAACACAAATGATGGATAAAGGATGATGCTATAACCATGATAAGCAAATAAAAAGATGGGACTGATACGATGAGATAAGATAAACCTATTGGATTGGATAGGATGATGGTGATCATGAAGCTCAGGGATGGGATAGTTATCCAAATCATCAAAATTAATTGGGAGGATGATAGGACAGATGGATGAATGATGAGAAATGATAGGATATTAGAAAGATGTGCGAGAGAAATGGGAATGATGACAATGAGATAGATAGCATTGGGTTGCATGGGGAATAGCCTATAGCTAGATACCAATGACAAGGGATTGTGAGATGGGATGAGGAGAGAGATGAATGGATAAGAAGATAAGGATGGGGAGATGAAATGGATGCTATGATGGATGGATAGGGGGGTAAGGATAGGGAGGTTAAAAGGATTATGTGGAGGGATTGGAAGATAAGGATGGGGAGGTAGAAGGGTTGCTATGATGGATGGATAGGGGGATAAGGATAGTTAAAAGGAGTGTGTGGAGTTATTGGAAAATAGGGATGGGGAGGTGAAAAGGATTAGTGGATTGAGGGATGAATGATATCTCCAAGGACTATATCACAAAGGAAGATAGGTTCCCCCACTCTAAATATGTCATGTATAATGAGGCATGAGGGATGGGAGATGGAAAGATGGGAAAATAAGGGAGTGACATGGATATGGATGGGATGCATGGATAAGGAAGGGAGATTATTGGTAGCATGATGGGTGGACAAGGAAGGTATATGAATGCAAATAAGGATTAGGATAGTGTGTGGATGAGGGGAATGTATGCCAAGAGGTGTCTAAAGAGGTGTCCAAAGTATGTTTAAGTATAGTGTGTAGAGGATGGAGTGAGTAGGATGATAAATGGGATATGATGGTAGGATGCAGAAGATAGGTGGGATGGAGGAAAAGGATGAAGGGGATGCAGAGCAGGAAGATGTATGTGTAGCCAAAAGCATAGCGGATGGAGGGGATGCATATCAAGAAGCTACCCCCAAGTGTGGAAAGAGATGGATGGGGATTTATGCAGGATGCCTGTTTTTCAGGTTTTCATCATGGTACTTATCCAAGGTGCTTGTTTTCCAAGTTTTCACCATTGGACGAATTATTTCTCTTTACTTTTTTATTTTTCTAAATTTTTGACTTTTTTGAATTTTTTGACTTGTGGATAGCATGTGGATGGAAATGGAAAAGGATAGGGATGTGGATAAGGGTTTTTAGAAGATACACAATAAGGATATGGATGAAGGACTCACATCAATTTTGTAAAGCGACTGTTGGATGTTGGTACAACCTTATTAGGTTAAATGGATTAGGCAAGAGGATCAATTAGAGGGATTTGATGGGGGAGATATGCAGGATAATGGATGGGATGTTGGAAACTGTATGGATGGAATGATGGGGTGGATGTGTGATGGGGAGATGTGTTCAGGACCAACATTGGCACATATGGTTGTGGATGTGAAAGGATAGAAGGATTAATGGATGGAGAATGTGGGGATAATGGAGGAGATGGGATAGTGAATTTTGGGACATAAGGACCCAAAACATATTTTGGAGATGGAGGCGGTGTATGATTAGCTTTTGGATTAACAAGTTTGGATGTTATTACATATTTTTCATGTGAAGGCATTGCATCTTTTTTCTTTGGGATCCACATGGTTTTGACTTTTACTTTGGTGGGCCTTTGTGGCCTATGGATTTGATTTTTCTTTTCTTCACCATGTCTTTTAGAGGGGACATGGGGAGCTTTAGATTCATGTGGATGTCTGGATTTATGCATTTTTGTTTTAACATCCAAAGTGCTTTTAGTAGCAATGGGATGGGTGCGAGGAGATGGATGATGTGGAGTGATGGAGGTAGGATTATGGGGATTATGTGTAGATGGAGGATGTGTAGGTATGTGCCTTTGTTGATCCTGATTAGGGGACATGAGAGTGATATTTATGATGGGTGACATGGATAGGTGATGGATGGATGAAAGGATGAATATGACAAGATGGAGGGGGTGATTTTGGGATATAAGGGCCCAAAATGGACTTAGTAGCTGGAGGGACATAAGGACCCAAAATGGATGGAGTAGATGAGGGAGGAATATGGATAGTTGTTTTGAGGCGGTACGATAGAGGAGGGGGGATGGCATCAAATGATTTGGTGGAGTGATGGGAAGAGCTTGTATTTCTTTTGGAAGAGGCTTGTTGAGGACATATAGAGGTTGTACCAAAATTTTTAGATTGTGAGTCTAGGGAATAGGTCCAAGACCTTGCATACAGATTTGTTCTTTGACCTAGATGGGCTCTAAAATACCTTTCTCATGAAGGCCTAAACCTTTTCCTTGATAGTTCATGTTCTTAAGCATTTGATCCATGATAGGATTTTTGTTATTAGATGGAGGATGATGAGTGGCATATATGATTTTTTTTTCTTCTGCAAGGAGACTGCCATGGATGAATGTGAGGGTACCAAGGGGATATAAAAGTGGTATGGGAATGGTATGGTTAGGCAATGGTGGAGGATCATCAAATGGAGATGAGGGGGTAGAAACTTCTTCCTGATTGGGAGGAATGAGTAGTAAAGTATAGGAGAGGCATTAGGAGGTATGATAGGATTTGGATTTGTGGTAGTGGGTGATAAGGGCTCATGCGATGGAGTGATCAGATCTTGAGTGACAAGGGGATCATGGGATGGAATGGATGGGAGACTATGATCTTGAGTAGGACTAGGTGGGATGACAATATCTTGATTTGGAGAGGGGGACATGTTGGCATGCTCTGGATTAGGCTCTTGGCATGACTCATCTTGCATGGATATCATAATGATGGAGTCTTGGAGGGTCTCCTCAAATGGGGGAGATGGAAGGATGGAGGATTCATGAAGTTCATGAGAGGGGATTTCAATGATACTAGGGGTAGGAGAAGTGGATTGGATTTGGGTGTCTTTGATGGTGATGGGGTTTGGTTATCTTCGATGGGTTTGGAAATTCTCAGAGTAGGAGATGGGGGCTCAATTGACTTGGTGGGTTTGATGATTTTATTTGTTTGAGTAGGGCTAGGGGTTGTAGCATCAATGACAGGTGTGGTACAGAGAAGGGTCTAATCACTAGTGACCAAGGATGATGGATTGGGATGGCATGATTCTACGACTTCAAGAGGTGGAATGGGGAATTTTTTTTTTGTCATGAGTCCTTGGAGAACTTCTGGAGTGAGAAATTTGCATGCTGCAGGCTTAGATGGCAAGGTAGGAGTGGATGAAGGATTAGGGATTGGTAGGGGATTAGGGCTATGGATTGGTGGATTAGGATTAGATTGAGGAATGTGATTGGATGGAGGGTTAAGGTAAGGATATTGGAATGGTGAATTAGGATTGGATAACATGGATGGTGGAGCGATGCTAGAGGAAGTAGATGGGGAACAAAGATAGGGATATTGGGATGGTGGATTAGGACAAGAGGATATGGACGTTGTGTTGTAATAAAGGTATTGGGATGGTGGATTAGGATGGGAGGATTGAGATGGCAGATTGAGATAGGGAGATGTGGATGACAGATTAGGATAAGAAGATGTGGATGTTAGATTAGGATAGGTTGATGTAGATGTATAAGTAGGATGGGAAGATTGGTATGGAGGATTAGGATAGTGGGAATATGCAGATGAAGGATTGAGATAGGAGGATGTGGATGGGGGATTAAGGTAGGGGTATTGTAATGGTGGATTAGGATAGGAAGACATGGATGTTGGATAAGAAGATGATGCAAGTGAAGGATATGATGGGGATGCAGGTGAGGAAGATAATGGATATCCCTTGTCAAAGGTAGCATAAGGAGTGTGATTAGGCATGGATGAAGACATAACGGGATAGCTTGAAGGGGTGATTGGATTGCAGTAAGTGGATGGAGAAATCTTACTAGCGATGATAGCGTTAATGGGATCTATGTCGTATACCTCATGATCAACAAGACTTTCGTTATTGTCATCGATGTACTTAAGGTTTCCCTTGACTACTAAGGATGGAGGATAAGGATTCATGATGATGAAAGGATAAAGAGGATGGATTAAATATTTTGGATGAAAATGGACTAAAGCTCAAGTCAGGATTTAGGTCAAGCTCAGATCAAGATTGGATTAAAGCTCAAATTAGGATATTGGATCATGCGATGGGATTGATTCTGATGATTGGATTTGATTATCAAAGGATGACTACAACACCAAATCTACTTCAAGATGGAAGTAGATTGATTGGGTCGAAAGTGATTGGATTGGATTGGATAAGATTGATCGATCATTGATAAAATCAAATGATGGATCAAATAGGAAGACGAAAGGGACTGTAAACCTTGTTCAGAGATTACCCTAGGTGACTTAGAATATTGATTGATCATATTAAAGGATAACTAGATGATTGTGACACCGAATCCACCTTGAGATTAGAAGTGGATTGATTGGGTTGACAATCTTAAGAAGATGTTGATGATGATGATGATGATGAATTCAGACACTTAGTTAATTTGGATAATAACCTGAAACAAAGTTTAGGGGATTCAGATGGGGAAAACGATGATCTGATTAGGGAAATAGATGATAGAAAAGGATGAACAATTGCTCAGAATGAGAGGAGGTTCAAAATAGATGAAAGATTACTCAGAATGAGTAAACAGATGATCAAGAGGGATGAGCGATTACTCGAAATGAGTAAACGACTACTCACAATGGATGAATGATTCTCAGAATGAGAAGATGAGGGTTCAAAATGAATGAATGATTACTCAGAACGAGTAAACGAATGATCGAGAGGGATGAACGACTACTCAAAATGAGGAGATGAAAGATCAAAATAAATGAAAGATCACTCGAAATGAGAGATGGAGGTTCAGAATAGACAAACGATTACTCAAAATGATTAATTGAAATGGATGAATGATTGCTCAGAATGAGAGAAGGAGATTCAGTGGATGGAAAATTATTTGGAACAAGTAAATGAATGATTGGAATGGTAGAATGAGAGCTCAAAATGATGGAAGGAGGTTTGAAATGGATGAAAATTTACTCAGAATGAGTAAAAGAATGATTAGAATGGCAGAATGAGAGTTCAAAATGATGGAAGGAGGTTCAGAATGGATGAATGTTTACATAGAACAAATAAATGAATGATCAAAACAGCAGAACGAGAGCTCAAAATGATAGAAGAAGGTTCAGAATGGATGAATGTTTACTCAGAACGAGTAAACGAATGATCAAAATGGCAGATCGAGAGTTCAAAATGATAGAAGAAGGTTCAGAATGGATGAATGTTTACTCAGAATGAGTGAACAACTACTTAGAATGGATGAATGATTACTCAGAATGAGTGAAGGAGGTTCAAAATAGATGAAAGAATACTTCAAATGAGTAAACAGATGATTGAAAGGGATGAATGACTACTCTAAATGAGTAAATAACTACTCACAACAGATGAATGATTCTCAGAACGAGAAGATGAAAGCTCAGAAAGGATGAACGAGTGCTTGGAATAGATGAATGACTCTCAAAATGAGGGGATGAAGATTCAAAATAGATGGACAAGTACTTAGAATGAGTGAATGAGTGCTTGGAATAGATGAACGAGTACTCAGAACGAGTAGACGATTGATCAGAACGACTAAAGAGAGCTTGAAATGATAGAAGAGGGTTCAGAATGGATGAACGAGTACTTGGAATGAGTAAACGATTGATCAGAATGGTTGAATGAGAGCTCAAAATGATAGAAGATGGTTTGGAATGGATGAACGTTTACTCAGAATGAGTGAACAAGTGCTCGAAAAGGGTGAATGAATGTTCAGAATGGGTGAATGAAAGCTTGAAATGAGTAAATGATTGATCGGAATGGATAAACAAATGCTCGGATTGGGAGACTGACTCTTGGAATGGATGAAAGGATACTCGTAACTAGGTGAAGAATTCTCAAGATGTGAATGAAGAAGGGTGCCCAAAATGATCGAACAAATGGTGAAATCAGTTGTTTGAGAGGTAGGTTCACCCAAGGTAAGGCAAGTGTAGATTAGGATTTTGGTTAAAGCTTAGATTGGGAATAGATTAAAACTCATATTAGAATTGGATTGAAACTCAGATTAGGATGACTGGAAAATGTGATGGGATTTATTCTACACCAAGTTCATTGGTTTAAAGGATGTAAGGTGCTGACAATCAGATTTTTCTAGATTTGGCAATTTTCAAAAATTATCAAATTTTGCCATTTTAGGAAACTTCATAGACATACCTTTGAGAGTCTAGTTTTATTCCAAAAAATACCCAAAACTAAGATAGGATGAATTTCCAACTAATATCCTAAGTTTGAGACATGCGTTCTGAGTTATTAACGAAAATAATTTTTCAAAAATTGTAAAAAACCACTAAATTATGATTTTGAAGGTCAAGATGAAAGTTGGAGGCTCCAAAAATGTGCCAAAATAGGGTCCAACTGACTTAAAGTCGTTGGGAATCCACATGCCACCTCATAACACAACCAACCATAAAATTTTAGCTCAATCAAACACCCAAGTCAAAAGTTATGGCCTCCGAAAGTTTCAGCATAAAAATCAAAACTCTCAAAATGAAGTCTAGATGATTGGAATGGATGATTTGATGATGGATATGGACTCTAATGATGTTCTAAGTAGTGCCCATGTGGTTTGGTCGATGAAATGATGAATTACAGAAAAGTGTTGATGACAGGAAAATGAGTGCTCAAAATGACTGAACAAAGGGTGAAAAATGTTGTTTTGGGTGGGCCCACCCCTCTATTTTGGGTAGGTCTACCCCTAGGTAGGCAGGCCCCTGGATGGGAAAGTCCACCCCTGGGTGGGCAGGTCCACCTATTTAGTGAAAAAAAGAAAAAATAGTTGTTTGGAGCAAGTAAACAAGTGCACGAAACAAGGAAATGGACACTCAGATCAAAGGGATGAATATTTGGGATAGGGAATGGATTCTCGAAATAGATGCATGAATGTTTGGAATGAGGAAACAAGTGATTGAAATGATGAAACAGACGCTTGAAACGATGAAATAGGTGTCCAGAATGATGAAATGGGTGATAAAACTGATTGTTTAAGGGATAGGTCTGCCCTTGAAAAAGGTCAGATCCACCCCTAGAGGGAAAGTCTACCCCTGAAAGAGGTCAGGTCTGCCCCTGGAGGGCAGGTCCACCCCTGAAAGAGGTCAGGTCTACCCCTAGAGGGTAGGTCAACTTGTTTGACTAAAGGTTGGACAAAATTGACTGAAACAGGCTAAAAAGGGGTTGGTTCAGAGGTCAGGTCTGCCCCTAAAAAAGGTTAGGTCTACCCCTAGACAAATCTAAACTTGGTTTTCAAAAAAAAGACTAAGGCAAAGGATCCAAAACACATCAAATAGTAATCAGAGGATAAGGCTGACTCGACTGAACAGAGAATTACTGGTTTTACATAAGGAAAATAGTTCAAGCAACACGATCCTAAGATTAGTAGAATGGGTATGGCCAACAAAATCCTCTATTCTAGGATAAACATGGTTGTCAGGGAGTCTTCGATATACACCTGGTACATGAAGCCCAAACCATGAACACTAGTCTATCACAAGCGTGAGTCGGGAACCTTAGCGAGATACTGAAGGTTTGGACCAACTCATCATGTCATCCTGACGCTTTGCTAATTACGACGTGGCTAGATTGGGGTACAACTTTGGCTCTCCCCCCTTTATATACCTCACCGGTACACGTGGTAGGGACCATCCCTTGAGGTGATGAAATCCCCAAGCAGGTCCCCTAAGAAAAAGAAAAATGGGAGATTCAAAAGGACTTGGTAAGCTACGATTTCTTGTCACCTAGGATCACCAAATGGCGCAAGGGGATTGGATACGTCAATAGCTTACCACAAGCATGACACACAAGGTAAATTTGACCCCTCCTAGTTAATCTATGTGCCTAAATTACTAAAAAATGATAAACAAACAACTGATAAAAGTTTCAAAATGGATAGCTTGCAAAAAAATTGTTAGTGATTTCTTTTTCGTTTTCCACCAAGCGCTAATCAAATGCTTGCACAAACACAAACAACACATGTTAGGGGGTAAAAAATACTCAAAACAACTAAAAACAGTGCTTAAAATTTAATTTTCACCTTCTAGAAAAAGTTGTTTTGGTTGGGTCCAACCTGGAAGAGGTTAGGTCCACCCTTCAAGGTTAGGTCTACCCCTGGAAAAGGTTAGGTCCACCCCTGGAAAAGTTCAAGTCTACCCCTCTATGAAAAAAATACAAATTTTTTGTTTCTGGACTCTGTGGAGGTCAAGTCCGCCCCTTTGTTGGGTCAGGTCTACCCCTATAGGTCAAGTCTACCCTTACAAGAGGTCAAGTCTACCTCTGAAGGTCAGGTATGCCCCTGGATAGGCAGGTCTGCCTCTCTGCTAGGTCAGGTCCATCCCTGGAGGTTAGGTTCGCCCCTGGAGGTTAGGTCTGCCCCTAGATGGGCAGGTCTGCCTCTTTGCCAGGTCAGGTCCGCCCCTCTGTAATCTGCATCTACAAATAGTGAAAAATAGAAAACATGAAAGAACAAGACTTGTCTGTGGGTCCCATTGGGCATGTCAGAAATGTGATCAAGCAAAAATATTTTTCTAGAAATGAGCATCAACAAAATAAATGCAAGAAACAATAAAAGCACCTAACACCTCAAGATAGGGAAAAAACGTTGAACTTAACAAAATAGATGAAATAGTTATACCTTGCTAAGTTGCTCATTTGGTTGGCCCTTGATTTTTTATGTTGTGTATGCTCCTCTTGATGGAAAAATATGTTAAGATGAGATGCAAAATGGATGAGTAATGGATTCAAATGTTGTGATGAAGTGAAAAATATGGCTAAGTATGACTCAAATGACAAATTTGCAAGAGTTTGGCTATGGGATGCAAAAGTTTTTAAATGAGAGAAAAGAAGGGGTATTTATAGAGGAAGTTGAATTTTCTAAAGAATTTAACGGTTGAGATTAAACCAACAATACCAAAATGAAGGGCTATGGTGAGTTGAGAACTTACAAACCTTCACATCTTGACATGTGGAATGTGAGATGGCTTAGAAATGGTGATGTATAAATGAGGTGGAAGGAGGGTACATGATGTGGAAGAAGGACAAGTACTTTGCAAGTAACTTGGGGGATGAGAAGATTTCCTCAAAAAAGAACTTCTTGTTTCCAAGTGGGAATGAAAGTGACTTTGAGTAATTTTAGAATTCCTCAAAAACTCCATTGGAAAAAGGGGAAGTAGTTGGAGAAATAAATGTGAATTAAAAATTCACATACTTTCAAGAATCTCATGGACAAGACAAAGTTCCAAAAAGGGAAGCACTTGTCCACATGTGATTTGATGTAACAAGTCAAACATCACATGGGGAAGAGTCCACATGTGACTTGATGTGACAAGTCAAATATTCTAGAAGATGCATGGGAAAAGGGGAAGAGTCTACATGTGACTTGATGTGACAAGTCAAAGATCACATGGGGAAGAGTCCACATGTGACTTGACATGACAAGTCAAAGATCACTTGGAGAAGAGAAAAAAGAATTTAATATTCCTTGGAAGGATAAAATGAATTAAAAATTCCTTGTGAGGTTGATTAGGCTTGTTAATAAAGGATTAGAGGATGGTTAGGTGGCTAAGAGAGATTAAGGGCCAACTTGCAAAAGTTGGAGGATGTGGCACATCACAATTAAGGATTAAACATGTGCACATTCCTAATGCTAGAATTAGGAAGTTGATTAAGATTAAGGAAGGGATGTGACGTGAGGAATTAAATAAATGTCATATTTATTTAATTCATTTGATGAAAGGGGTGAGGTATTTAATTATTAACTGAATACCATAGGGGTTTAGATGATTTAAGGGTATTAATTAAATAACAACAATATTACTTAATTAATGCTAATGAGAGGGTATTTAGACAAAGAGGGAAAAATTGGACAAATATAAGTATCCAAAATTAGGTGTCTAAGGGTTGTATCTCAACCCATTGAGGCATCTTGCCACTTTTTCCTTATCATCTTCTACATGACCCACGTTTATGCTTAATTTTTAGAACTCCTTAGTATAGGAAATCACATCCATCTCTTTTTTCTCAAGGTTTTTAAGTATTTTAAACAACTAAATGCTATAGTCACTTGGTAGAAATTTTCCCTTGAGTTTAGCCACCATCCTATCCCAAGAGGTGATTTTAGACTTTCCCTTCTTTCTCCTTTCACCTTGTACATAATCCCACCAAAGCAAAGCATAGCCCTTCAACTTTGTCTTTGCCAACTTTACCCTTTGATCTTTTGGCACATCTTCATAGTCAAAGTAGTTATCCATTACTCCTATCCAATCTAGGAGTTCTTCACTATCCAACTTTCCTCCATACATGGGTAAATCCATCTTGATATTATGACCTTCTCCCTTCACTACCTTCAACAACCTTACCATCTTCAACACATCAGGACCCATCTCTTCCTCAGACCCTTGGGAACTTTCCTCTTCCTTTTCTTCTTCTTCTCAATCACTCAAGTCTCTTGTGACCATTCCTCTCTTTTGACTAGTTTCAACAGTTGCAAGCCTAGCTTGAAGGGTTTCCTAAATCTCTTTCATTTGTCTCATCTCTTTTTCATGCTTCTCCTTTATTTCATTTATCTCTCTATTCAGTGGATTCCCTTTTGGAGGCATCTTATCTATTCTTCTCTTCAACATTTTCCCTCTTGAGATCAAACCTACGCTCTGATACCAATTTGATGTAGAGTAGGAGCAAAAGTTACATGATTGATACCATATTTCACAACAATAGGTTCATTGATCCTTCAAGGTTCAAGACTCTTTCAAAATGGAACATGCCCCTCAAAGGTCACAAAACCCAAAATAAGGCATCAATGCCTCAAACCCTCTACTTGACACTTGAAGCAACTCAGACAAGGTGGGAACAACATGTGCAGACCAATAATGGCTCTCAAGAAATTTGGACTCTCAATCTACTTAACATTCCTTCACAAATTGGCTATAACCCTTATAGCCCTACAAAATGGAATTTTTGACTACAACCTCTAGAGAAAACCTAAAACCCAATCTATAAAAATAGATTTAGATACCCTTTTGGTCCTTCTAGCTCACATCAAGAATTCAAGTAGGGTTCCTTTGGAATGACAAGGCCAAAAATTGACTATCTCACTTGTTGTATATGTCGAGGATATTGAGAAATTTGTAAAAGAAAGTATTCTAGGTTCCCAGTGGAACTGTGCACGTCATGAAGGTGTCATGTTTTGTACATTGAAGATTAGCTGGTGTCAATTAAAGGGTTTATTGTTGAATGCTTCTAGATTATCTACCGGAAGTTTAAGAGGTCCACGTGAAAATTTGATTATGTTGTGGTTTGACAGTGTTTCTATGGTCTCTGTTAATGTTCCTGAATAAATATTGTGTTATTCTGGTAATCTTAGTTGTTGTGGATTCTTCTATGTTATTTCTAGGTGTTATCTGATGTCTCTATATCATTCTCTATCTTTGTGGTACGTCCACATTACTCAAAGAGCTCGTGGTTGAAGATCTTTTCTTGTGCATGTTCAGTTTTTCATGTACCTAATTGACATGATGATGGTAGCATGTTGTGGATCTTTGAGGTGAAATTAATTGAAGTCTTTTTGTGTTGGAGATATTAATTTGGGTCTCCACTATGTTGTGGCCGACCTTGGTGGATTTGCATTGGAAATTAATTTGTGAATTTGGGCCAACATTGAAAATATGTTTTATTTTCTTGATTGACTAAGTTGTGATGAAATCTCATGTTGCGGATATATAAGAATGATTGGTTGAGTGAATTTAGTGTATGCATAAGTGTGAATGTATGCTAGAGAAAGTGTAAATGTGCAAATAGTGATTCTATCATTCGATTGCAGAGCAGAGTGTGAAGAAGATTGAGTGAAGTGTGAAGAAGGTTTTCTGAGCTTAATTGGAACTGTAATAAGACTTGTGCAGAAGCTATTTTCTCAGTTTGTATTCTTTGGAATTTAATCCTATTCTGTATTGTTGGACAGTGAGTCCCTTTTGTATTTGAGTAGTGAGCTCTAGGCAATGTGTCTGAATGCATGTGCATTCCTCTTATTATTTCTCATTATACTTTTAATAGGGTATAATCTTGTGGACTAACATCCACGGTGGTTTTTCCCCTAACAAGGTTTCCACGCAAAAATCTTGGTGTTATCTGTCTCTCTGATGTGTTAATTGTTTGTGGTTAATTGCTTATTCATTAGATCTGAGATTAAGTTAAGTAAGAAAAATTTAACTTTTTGTCACAACTGATTCACCTCCCCTCTCAGTTATGTGTCCTTGTTTTTCCAACAAGTAGTGGGTATGTGCAGGATCATCATGGAAAAAATAGGCCCTTAAGTGGCAAAAAATTCTGAAAAATCAGTGTTAGGCAACTTGACGTAAAATTTTTAATAAGTTATCTATATTATTTCAAAAATATGTAAGAATAAATCTGTAGAAAATTGAATGCAGTTTCTAAACTACTAGGTTTATTTAAAAATAAATAAAATCTATTTGGTAAAAATTTAAAATTTTAATGTAGTAGTACTTAAATTTCTGGAAAAAATAAGAAGTAGGTGTCTGTCTGACCACCCTAACCATAATAAAATGATAATATTTTTATATAATATTTTATATATAAGTAGAGGACTCATGTTAGGATGTGATGCATATTTTTTTGTAATTTTTTCCAAGTAAATAATTAATTATGAATTCTTTATTACAACTTTAAAAAAATATAAAAACTCATATGTCTGACCATCTTAACTTGGTCAAAACTTCATGAAATTTAATTTTTCTTTTTTTAATATGATAGTATGTGAAGCATAGAATGTGACGCATGATTTGGATTCACAAAATGTGATATCGTTTGAAAGCTATAGATGTTTTTCAATCAGCCTATCGATCAGGACTTTAGTCATAATTCTAATAGAAAATAAATAATAATTATTTATTAAATTAAAATTAAAGCATAATTAATATTGGTGGAAAGCTGAAAATTTCCTCTAAAAACCCTTTTTGTTTCATCAATTTTGGATAAAAAAAAAATCGTCAGCCACATACCCTACAAATACACATAATATTGCCACTTTTTGGCCCATCATGATCCTGCACATACCCTAGTAGTAGGGGGTTTGAACTTTAGAGATTATCTTTCTATTCCAGGTATGTGCAGGATCATCATGGAAAAAATAGGCCCTTAAGTGGCAAAAAATTCAAAAAAATAGAGTTAGGCAACTTGATGTAAAAATTCAAAAATAGAGTTAGGCAACTTGATGTAAAAATTTGAATAAGTTATCTATATTATTTCAAAAATATGTAAGAATAGAATCTGTAGCAAATTGAATGTAGTTTCTAAACTGCTAGGTTTATTTTTTTTTTTAAATCTATTTGGTGAAAATTTGAAATTTCAATGCAGTAGTACTTAAATTTCAGGGAAAAAATAAGTAGGTGTTAGTTTGACCACCCTAAACACAATAAAATGATAAAAAAATTTATAAGATTTTAGATATAAGTAGAGGACTCATGTTTGGATGTGATGCATATTTTTTTGTAATTTTTTTCCAAGCAAATAATTAATTATGAATTTTTCCAAGAAAATAATTAATGTGACTCATGTTTTAGATTCATAAAATGTGATACCGTTTGAAAGCTATAGATGTTTTTCAATCATCCTATCAATCAGGACTTTAGTCATAATTCAAATAGAAAATGAATAATAATTATTTATTAAATTTAAATTAAAGCATAATTTATATTGGTGGAAATCTAAGAATCTCCTTTAAAAACCCTTTTTGTTTCATCAATTTTGGGTAAAAAAAAAGTTAGCCACATACCCTACACATACCCATCATATCACCACTTTTTGGCCCATCATGATTCTTCACATACCCTTCCAATTCCCTAAACACATCACACCTGACCTAAAACACCAACTCCCATCAATCAGAACAATCTCCAAGAGCTTTTCAACAACTACCCTAAGCCTCTAGGGTTTCTAAGCTTGATATATAAAGACACCAAACCACTACAACACCTCCACCCCTGTTCCTGCAAGTTTGAAATCTTAAAAAATATGCCCTAACAATCCATTCCACTGACTTTGAGGGGTTTTCATAAATGGAATGGGAAGATATACATGTTTCTTACTCCCAAGTTACCCTATCTAGGGTTTTAACTAGTCCGAGAAGAAATGCCTCTAACTTGCTCAAATCTTAATGAAAATGAGTAAAACCAAATGAAATAAAAAGTATATTCCCTACTCTAACATTCCCAATCAAATTCAATCCATGGAAGGTTTATACAGATTCGTACAATTGACTATAGTAGCAAATTGGCGTTCTAAAATGTAGAAAACAAAGTTCTTTATTGATTCAATCTCTAAAATTCAACATCCAACAACAACCAAACTTGTCTTCAACCTTACAAAGCCTTTTTCAACCTTTTCCAATAGAATCCCAATGGTTGACAATGAATTTTCAAATAAAAATGGTTCAACTTCCACTTGACACCAAAAATGCAAAAGTTGCTTTGTGCAACTTTGACAACATTTGACATATTTTGCAACTAGACCCCTATTGACTCAAAAATGACACAAAAACCTATGAAATGGTCTTATAATACCTTATTACATGAAATAGACTCAAACAAAAATAAATATAAATATTTGACCCCGTGGAGGCATGAATTGATCTGTAGGTGCCCCTTTACCATGTCATTGGGCTTGATTTCCTCTGAGAGCATGATATTTTTTTGACTTATCCTCTCTTGGAGACATCAGGCACAATGCTCGCTATGAAGAGACCTTACATGAACTAAGAAATATCTCTTTGAACACTCCTTAGACTATTTCACATTTACAAAATCAGTTCTATGGCTACCTTGCATAACACACTTTGCATGCCTATGGAGCCATCTTGTTTGTTCATGAGTTTTAAGCATATGAATCTTTTCTTGCCTCTTGAATCTCTAATTCTATTTTAGTGTGGAACCTTATTAAATTTATTATGAGGTATAACTTTGGTATGGTTTGACGGGAAGCTAAATCGAGGCATGAATTTCCCGTAGCTGCTCACGTGTGTGTGTGAGCACATACCAGCCATGTGGGTATGTGTCTCACCCTCTTGGACTACTCACCTTGTGGATGACTTGAATTTTCATGGCCCCAAAGTGAGCGCATTTTTTTCAAAGCTTGATCCACCTTTTCTTTCTTTTTCTTTCATTAATGACATTGTAAGCTTGTGTATCTTGTTTTGTTGCATACCATACACCTTTTGTGTTTCCTTTCATGCTTATGTTGGTTTGATGTAGGATCTTCAATCCCGGGGGATTGGCCACCTCCTTTGATCTTTTTCATCATTTTAAATCCACATTGGTATGCTTGGACCCCTCTTGAATTTCTACTTTAGTGTGAGTTTGAAGCAAGTTCATCCTCTCACTAAAGTGGGGGCTACATGTGGCAATGATAAAAGTACTCCTTTTCCTTGCTTAATTTGGGAGTAATTAATGATAAATTGGACATGATATCATCTTGATCTAGTGTTGTGATGTGTTTTAAACATCCACATTAGGTTTAGGGTCATCTTAAAGCTAAATAAACCTATGAGTCCCATTTGGCCTATTTTTAAGGTTTTGAGTGGGAAATATGGGTTTTAAGTTCAAATTTCATGAATGTTGGCCTGTGGGATCCAATTAACATGATATTAGATGGATTTCCTATATAAATTAGGTCTCAAATCATTATTTCATTAAATATTCATCATGTCAATTCAAGCACTCAAGAGTTAGGAATTCCAATACTTTACAAGATCATCAAGAGAGCATTCAAGATCATTTCTAAAGCATTCAAGAGCATATTTCTTCATCAATTATTGCAAAAAATCAAGATCCATCATCATGTAAATAATATCAAGCATCAAGCATGTTATTGAGCTATTTTTGTGATGTTTCATCCAAGATCCAAGGTCAAGCATTGTTCTACACTCATCTCAATATCTAGATCTACATCCTTCATGGCCATTTCATGTTAGATTGCAGATTTAAAAGGCATCATTTACAAGGAATCATTCAAGGTGTCATTGTTCATGTTTCATGTCTCATGTTTCATGTTTCATGTCCTTATTTCATTGTTTCATCATTTGGAACTTAATTACCTAAAAGGGGTTTAACCTAGGCAAACCCCTATTCAAGTTAACAATCAACAAGTTTTTCTCCTCTTTACATGTTTGATTGCAGATCTAGGTGTCTTGGAGTATGAAAGATCTTTGAAGATTAGGTTACAAGCTTGGAGAAAGTTGTTGGATTTGTCCCCTCACTTGCAAGGTTGCTATCTTCACAAAAAGGTCATCTACAGGTCTACAATCAGGGCTTCTAGTCTAGAAACAAAGTGGAATAGAAAGAGTAGACATTGAAGACCAAATTCAGACCTTGAAGTTCTAGAAAACCCTAACTAGACTCATATGCCAGTCTTGGTGTATGAGTTCGAGTTTAGGTAATTTTTCAAATTTGTACAGTTTTAGATACCCTTTTTTCATAAACCTATTTCAAACTAGAAACCTTGATCTAGGACTGACACCCAAACTGGTGTATGAGTCCCAATGTGCCAAAATTTTAGGTTATTCAACATTTTAGGCCTCCATTCAATCTCTCTCAGGTTTATGATGCAAGAATAGAAAAAGGAATGAAGGTGTTTTCATTGATGTTAATTGGTCAACTGGTTATCTACCAGTTGTTGTTGGCTATATATGTTGAGTATATTGAGAAAAAAAATTTAAAGGAAGATTGCAGGCATTCAGATGTTGCTCTAGTATTTACCCCTTTGTTTGCATGGTTCGGATATTTTGGTCATGATTGTTGAAGGTTGTAATATCCAAATGTTTGGCTGCCGGTTCATTCTGTAGTTTGAGTTGTGTTCACCCGTTGTAAACTATGATTCTTTATGTTCTAGGTGAAGTTCAGAAGAAGGTTGTTGGTCTAGATTTCTCTTTGTTGAAGTATTTTGACTTATAGTTCTAGAGTTAGGATGTTTTGATTGCATTGAATATATTTTTGGTTACTGAAAGTTTCGAGCTTAATTGTTTTATGTGTTTTACACTGGTTTGGCCAACCATGTTTTAGGCACTATCTTCAAAGTTAATGAAGTGTGTTGGATCTATTTTTGGGTCCTGGTGAAGCATGTGTTTGGGTCACCCTCATTCTAATTCCACCCTAGGATGTTTGACATTGACCTGATTTGAATTTGAAGTTGGATGGACAACTTTATATCTTTTTCAAGGTTGGAGATATTATATATACAAGATGAGCTAGTAATGAAAATCATACATAAGAAAAGAAGGAAGATAAGTGAAAGAGAATATGTGTCATTGATGTTATTGAGAAAGTGTGTGTGAGTTGTGTATGGGAGATTAGTGTGAAACTTAAAGTTGAGTTTTTAGATGTAGTGAACAAAAGGTGAACTCTAGCATTCATGCAAATTGGTCAAGTAACTGTGGTGGAATTCTTTGTTGCATTGAGATTGTAGTCTCTTTGTATCAAGTCTTATTTTTCTTCTTTGTATCTCTCTGGTAGTGATCCCTCTAGGTTGTAGCCCTGTGGACAGTGAGTCTAGATAGCGAGCTTTATTTCAGGCAGTGATCCTTGTTTCAAGTAGTGAGCCTTTTGTAATTGATTTTGATATTCTCTATAGTGTGAGTTAATCATCACCATGGTTTTTCCCTTGTTGGGTTTTCCACATAAATTTGGTGTTACTGTGTTGGATTTGAGTTTCTGCAATGATGTTTGATTATTAATCATTTAAGCAGTTTCATGTATTAGCTCTAGTGATTGAATTATGGATTAAAATTTGTGACAACTGATTCACCTCCCCTCTTAGGTGTCCTATTCAATAATTGGTATCAGAGCTTGGTTCCTTGGTGAAGAGCTTAACTACTTGAGGAAGGTCTAGGATGGCTGGAAAAATGATCTTTGACTATCTGAGGTTTGTGGAACTAATTATGCTATCTAGAAAGTATTGATGGAACAATATCTAGAGTATTGTGGATATGATGTGGAAAAAGCTTACAAGAATCCTTACACTCCTATTAATGGTCTGAGTACACCTAAATAAATTAGAGCACATGAAGCAAATAATAAGGAAAAGTTAATCTTGAACAATAGTCTGGTACATTCTGAGTTGATTAAGGTTCAAAATTTATAGACAACTAAGGAAGTCTAGGATGCTTTAGAAAGTGTGCATGATGGTTATGAAAGAGTTAAAGAGGTGAAATTGTAGAATTTGGAAATATAGTTTTATCTTATACATATGTTCGAAGATGAAAATGTTAAAGCTTATGTTCAAAAACTGGATGAGGTAGTGGTTGGAATGCGATCACTTGGCAATACTATAGATGAAACTAGGATTGTAATGAAGATTCTCAAAACTCTTCTTGATGCTTACAGTGAGAAGGTGAGTGCTATTGAGAAAAATATAGGTTATAAGACTTGTACTAAGGATCTGTGGTTAGTATTTTTGACATCTTATAAGATGAGGAAGTTGAATCTAAGAAATGGAGGCAAATCAGATACTGCTTTTAAAGCTACAAAAGTTGAAGATCCGAATGAAGAAAATTTTGATGAAATAGAAGCTAACTTTGTAAGAAGAATGAGAAAAGGATTTGTTAAGTATGAAGGTAAGTTTCCATTTGAATGCTTTAGTTGTGGAGAAATAGGTCCTTATGCTGCAAAGTGTCTGGAAAGAGCTAAAAGGAATAAACAAAGATATCAGAAGGAAAATAAAGGAAAGAAAATCAACATAGCTTACTATGTGAATGAGAATGCTAGTATTTCAGATGAAGATTTAGAATATGAAGATCCAAATGATAATGAATTCTTGTTCTTGGCGATAAAGGATGAACCTACTTCTACTAATTTAGTTAAACAAGTAAAGGAAAGCCCTACAAAGAAGGAGAAGGAGAAAAATGAAGGTACCGTTATCTCTTCCCTTCATGCTAAACAAGAAAAGAATTTTTTGGGTAGTTGATAGTGGTTGTTCACATCACATGATTGGTGATAAGAGTAACTTTGTTAAGCTTTAGAAATATGATGGAGGCTTGGTCATTTTTAGAGATGATACTTGTGCTAAAATCTGTAGGATAGGTTCAATAAGTTTTGATGGCAAGCATCATACTGACAATGTTTACTATGTTAATGGTTTAAGGAATAATTTGCTAAGCATTGTTTAAATGTGCAAAAAAGGATATGATCTTGTATTTAAGGATGAGAACTGTGAGATCCAGAAAGTATCCAGAACATTGATTTCTATAGGAAAGAAATATAAAGGGAATATTTATCAACTTAAGTGTGTTGATGGACAATGCTTTATGACTCAGATAGATGAGGTTGGTTATGGCATAGGAGAATGTGTCACATGAATTTTGATAACTTGGAAAGGATTAGTGTTGTTTATTCCATGAGATATTTACCACGAATTACAAAGCCTGTTAATGTTATTTGCAGAAAGTGTCAATTTGGGAAGCAAGCAAGAAATCATTACATATCAAGCGAACAATCTACTACTAGACTATTGGATTTAGTTCGTATAGATCTCTATGGTCCTATGAGAGTGAGAAGTCTACTTGGTGAAAGGTACTTTATGCTTTTAATTTATGATTACTCTAGGTATACATGGGTTACATTTATTAAAGAGAAATCACATGCATTAGATAGATTCAAGGCATTCAAGGCTATGGTTGAGAATGAAGTGAATTTGAAGATAAAATGCTTAAGATATAATAGAGGTGGAGAATTCACCTCCCATGAGTTCAATATGTTTTGCGAAGTGCATAGAATAAAGAGACAATTATCTACTCCAAGAACTCCTCAGCAGAATGGAGTTATTGAAAGGAAAAATAGAATAGTTCAAGAGGTTGCTAGGTCAATGATTATTGAAGCCAAATTATCAGAATTTTACTAGAAATAAGCTATTCATACGATTGTTTATGTGTTCAATTGAGTTCCAGAAAGAGAAAATGGTACAAAGACTCCCTATGAGCTATAGCACGGATGAATTCCTATAGTTAAATATTTTAAGATATTTGGAAGCAAATGCTATATCAGAATAGATGAGGAAACTTTGGGTAAGTTTGATGCAAGAAGTGATGAAGGCATATTTCTTGGATACTCTATTAAAAGCAAGGAATACATATGTTTCAATAAAATACTGAGAAATATTGTAGAGAGCTTGAATGTGAAGGTAGATGAGATAGTGAAGAACTCTATTGATGTTGATGGATGTGTCTGATGAACATGATTGTGCAAGAATAGAAGAAATTATGGAAGAACAAAAGCAGCTAGATTAACAAAATGAAAGTGAAGAAGATGCTTGGGTGATGACTCCTAGGACACTGAAATATGTACAAAGGAATCATTGAGAAAATTAGATTATTGGAGACAAGAAAAAAGGTGTATTAACCAGAAGTAAAGTTGTCATTGAAGTAAATTTGTGTTTATTTTTTGAGATTGAACCGAAGATAGTAAATGAAGCCTACAAAGATGAACATTGGAAGGAAGAAATGAAAGAATAAATTTTGTAAATTGAAAAGAATCAGACTCAGGAAGTGGTCCCAAGACTGATAAATAAAAACATTATCGGATCAAAATGGGTTTTCAGAAATAAGTTGAATGAGAATGGATAAGTTGTTAGAAATAAAGTGACCCTTGTCTGTAAAGGCTATTCACAAGTGGAAGGCATAGATTTTCAGGAGAATTTTTCCCTAGTAGAGAGAATGGAAGCTATAAGGATTTTCTTGGAATTGGCTACTTATAAATATTTCAAAGTCTATCAAATGGATGTTAAGTCATAATTTCTAAATGATGAGCTACAAGAAGAGGTTTACATGGAACAACCGAAATGATTTCAGTTAATAGATCAACTGGATATGGTGTGTAGGTTGAAGAAAGCTTTATATGGACTGAAGCAAGCTCCTATAGCTTGGTATGGAAGGTTAGACAGGTATTTGATTCAACAAGGATTTAACAAAGGTATGATAGATAGTAATTTTCACTTTAAGATTGAAAATGACAAAGTCCTGATTGTAGTACTTGTATATGTTGATGACATTATCTTTGGAGGAAATGAAAAGATGTGCAAGATGTTTGCAAAAGAGATGTAGAAATAATTTGAATTATCTATGTTTGGGGAGATGAATTTCTTTATTTAGCTATAGATTAATCAAACAGAGAAAGGAATTTTCATTTCACAGTCTTAGTATGTAAAAGAGATGTTGAAGAAATTTGGGATGGACGGTTCCAAACTGGTATGTACTTCTATGGTGACTAGTTGCAAATCGGGTAAAGATGTTGATTCACCTAAGGTTGATCAGAGCAAGTATAGATCTATGATTGGTGGATTACTATATTTGACTGCTACTAGACTAGATATTATGCATGTCATTTGTCTTGTGGCTATATTTCAAGAATATTTGAAAGAAACACATGTTGCTGTAGTTAAGAGAATATTCAAATATTTGAATGGCACTTTGGATTATGGATTGTGGTATCCTAAAGATAATAACTTTACACTTAGTGAATATACAAATGCAGATTGGGTCGGATGTGTAGATGACAGAAAGAGTACAACTAGCGGTGTATTCTTTCTTAGATGTAGATTGGTGGCATCGTTGAGTAAGAAGCAAGATTCAATCTCTTTGTCTACTATTGAAATTGAATATATTATTGCTGCACCTTGTTGTACACAAGTTTTATGGATGAAATAGACATTGAAAGATATCACAGTGCTATATGATGATCACATTTCTATCTTTTGTGATAATACAAGTGCAATTAACATTTTGAATAATCCTGTGATGTACTTGAGGACGAAGCATACATCTATTAGATATCATTTCTTGAGAGAGAAGGTCATGGAGAATGAAGTCAAGCTTGAGTATGTTCCGACAAAGGATCATATTACCGATATATTTATGGGCGGGTGAGATGGGTAGCCAATTTGTGGCCAATTTACTTTTTCATCCTGGAATAGTGAAAATGTGCTCGTGTTATAGTAAAATGTGCTCAAGTTATGGTTTAAATTTAAAAAAACATCTACCTTTTGAGTTCAAAAAATGTGCATATTTTGAAATCAAAAAAACATTTCCAGAATGTGAGCACATTATAATGTGCTCGCATTTTGGTCTACATTGAATTTTTTTCTTCTCTTTTTCTTGTCTCTTTCTTCTTGTTATCTTTCAGGGAAACTATATACATGAAATAAAAATTTAAGTATAAGTTGACATTTACATATGGACATATACTTTCTTACATTTTAAGTTATATTTCATGTATATAGTTTTAGGATGTTTGAGAGTTGTTTTGGATCTATAGGAGTTATAATGCAAATTCTATATTTTTGAAGATCTAAACAATTTCAGACTTAGTCAAATTTCAGTAATCAACAAGTAAAATTTTAGTAATCAGGAGGTCAAATTTCAGTAATCAACAAGTTGTATCATCTTTCTCTCTCAATCTCACTCATTCTTTAACCTTTATGCTCTAGACCTCTCTCTCACACACTCTCCTTCCCTCTATACTTCTATCTATCTAACCTCTCTCCCCCCTCCATCTCTCCCTCCTTTCCTCCTTCCCTCCTTCCCTCTCTAATTTTCTCTATCTCCCCCCTCTCTCTCTCTCACTTCCTCCCACCCATCTTCCCTCTCTACTTCACTCTATCTAACCTATCCCTCTCTACCTCTCCCTCTCTTCCTTCATCCCAACTACCTTCCCTCTCTACTTCTCTTTATCTAACCTATCCATCTCTGCCTATCACTGACCCTCCCTCCTCTCTCTCTCAATCTCTCCAACTTGTCC
>VDFB02379711.1:198819869-198947523 GCA_007258455.2 Sequoia sempervirens | reverse complement strand
CACTTAAGCCCCCTTTTTGGGAACCATATTTTTGCACTTACCCTTATGAAGGCTCTTCCTAAAGATACTTTTGAGTATCTCTAGGAGAAGTTAGGGGGTATTTCCCCTCCTTTCATAAACTAAGATGCATTTGGAGATGCATCAGTCTAGTGGATTCATGGTTCTATCTTTTTGGTTTGATGTTTTGGTGGCTACTCCTTAGGTGGGCAGGTAGTTTTGAATTGTTTTCATTGTGAGTATTATGTTTTCATGTCAAAGGAATATTCAATGAAAATATATTTTTCCTTTGCCATTGATGTCAAAGGGGGAAAGAAAGCATGTGAAAAGGAGAAAAAGCTAATGAGAGAAAGCAGCTAATGAAGAAGATGATCTTCTGAGGGGGAGAAACAAAAATAAAAATCTTGAGAAGTATATTCAAATTTGGTATGGTGTCTTTGATGGTTTTTCACATCATGTGTTTCATCAATGACAAAGGGGGAGATTGTTGCAAAAATAGAGAAAGGAATGGTGTTTTCATTGATGTCAACTGGTCAACTAGTTATATACTAGTTGTTGGTTGTATATGTTGAGGATATTGAGAAAATTGTATTAAAGGAAGATAGCAGGTATTCAGATGTTTCTTTGGTATTTTCTCCTATGTTCATGCGGTTCAGATATGTTGGTCATGATTGTTGAAGGTTGTTATATCTAGATGTTTGGCTAATGTTTCATTGTGTAGTTTGAGTTGTGTTCACCATTTGTGAACTATGGTTCTCTATGTTCTGGTTGAGGTCCGGAAGAAGGTTGTTGGTCCAAATTTCTCTTTATTGAAGTCTTTTGACTTCCAGTTCTAGAGTTAGGATGTTTTGAGTGCATTGAAGATATTTTTGGTTTCTAGAAGTTCCAAGCTTAATTGTTCTATGTGTTTTACATTGGTTTGGCTGACTGTGTGTTGAGCACTATCTTCGAAGCTAATGAATAATGTTGGATCTATTTTTTGGGTCCCGGTGAAGTGTGTGTTTGGGTCACCCTCATTCTAATTCCAACCTAGGATGTTTGGCGCTGACCTAATTCAAATTTGAAGTTGGATGGCCGACTTTGTATCTCTTTCAAGGTTGGAGATAGTATATATACATGATGAGCTAGTAATAGAAATCATACATAAGAAAAGAAGAAAGATAAGTGAAAGATCATACATGACATTGATGCTATTCAGAAAGTGTATGTGAGTTGTGTGAGAGATCAATGCGAAGCTTAATGCTGAATTTTTAGATGCAGTGAGCAAAAGGAAAACTCTATCATTCATGCAAGTTGATCAAGTAATTGTGGCAGAATCCTTTGTTGCATTGAGATTGCAGTTTGTCTATAGCAAGTCTTCTTTATCTTCTTTGCATCTCTGTGGTAGTAAGCCTTGTTTCAAGAAGTGAGCCTTTTGTAATTGGTTTTGATATTCTCTATAGTGTGAGTTAATCCTCACCATGATTTTTCCCTTATTGGGTTTTCCACGTAAATCTAGTGTTACTTTGTTTATGTGTTGGATTTGAGTTTCTTCATTTAAGAAGTTTCATGTATTAGCTCCAGTGATTTAATTAAACATTAAAATATATGACAACTAATTCACCCCCCTCTCAATTGTCCTATTCAACAGCTTCCAAATGCTCCTCTATATTTTTCCAGTTTGTTTTTATGATTTATTTGCATTTATAGTTCATTTAGTGAATTTTTATGCATTATTAAGTTCAATCATTAGATCTTTCATTTCATACATTGTTCCAAGCCCTAGCTTGGTGGTGAAACCCTCTTGTAATCTAAAATCATACCCTAGGACAGTCCTATTTCAAGATCTTCTTTCTTTCCATCTTGGGAGTGAGATCTCTAAGGTTTCCTTGAATGAAAATTGAGGGAAATAGGTCTAGGTCCCTAAACACCTAGTTTTTTTTTCACCTCCCAAGAGGTGGAACACCTATTTCCATTATTTCAGACATGAAGAAACAAGATCTAAAATAAATGAAGATCAACTTATTCAAATCCTCTCTATAGATGAGCTTGACCTTCAATCTCATTCAATCATTAATCATAATCCCATCTCTCTATAATTCCATGATGATTCTATTATCCCTTTCCATCCCATCCATGAACCCAAAAATTAATTTGATCCCATCCATTTTCCAAAAACCTTCACTTCACAATATGAGACACTTGTGTCCCCTAGAAGCATAGATTATTTTCCCCTTATTCATCCAAAAATCATTGTTTGGAACCAACAAGACTCTTTCTCCTTGGAAATATTTAAAAATTATGAAGCTATAGATGACTTCATGGAACTCTATGATGCTATGCTAACAAATGACCATAAAAATGGTTTTCACATCAAACTTGATGCAACAACATATCTTGAGGACCAACTTAAGTTCCTTAGTCATCAAACTCATGTCATGATATTGATATGAAAGATACTTTTTAATGGACAAATTAACATATGAAACATATAGATGGTGAAATTCACTCTACTTATCCTAAAATAGATAATCAATTTCACAGTTGATCACCTTCCAAGGTCTTGGGGATTGGGTCACAATATTGCCATTTTAATAAGTGGTCAATGAGGATTATTTATTTAAGGGGCCTATGGTTGTCTACTCATATTGGATTGATTCCTAATCTAATCCTACTCTACTAAGAGGCAACAAAATAGAAAAATATAGAAAAAGAGATTCAATAAAACAAAAAAAATGCTTACACTATTCCCCAAATTCAATTAAATATTTAAGAGATTGTTTAAATTGTAATACTAAGATCTGTTATTAACATAATCTTTCATATCTTTAGTGCTATATTCAAAGGAATTTTTGACAATAATAAGCACCCAATATACCTCTAGTTACCATTTCTCATGCGAAAATTAGAAATAAATCCACAAGCTTCATTAAAATGTATTTATCTATTAAACCATTAATGAACAAGATCAAAGTTAAATAATTGCACCACATGCAAGAAAGGAAATTTTGAAGTTGTAGAAATATAATTTTATATTATTTTCCTTTCCTTGAATGAAATTACAATCTGACAATGCTACACTAGAATTCTAATCTACTTCTTAGAAATAGTCTTCAACTATGCTACTATGTGTATATCTAAATTTTTTAATTGAAAAAAAATGATAAATAAAATCCTATGTGTGGAACTCCTACTTGATTATTTAACATGTGGACCCTTCAAATGAGTTCATATTTATAATTTAAAGATAAAATGAACCAAAATTTATTGCCATAATTACATGAAGGACAAGGAGTTTGCGTAGCATGCAAGACACTTCAAAAATATCTTTCTATATAAAGTTCTAATTTTCATGATTCAATGCCACAATTTAGGAAAAATACTAAAAATGACAATATTGAACTTAAGTTGAATGATCACTTTACAACTAGAGTGATTCCTTTTTTTTACAAATAAAGAATAAAAGAATATTGAAGGAACATTCTATTTTTAAATCATCTTGCCATGTTTTTTAGGTCCTTGATGTTTCTTGTACTCTTCAAAATCAATCAAATAATGGTTTACTAAATCTTCATCAAGCCCATCGACCTATTCTAGTCTAAACTTTGACTCTCAAAAAATCTAGGAAGTTATACTTATGTAACCATATAGTTTTTGAAGGTCGTTCCTTACTATTGTAATCCCCATTTTAATCTCCATACACTGGTCCAAGATGTCTTTATTTTTTCCTAACTTAGAGATGTTCAAAATTTTCTCCATTTTCCTTTTCCATGACTCCTTAGTTACCTCTAGAGTATCCAATTTATGTTTATCTCTTGAGAAGAGATTGTGGCCTATTAAATTCACTAAAAAAAATTCAAACTTTGTTGAGCTCTCATATAACTACTTTTAGATTTTTAAGATATTTTATATGTATTTGTAGTGTTAAAAAATGTCATCCATAACATTTTCACACTTGTTTAGGTCCTTGTTAAAATTAAGCTTAATGATGCCTTGACTTAGTGTTGTAATGTGTTTAACACACTCACATTAGGTCTTGGGCCCTTGTGAACTAAATAAACTTAATTGTACCTTATTTAGGGTGTTGTAAAGTGTTGTAACACACTTTCACACTTTTCTAGGGTTTTATTAGTTAATTGGCTTCTTTATGCTTTAATTGGCCTTATTTTGCATCCACAAGCCTTAATTAATACATCTTTTCGAGGATAATCCTGAAATAAATCAATATCCAATCATAATTCAAGTGTTTTTAAGTTATGAGGCGCAGATTTAGTGATTTGGGACTCATACACCACCTTGGGCATATGGGTCCCACCTAGTGTTTTGGGTCCCGATCTAGATTTCACACCTTTCTAAGCATTTTTTTAAATGGTCCCATAATTAATTCCTAATGGGACTCATATGCCACCTTCGGCATTTGAGTCCCATGTAGCTCAAAATTAAATTTAATTCAAATTATTAGTAGGATTTTATCCTCCTAGATTTGATGTCAGCTTGTAGTGTTGTAATTTTGGGAAATTTGGCATAATCAAGTATAAATACAAGGTTCTTTCACTCATTTTACAGCTAGCAAGTTGAATGAGCATCCTTATAGAAAATTGGAGTTCACAAGAGCATTCAAGTGTTTACAAGAGCATTCAAGCGTTTACAATAGCATTCAAGAGTCTTCAAGGGCTAATTATCAAGTGATTTAGAGCATTATTCAAGCACCAAGCATCATGTCAAAGTCTTCATGCATCATGTTTTTTTTTGAGCTAACATTTGTGATGTAGGGTTTCATGATTCAAGCTAGCATTTAAGTCAAGATCTATTATATTAAAGAAAGAGTCAATATCTACATCCATTGTAGCCATATCATACATGTTTGTAGCACTTTATTATTAGGGTATGGTGAGTTGCAACATTACATTTTGTTCATTCACCATTCCTTCATCCTATTTCATTTTATTTCAAGGTTTGATTACCAAAACGAGGTTTGACCAAGGAAAACCCCTTTCTACTAACAAAGCAACATTTTTCCCTCTCTTTATTGTGTGATTTTTAGATCTAGGTTGAAGAAATATTGAAGAGAGATCTTGGAGAAAAAAGCATTTAAAGTTGTCAAACTTGTCATCTTGCATTGAAGATCATTGGAGAACATCTATAGACTGCAAATTGAAGATTTGGATCTAGAAATCAGGTGGAAAGGACAAAGAAGAGATTGAAGAGAAGAATATGAATTTGAATTTCCAAAAAACCCTAACTGGACTGATACGCCACTTTTGGCATATGAGTCCTAGTATAGGTCAATTTCCATATTTTTGCAAATCCAGAATCTACATTGCCAGAAACATGTTCATGCCCAGAAACCCTAATATGGGACGAAATTGCCCAGTCTAGTGTATGAGTCCTAGTCAACATTAAAATAAGTGTTTCTAGCATTTCATATCTTCATTCAGTCCTCTTCAAGTTTCTAGGTGCACACCTTTCATCTCTCAGCGTTTTATTCTTTTTTACATGCTTTTCTAGGTCATTTAGTGAAATTTTATATTGCATTAGGTTTAAGCATTTGGACTTGCATTCATTAGTATTTCCAAGCCCTAGCTTGATTGTAAACCCCTTCTTATTCTATAATCAAAGCCTAGGACAACCCTATTGTAAGATATCTTTCTCCTTTGCATATCTTAGATTGAGATCTCTAGGGTTTTCCTTGAATGAGAAAGTATGAATATTGTTATTCTATCTCCCAAGCATAGAATAACAAAAAAAATACATCCTTCATTTTGGTGAACCTGCATTTAGAACATATTAATTCTAGTTTAGAGTGCATTACCATCCTATATCTTTCTTGTATTAACATTGCATTAGGTTTTGCATGTGTTAATTGGGATTTTAGGGTTTCTAAATCTTGCATTAGTGAAAGTGCATATAGGTTGCTTTTTTGCATCTCAAATAATTGAAAATCATTTGAAATTTTCATTTTCACTAAGGTTTCAGATCATACAAACTAAAAAGAATAAAAATCACCTAAAAATTTCTAATTTTAAAAAAAAAAACCCTTAATGGGACTCATATGCCCCTTTGGGAAATTTAGTCCTACTGTGTATTTTAAATTGCATCTTCCATAATTCAAAGCTCTATTTTTGTGCTCCTGTTTGTTGATGATACCTTTTTGTTTTAGCTTATAGAAATTTTGTTTCATTGCATCTAGTTTAAATTGGTTCATCTTGTGCATTGCTTAATTGCATGTAGAGAATTTCATTTCACATTGTTGCATAGTTTAGAATCTGAAATTTACATTACATTTCATCATGGATATGTGCTTTGGTAAACTATGGATGTCCTTGAAGTCCTTAGTGGATGTGTCAAGTTGTGCTTTTGGAAATGACCCTAATGAAATTGAACTTACTTATGCTCACTCAACTTCTAATGCATTTCCTCCTCATGATGTTGACATCATTAGAGAAGATGATGATCTAGCATGAATAAATTCCTAAATGATTTCCTTAACAACCTTGAAGCTAATGCATCCATTTATCCATCCATGGAACAAACAAAAAACCCTATAATACCACCACTTGAGATGTTTAGTTATTTACATCCTAAAATTGAAACAAAGGTTGAACCTAGGTTCCCTACAATAGGTGAACCTAGCTCCTCTAGTCAAGAAAACATTCAACCATTTTATGTTAACAAAGTGACAAACACTCCCATCAACCTAGAAGAGACATATGGAAAAGGATTCGTGATCTTGAGTAAAAAAGGATCTGATACAACAAGTGAACATGTAATTCATCAACTCTTAGAGAAAATTCCAATCGAAGTTGCAAAAGGGTTAGGTTATCAAGATCCTCCTTCAAATATAAGTGTCCTTCCTCAAGAACAATTGATACCTCAAAAATATGATAACAATGACAAGTAGATCCCCGAACTGCCTTCCCTAATCCCAACTAGAGAAATTGGTGAATCTAGCAAGCAGAGAAGACCTTTCAAATTAAAGAAATTAAAATACCCTTTTCCGCCACCTGAAACTGAAAGAAAATTACAAATAATTCTAAACCAAGGACTTATACTATTTCCACCCATGAAAGAAAAGATAAGAATATATCCTAAAGATGCAAATGTTCTACACTTTCAATACCATAGAACTCTTGGACATAGTGAATAATAGGGGAATGGGTGATTTATGACCTAGGTCATATAACACCACTCTTCTCCTATGATCATTCAAATATTCCCTAGGATCCCAAATTGGATTGACTATCAACACAAAGGTGAGTCAATTCTCAACAAGGAAGACCTAGGGGAGGGTTCTCTAGGCTTCAAAGGGTCACCACCAAGCAAAAGCTTGGAAAAGACAACTTATCATTCAACTAAAAAAACCTAGTAATGCAAGCCAAATAATGAGTGCAAATGACAAAAATAAGATATAGCAAGTTAGGATGTATGTACATGGGAAGCCTAGAAATGTGATAAGGATTCTGGAAATGCAAATTTTTTGTCAAAATATGCAAGGGAGGACTAAGACACCCTTACTGTTTTCTTACTCCCACTATTGTTTTTTCAAGGGAAATGTAGAATCTTCAAATGTCGAAATAGAATCTAAAAGAATCTATGCAAAATACCCTCCAGAGGACAAATATTCCCTTACTGTTGTCTTAGTCCCATCTTGAATTTTTGAAATCTTTGAATCTGATCTTGAGGCTCAATGTCTACACTTCCTTATGTTGCAAAAGTGAAGAAAGGAATGAAGGTATTATCATTGATTTCAACTGGTCAACTAGTTATCTACTAGTTTTTGTTGGCTATATATGTTGAGGATATTGAGAAAATTGTATTAAAGAAAGTTTACAGGTATTCAATTGTTTCTCTAGGTAATGATCCAATATTTTCCTCTATGTTCATGTGGTTTAGATATGTTGGTCATGGTTGTTGAGGTTTCCATATCCATATTTTTGGTTGTTGGTTTGTTGTGAAGTTCAAGTTGTGTTCACTAGTTGTGAACTATGTTTTTTTGTGTTTTGGTTGAGGTCTAGGAGAAAAGTTGCTAGTTTAGATTTCTCTTTGTTTTAGAGTTGTGTTGCCCTGACTGCATTGAAGATTTTTTATTTTTTTTTGGATGTTTTGAGCTTAATTTTGCTATGTGTTTTACATTGGTTTGGCTGACCTTGTGTTAAGCATTGTCTTCAAAGTTTATGAAGTGTGTTGGATCTATTTTGGGTCCTTGTGAAGCATGTGTTTGGGTCTCCCTCATTCTAATTCCACCCTATTTTGGCGTCGACCTAATTTTAATTTGAAGTTGGATGGCCAAATTTGGATCTTTTTCAAGGTTGGAGATATTATAAATATAGGATGAGCTAGTAATGAAAAATATACAAGAGAAAAAAAGGAAGATAAGTGAAAGAGTAGATACAAAATTGATGCTATTTAGAAAGTGTGTGTGTGAGTTGTGTGTGGAAAATTTGTGTGAAGCTTAATGTTGAGTTTCTGAATGCAGTGAGCAGAAGGAGAACTCTATCATTCATGCAAGTTGATCAAGTGACTGTGGTGGAATCCTTTGATGCATTGGGATTGTAGTCTCTTTGTAATAAGTATTCTTGGTCTTCTTTGTATCTTTGTGGTAGTGAGACCTCTGGGTTGTAGCCTTGTTGGATAGTGAGTCCTTGTTCTAGATAGTGAGTCCTTATTTCATGCAGTGAGCCTTTTGTAATCGATTTTGATATTCTCTATAGTGTGAGTTAATCCTCATTGTGGTTTTTCCCTCATTGGGTTTTCCACATAAATCTGGTGTTATTGTGTTTATGTGTTCGATTTGAGTTTCTGCATTGGCATTTGATGATTAATCATTTAAGCAGTTTTAAGTATTAGTTATGGTAATTGAATTAAAGGTTAAAATATGTGACAACTAATTCACTCCCCCCCACTCAGTTGTCCTATTCAACAATTGGTATCATATCATGGTTCCTTGGTGAAGAGCTTAACTGCTTGAGGAAGGTCCGAGATGGCTAGCAAAATGGCCTTTGATTATTCAAGGTTTGATGGAATTAATTATGGTATCTAGAAAGTATTGATGGAAGAATATATAGAGTATTGTGGATATGATGTGGAGAAATCTTACAAGAATCCTTACACTCATCCTGCTGATGGTTTGAGTACACTTGAAGAGATCACAGTACATGAAGTGAACAATAAGGTGAAGTTCATCTTGAAGAATAGTCTACTACATTCTAAGTTGATTAAGGTTCAGAATTTGAAGATAGCTAAGGAAGTCTAGGATGCTTTAGAAAGAGCACATGATGGTGATAAAAGAGTTAAAGAGGCGAAGTTACAGAATTTGGAAACACAATTTGATCTTATACATATGTCCAAAGATAAAAATGTTAAAGCTTACGTACAGATATTGGATGAGGTAGTGGTTGGAATGTGATCACTTGGTGAGCTACTATAGATGAAATCAGGATTGTAAAGAAGATTCTCAGAACTCTTCCTGATGCTTACAGTGAGAAGGTGAGTGCTATTGAGCAAACTATAGATTATAAGACTTGTACTAAGGATCTCCTGTTAGGATTTTTTACATCTTATGAGATGAGGAAGCCGAGTCTAAGAAATGGAGGAAAATCAAAGACCACCTTTAAAGCTACAAAAGTTGAAGATCCAAAAGAAGAGAACTTTGATGATATAGAAGCTAACTTTGTAAGAAGAATGTAGAAAGGATCTAGTATCTATGAAGGTAAGTTTCCCTTTAAATGATTTAGTTTTGGAGAAATAGGTCATTATGCTCCAAAGTGTCCAGAAAGAGATAAAAGAAATAAAAAAAGATATGAGAAAGAAAAAAAAGGAAAGAAGATTAACAAAGCTTACTATGTGAATGAGAATGCTAGTATTTCTGATGAAGATTCAGAATATTAAGATCCAAATGAAAATGAATGCTTGTTCTTGGTGATTAAGGATGAACCAACTTCTACTAATTTAGAAAAAAAGGTAAAGGAAAGTCCTTCAGAGAAGGAGAAGGAGAAAAATCAAGGTGCAGTTATCTCTTCCTACATGCTAAACAAGAAAAGATTTTTTGATTAGTTGATAGTGGTTGCTCACATCACATGACTAGTGATAAGAGTAAGTTTGTTAAACTTAAGAAATATGTTGAAGGCTTAGTTATGTTTGGAGATGATACTGGTGCTAAAATTTGTGGGATTGACGATGTTTACTATGTTAAGGGTTTAAGGCATAATTTGTTGAGCATTGGTCAGATGTGCAGAAAAGGATATGATCTTGTGTTTGAGGATGAGAAATGTGAGATCTAGAAAGGATCCAAAACATTGATTGCTATAGGAAAGAAATCTAAAAGGAATATCTATTAGCTTAAGGGTGTTGATGGACGATGCTTTATGACTTAGATAAATGATAGTTGGTTATGGCATAGGAGAATGTATCACATGAAGTTTGATAACTTGGCAAGGATTAGTGCTATTCAGGCCATGAGATATTTACCAAGAATTAAAAATCCTATTAATGCTATTTGCAAGAATTTTCAGTTTGGGAAGCAAGCAAGAAATCATTACAGATCAAAGGAACAATCTCTAAATGGACTACTAGATTTAGTTCATATAGATCTTTGTGTCCTATGAGAGTGCAAAGTCTACTTGGTGAAAGGTACTTTATGCTTTTAATTGATGATTATTCTAGATATACATGGGTTACATTTCTTAGAGAGAAATTAGATGCATTAGATAGATTCAAGGAATTCAAGGTAATGGTTGAAAATGAAGTGAATTTGAAGATAAAATTATTAACATCTGACATATTAATGTTAGAAGCAGCATCAAGCTTCTACTTCCAGCCCACGAATGAAGGAAATTTAAATTATAGCCTATTGGCTATTTAAATTGCAAGTTGTATCTTTATGAAGATGCAAATTTTATATTAAATGATATTTAATTATTATGAAGGGATGAATTTATGAAGAGATGTGATCTTTGCTAAGGCTGACCTCATGTATTTTGAGGATGCGATTTTATGAAGGGTCACATTCTTTTGATGAACGACTTTATCTTAGAAGTTGTGATCTTTAGTGAAGGCTGACATGAAACGTTAAAGGGTCACATCCTCTCCTTCATCTTGTATATATATTCGATGGTTGTATCTCATTCATTCATTCAGTTCGTTGTTCACATAGTTCGATATTCTCAAGTGCGAACAAGGAGAAGTGCAAATTGATATAATTGAAGGAGGTCAAATTTTTATCAGCAAGTTGCATGTTATTGATACTATGTTAACATCCATTTTTGGTGTTCATTCTTGGCCTTCATATCGGCCTCTTTGTAAAGGAGACATTTTGTTGACATTCAATATATAAGTGATATATTTTTGTTGGGTTTTTCTCCCTCAAGTGGAGGGTTTTCCCAAGGTATATGCTATGTTATTGTTTGATTTTGAATTGAATTTTTTCTATCTAATCTAATCAAAAACTAAACAAAGGTGGAAAATTCACCTCCCATGAGTTCAATATGTTTTGTGAAGTGCATGGAATAAAGAGATAGTTATCTGCTCTGAGAACTCCCTAATAGAATGGAGTTGTTGAAAGGAAAAATAGAATAGTTCAAGAGGCTGCTAGATCAATGCTCACTGAAGCCAGATTATTGAAATTTTACTGGAAAGAAGCTATTCATACTATTTTTTGTGTTCAATCATGTTCAAGTAAGAGAAAAAATTACAAAGACTCCCTATGAGCTATGGCATGAAATAATTCCTATAGTTAAATATTTCAAGGTATTCGGAAGCAAATTCTATATCAGAAGAGATGAAAAAAATTTGGGTAAGTTCGATGCAAGAAGTGATGAAGGAATGTTTCTTGGATACTCTACTAAAAGAAAAGAAGCATACCGATGTTTAAATAAAAGAATAAGAAAGATTTTAGAGAGCTCAAATGTGAAGGTTGGTGAGACAACAAAGAATTCTATTGATATTGATCGATATGTGTCTGATGAACATGATTGTGTAAGAATAGAAGAAATTATGGAAGAATAGGATAACTTAGATGAGTAGTAGAAGTAGGATGACAAAATGAAATAGAAGAAGATGCTCTGGTTATGTCCCCTACAACACTGAACTATGTACATAGGAATCATTTAGAAAATTGGATTATTGGAGACAAGACAAAAGGTGTGTTAACTAGAAGCAAAGTTGTTGCTGAAGTAAATTTGTGTTTATTCTCTAAGATTGAGCTGAAGACAGTAAGTGAAGCCTATAAAGATGAATATTGGAAGGAAGCAATGAAAGAAGAACTTTTGTAGATTGAGAAGAATCAAACTTGGGAATTGGTCCCAAGATCGATAGATAAAAATATCCAATGCAATGCTAGAGGAGGAAAACTTAACCACTCAATCTAATTTACTAAAACTCAAATAAAATTATGTCCTTGTAACTAGGACTCATTCCTCTTCACAAAACTCTCAACCACAACTATCAAATTGAGGAATAAAGCACAAAATCCCTTGAATAATTCTCAAAACACTTTAAGCATCATCAAAATAACTGACCCATACCTTTTCATCAACATAAACAATTCAAATTAATGATTTTACAAAGTTGATTGTCCTAAACATCAATTAGGCCCTTTTAGGCCACATAAGCAACCAAATCCAAATTCCCAAACACATTCTTCCTTCCTAAAACCATAAGCATGTGTAAATAAGTCTGAACAATCATTTTAGACCTTTACCCAATCATACTTCATAATATTTTACCAAACCCTCAGACTGAAACTTCATCATAGACTCCAAGACATGAGTATGACATCTCTGTCCAAACAAAATAGTCTATAAAGATGGCCTCAAAACTCATCAATCCACCAGTCCCAATCATCAAATAGACTCAAATACATCTTGAAAAATTTTTAGAATAAAAACCAACAATGAAGAATCCAATCACCATAGTCTAAACCCATAAAACAACACTGTATATTGGTTTTACCAGTCTTTTACAACTCTAACAAACTTAGGGCTTTGTTGAATCAGCCTAAAATATTCTTCCCACATTTTGCACTCTTGAAATATTTTGAAATACTCTTCGAACAATATTTTCACAAAATTTGAGGATATTACAATGATGGGACTAAGAGAAACACAATTTTTATTATACTCTGCATACCCTATATCAAGGTTTTACCCGCCATGACAAATTTGCTCATAAATTTCTTAAAACAAAATGGTTTTAAATAAAATCAAAAGCATCTTAAAGAGGATTCATAGGGGTTCAATCCAAAATGGAGGAGGATTGGATTCCACACAAATTATGGCCATACAATGGGCTACAAACAAAGAAAATGTAAAAAATTAACTGAAATCAGTATTTTTTTTATTGAATTTTCAACTATACATTCATTTTCCCAACCTTCCTCAAAGTGTTTAAGGCTTCAAAGTGCATTTATAAAGCAAATAAAATGACCCAATCTAACTATCCAACTACTTGACTCTTGGTATTCCACCTTTTGGCCTTTTTTTCCCTTTTCCACAATATTGCTTGGCAACATTTTGTCAAATTTTACATTATGTATCAAATGACACCAAAATGATTAACTAAGACCTAATACATACTCAAACTGATCAGCTAGACCTTATTACAACATTTTATCAACATTTTTAACTTAAAACTTGAAGTTGCCTCCTTGAGGCATGCTCATGCAAGGGTGCACCTACACCAATTGTTATCACTTGAAGTTGCACCCCTATTGAACCTGATGTTCAACACCTCAGTGTAACATGAGAAGACCTCCAAAGCTATGGGTCACTTTATAGGAAGAGGTCAACCTTCGGAGAAGGTCGGCTTCCTTTGGTGTCACCTAAGTACTAATCTTAGAAGGAAAAGGGAGAAAGAATGCATAAAATAAAGCTAAATCCTAAGGTGATACACCAAATTGATAAGAACAATGAGATACTCGAGTTACACTTGAGTACTGATGATGGATATGGGACTGCACAACAAGATTCTGTGGATTATGCATACAAACAGGTTCGACATGTACACAATTTCAAGAAGGAAAAAATAGACTTTCACAAATTAAAAGCTCATGTGCAATTGAGTAAACACAGTTTATAACCTACATGATACCACTTTTGCAAAGAAAGGCATGCTAACATGAAACAAAGCTATAAGGAAAAGAAAGATTTCACTAAGTAGCTTGATGAATCACTTAAAAATGCACAATACTTCACAAGAACCAGAAGGCAAAAAATGAACCATCAATGGTAATCAAAGTAAATTTTATATAACATGTTCCAAAATGAGTTACAAAATTTTGCTAATCTGAGAGAGGACTATAGAAGTCACAAAATTCAGAAAAGCATCCAAAGAACTCCTTTACAAGAAGGAAAAAATGCCTTATATACAAAAGTGTGTCGGCCCCTCTGGGCTTACAAAAATATCTCTTCAGAAAAATCCCCCCTAGATCTTTTCAAATGGAGTTAATGCTATGTTTGATTGCATCCTTGATGTCCATGTTGGTGTGAAAGATCACCTTCAAGGGAAGCCTTCATGATCTTTCTGCAACCACCACATTCACTTTTGTTCCTTGTGTCGATCTTTGAATTCCCCCCAGTCGAGCTACTTTGAATGCTCCTGAGCTCCAAACATATGCATGTTGCCTTTCATTATGTTAATTATCCTTTTCCTGATAAGACTACCATGGCTCGCCTTTAGCTCCCTCTCGTTGGCTGGGCATATGCCACGCGAGCTACTTGGGTTGTCAAAGGTGGTTCGAATGGCATCGCATATCGGTGAGACACTAATCTTGTCTCCCCGATGCGATTATGTCGCATTTATCAATTATCGGCATAGCACAAGACAGTTGATGAGACCTTTTGGCAAGCTGCAAAAGTTATATCAAGCTCACAAAAACCATCGACAAGACAGTCGCTAGTCGGTGGTACCTCATGGGGAATTCTTCTTCTCTCGGTGAGCCCATTCCATTATTGGCCAGACTCCTTACTGTCAGTGAGACCTCTTGTTGATCTCTCCTCTTTCTCCCTAAGCTCACTGATTCCATCGCAAAGACATTCCCGAGTCGCCGAGAGTTCTTAGCGAACTCAAATTGCCACGCCGATGCCGCTTTACTTCACTGAGACCTCCGCCGATTGACGAGAGCCTAGGAAAATTCAAAAATACTACACCAAGGGCACAATCCCTTTGGCAAGACCAACGAAGATCGGCGAGACATTCTGACCGAGATACATTTCACTTCGGCCAGACCTTGTCTCCTCGACATGACGTCACACCGAATCTTCTTACTCTTCGGTGAGCTCCCTTTTCCTGTCGGCAAGACTCCCTTTCTTCACCTAGACCTTACACCAAGGTTCTCTCTTTCGCCGAGTTGTTCACTAGTCAGCAAGACATCACCAGGTCGGGGAGACCTTCTTCTGACTTGGAATGTTACACCAAAGGCTCCCTTTATCGGCAAGACCCTCCGCATCACTGAGACCTTATGCCAAAGGCCAAATCCTTCGGCAAGCTCCTATTCCTGTCGGGGAGACATCCCTATATTGGCAAGACCTTATGCCGATGTCAAACTTTCTCAGTGAGGTCATTTTATTGTCGGTGAGACTCTTGCCGAAGGAAAAATACTTATCAAGGCCCCCCCCTTATCTTTCAGCGAGACACCCTCTGTTCGCCAAGACATTACAGCGATTCTTCCATCCTTCGCCGAAACCATCATCTCTTCTCGAGGCTTCTTCATCTGTCGGCAAGACTCCTGAGTGTCAGTGAGAGATCTTACCGAAAGCAAAACGTTATCCCAAGACCCACCATTCCATCAGCGAGACATAATGCCCTTGCCAAGACATCATGGTGAAACTACTTTCGTTGGCCGAGAGCCCATCCTTCTTGTCGAGGAGACATGACTATATCGGTAAGACCATTTTCCAAGGGTGCAACCCTATACCGAATGTGTCATCCCCTCGGCAAAACACTTGTTATCGGGGAGACTTCTGTCGAACTTCATTATTGTCGCCGAAACATCGGCCCGTCAGCCAAACACCTGCCCGAGATGATTTTATTTCCCTGTTTCTACCATCTCCTTTGGATGATGCCTTCATTCAATGAGAGCCTTTTTAGTAGGAAGACATTCTAAAGGTCTTGGCAACTTTCTCCTTAAAGGATTTTCATGTCGAACTTGAACAAGGTAGGCTTCCCAACTGAATTCCCTATGACCTAGCATCATATTCATGACTTTTACCCTTGTACGAATGCTCCATTTGGCCTTCTCGAACCTCTGTCACATGATTTATCCTACCTGATTGTGCTTGAGGGTGAAAATTAGGTAACATTTCTAGTGACCTTTGCTGGATGTTTTCCTGCTAAACACATAAACCAGTAGCCTAGGCCTATCCATTAGGCATGGAGTCATTAGGAAAACTGAGGAATAGACTTGGAGCAGCTTTGTACATGGTTGTAACTTGCTTGAGATTAATAGAGCACTTAGAAACTTATTGAAAATAGGGAAAAAACTAAAATAAAACTATTTATTTGTGTTGGAACAACACTTAGGGAAAGAAATAACAACTAAACCTACCCTACACTAACCAATAAGAAATTGGTCAAACAAACCCATTAACAGGTTGGGTAAAATAACTGCCCTTTCTAAAAAAATTACAATGTTTACTACGCTAGAGAACAACTAAAGAGAAATGAAGTATGCATGACAGTTCAACAAATGGCTGCAAGATCTCTTGCAAAACATATTCAAGGTTACTAACCTTTTCATACAGAATGTAAACATTCTCGTTCTGAGGTAGAAAGGTAACTTGAGTGTGCTCCTCCTCAGTAGTACCCTCATGCTTAGGTGTAAGCAAGGTATCAATATCTTTGCTGGTCTCCATTTTGGCTATATACCTGATAGGGCAGCCTCTAGTAAGGGAAAAGCTTGCACTTTCCTTGCTAATATTTTGCTCATGAGCAGTCATTCTATCACCTTGCTGGCTGGAAAGGTATAACCCCTGTGCCTGACTTGATGGAAGAGTAGTAGCCTCCCCTTTATGCTCATGCTTTCCAAAATGAACATTCACTCCTTTAATGAATAATGAGATGGCTTCCTCCGACACACTTTCAATCAATTCATCAACCTCAGGCTCTTTTATGCACCAGAAAGGAAGCTGCTTACAATTCTCATCATCACTGGAAGAGTTACATTCTGTTTTAGGCTTGTCTTTGTCAATGCAAGGAGAAGACAATTTAAGTGGTGATAAAGTCTCAAGTTCCTCTGTACAATGGAATGGAAGCTCCTCCAACTAGTTATGACTTTGCAAATTAGGCTCATTAGGCTCCTCCTGCTATTCCAACATTTGTTCAAGTTTATGAAGCTGTTGTTCTAGTTCATCATGACTATCAACTACTTTTGAGTCTTCATAAGGATCAAAATTAATTTCCTCCTTAGAAAACTCAACAGTAGCTTTTCCAACCACAACATGTGGCTCGCACTCACAAAAGGATATGAATATCACAGTAAAACTTTCCTGGAAATTGGACATTCCGATAGGTGACTAATATCTCTCTGTGGACGTTCATTTACTTGTCAAACTAGGGGATGTAGACTTTAAATGGCGTAGTAAAATATATGCACTAGGAATTTGTTTTGGTCAAATCTTAGCAAAAATACATACTGGAAAGAAATTCTATCTAAGCCACAGAATGGTAATGCAGAATTCTTTAACTCAACTATGCTTGATTAAAATAGAAACCGTAACAGCTACGACTGAGGCACAAACCATGAACTGGCCTTATGCTGCAGGAACAGTCACAAGGATGGACTCTCTATGCTGCAGGAGCAGTATAAGACTGAATTTGTATAAAAACTTCAAAAATGAAAACTAACTGGATATCAGCAGAAAAGAACATCTAACTAATTAACTACAGATACTTACTAAGTGGGCCCCCTTAGCAAGCATCTACTGATTACACAGATGCTGAACTCAGAACTTCATCAATCTTTATTCATGAAAACAGAATGAGATACATTATTTTGTTGATGTGAAAACTAACAACAAACTCTGTTTCTGGTCAAACAGATTCTGTCTTTCATTATCATACTAATTCTTACATGATATCTGCTACTCTGTTTCTATCTTACCCTGAATATCATCTATTACTCACTCTATTCCTCTTCTTCTACTCTCTCGCGCAGGAGGAGTATCTTATTTTTAAATCAGAAGAACAACTAACTAACTAACTAACTTCATCAAAGAAAGACATGGAAGTAAAGTGTATCCCTGAATCAAGGAACAAACTTCATAAATGAATTTATGTGTTCAACCCAATTCAGAGAGAATCTAGTGCTCCACTCTTTCCAGATTGACTTATCATTAAAAATCTTTCCAAAACGGTTTCGGTCAAAGAGTCTTTCCGGAGCTTCCTCAAAGTCGTGCAAGAAATGGACTTTACTGCAAGGCCGAGATCGGCTGCACTTGACTCGATCATTCTTCAACAACCTACAAGACAAAAGGTAATGGACGCGCAAGAAAAGGCATATGGCACATACACGATATCTATTCATTAATCACACATTTTAAATCTACTTCACCATTCAAAAACTGTATACGATATACCAGCCATTTTCGGGAGTCAATAGGGCAACAAATGCAATCAAGTCAACACAATAGGCTGCAGGAATATAAAAGTGTCCTGCTACAGGATATCCCCACAAAAAGGTTTCAACAAAGTTTAAATAGCCGTGAAATAGCAAAAATAAAGTCATTTAAAAGTTTATCATAACATCAAATTATGAGCATATTTTAGGCTCATCACTGCCCCCTACTTAGCCCAATGCTGGTCCTCTAGCATTAACTTTCTTGGTTGTTTCTGTGAAGTCAGTAGTGGCTGCATGACTCTGGAATGGATGTCCAAACCTGTAATAGAATCCTCTAAAATTTTGGCACTTTTCATATCTTCGGTCTTCTAATTCATTGTTAAGATTTGTAGCCTGATGAGGATACAGGGGCCACATTAGCATAGGGGGTTTGAATGTCAGTGGCAGCCACAGTTCAAATCTTGTTTGAAGTCCCAATTGAATATATCTGTTGGTTCGTTTGAGTGCAGCTGTAAAGTTTAGGGGACCATGTGGTTCTGACTTTCTTAACCCAACTGTTAATTTTCCCCATTTTTTCTCATTTCTAGTATATGCTAATCTCCAAAATGAATATTGTTGTGCCTGGAATTCATCATATACTTGCTTTCTGATGTCAAATATTTTTGCTCTGGCTGAAACATTATTAATACCATATGTCAAAGCAAACCAATCTTTCAACATTGCATGTGGGTTTGAAATTTGAGAGCATAATGGGACAGGCTTTGTTTTCTCAATTTCCTCATATGTTTCCCACTGTCTGCCATAATTCACCTCATTTGCTGCCCACGACATAAATGCTCTCAAATGAATATCACCAATGTATGGAAGAGGATTCCATTCTATTTCAAATGGTATTAAAAAGCCATGCAAATAGAATTCACACAAAAAATTCCTTAACCAGTTAGGGGCTGCTTGATATGCTTCATAAAATTCTTTGGCAGTATGAATTATAGGGTCTTGGTTTCTAGAAATTCTCATCAATTGAAACCATAAAAACTATTCTTTAAGGCACATAGCATAAACTCTGGGTGGCGGTCTGCATTCCATAATTTGACCAGTTACCTTTAACATTTCGTCCATTTTTGCTTTCAACTTAGCAATTTCTTGTTTCTGACATTCAATTTTCTTTTTCAATTTCTTCTTTTCTACTTACCACAAACTTTGTTGCATGTCAGTCTGGGCTATGTGTCGAAAAGTCAAAGTTTGCAGTGTAACTGTTTTCCAATTATTTTTAACATATTCGAGAAACTCAATTAAAAAGGTCCTCCTATACACAACAATGGCTTTACACATTACAGGATGAAATACAACTTCATTAGGCACATTTAGTTGTTCAGTCTGTTCTTGTTCTTGCTACAGGATAAATTCTTCTTGTTGCTGCGGTGGAGAAGTTTGTGCTTCCTCCGAGAATTGCATAGCAGTAGTAGCCAGATCATCAAGATTTGGCAACTCGTGCCCATTATGCCCTGTTTCTTTTGTCTCTACTTGTTCCTTTTTAGGAACGAGCGAACTCTGAGCAGCATTCTCATATTCATTCTAAGAAACATTAAATTCAGATTCAACAGACCCTTCTGAAATTACAATCACCTCAGGTTGCGATGAAACAGGGGAGGTCCTAGATTGTTTCCTTGTGAAAACCCTTTTTAGTATTGATGTAGTTGCAGGGGGTGTTCCGGTAGCTTTTCTTTTTCTTGTTTGTTTAGGGGGCTCTGCCCTACCAGAGGATGATGGTGAACTGATAATATCAACAGCTGTTGTTGTAGGAGAAATTGCTGCAGGGGAAGGTGCTGCAGGAGAGGAGCATTGCCTTTTCTGAGAACGAGGGTCAGATTCTGGGGACCCTTCTGCCTTTATTTTTCCTTTCTCCCTCCTAGTAGCAGACATAGTTTGTACCCTAGCAGAGGATTCAGCTGTGACAGCTATAAGATCGGGTGCTATAGGAGTAGATGACCCTTGCCCTGTTCCACTGGTAGATGCAATTTCTTTCTTCTTTCTTTGAGGCCGTGGGGTAATTACCCTAGGGGGTTGTGGAGGTTGCAAACTCTTTTTGGCAACAAATTGTTGCCAGGAGAGAGGTGAGACGTCTCTCAAAGAGCGCTCAATCAGTAATTTAATAAGGCCATGATGAGTGATAGAGTTGTCTTTCCCCTATTGAGTTCCATGGGCACTTTGCTCTAAAAACTTTAACAAGAAATTTGAAACATTCACAACCAACCCATGCCTTATATGGCTTAATAACTTAAAATGATGAGAATGTAGGTAGGAAAAATGGCCTTCACAGGTTAAATACCTCATTATATAAGTGGCATACTCTGAATATGGAAGAGGCAGTGACACACGCTTGCATCCTTGCTTGGAGACTTCTAGAGGTCCATCAGCATGCATTGAAAACTCAGCCCTTGCAGCTGCAGCATCTGAAGAAAAGTTTTCTCCAGCGGCTGGGAGCCCGGTTACCTCAGCAATTTCGTCTTCGGTTGCAACAACTGTTAGACCCTATACGGTGGCTTCCCCTTCAGAAAGTGTTCTCAAAAATTCTCCCGCAGCCTCCTCATCAAAATCATTTAAACTCAGAAAATAATTTAACCATCCACAGAGGCTGAATGCGCGGACTGCCTGCAGATTTTGCAATAACAATTCATGAGCTACAGGCTCATGTCGCACCAACTGACCACCCATGTTTGCAGTTTTTCTAGCTGAACTCAATTTCTTGCTGAAGATTCAAATTCTTTATTTCCCTTTCTGTTCTGGTTTTTCTCTGTCATGCCGCCACATTTCTTTCTTTTTTCCAAAAATAAACTTTTTTAAACAATCAGTCTTAATCGTAGTTTGCAAGAAAAGATGCATTAAAGAAGGACATGCAATCACGTTTGGAAAGTACTAGAAATGTATTAAAGAAAGATTATTTTACAATTATGGCAGCGGCGAAAAAACAAGTTTCAAAAGATGGATTAACCCGCCCCCTTCTTAAAGGATGACATGTGTCCTCACATGTACTAAAGAACAGGTAGAGACTCGGGGCATAATGATCGGTACATGCACAGCAGTAATTGAATAGAATGAAATAAATCAAATATATGATAAAAAAAGATATGGCGTACCTTTAGTAATTGCACATACGTACGAAGAAAGATGACGGTGCTACATGAATTGACAAGTTGGAAAGATATCTTAATTAAGGTTGATGCGGATGGATGAAGTGGATGGGTGACGTGGGCGGATGAAATGTACGGATGAAATGGATGGATGGGATGGATGGATGGAAGATAAAGAAGTGAGATGGGGGCGATAAATGAAAATGGAGAAAAAGGGGTTTTCTTAAAAAGAAAACCTTTATTATGGGCATACTTTTTGAAAATTATGGGAACGTTGCAGGAGAAAGGCCAGAGCCCTCAGCTGCAGGAAGAGTAGCGGGTAGAACCTGAATGAACTGCTTCATGAAGTCTTCCTTGGAAACTGGCTTATGGTACAGTCGGAGTCAGTGGCCATTGACGAGCAATTTGAAACGGACTGGATCAATTGTGACCAGCTGCACAGCTCCGTTGTCAAACACATTTTCAACTTCATAGGGGCCAAGCCAGCGTGTTGTGAGTTTACCCTGGTTTTCTTGGTACCTGGAATCATATAACAGAGCCCAATCTCCAGCAGAAAATTTTCTAGTTTTGATGTGCTGATCATGCCATTTCTTTCTCTGCTGTTGGATTACTTCTGTATGCTGCAGGGCATCTTTTCTCATTTCGTCCAAAGCATTTAGCTGCACGAGACGGTCCTTCTGTGCTTCGAATAAGTCCATGTTGAGTTCAAGAGCTGTCCTTAGAGTTTTATATGCAAATTCAATGGGTAACATAGCTATTTTCCCATAGAGCAACTCAAAAGGTGTAAACCCAGTTATTGTTTTCCATGTAGTTCTGTAAGTCCAAACTGCTTCAGGAAGTCTATTACTCCAGTCTTTCTTATGAATCTGCACCGTCTTTGTGAGGATCGCCTCAATTTCTCTGTTTGTTACCTCCGCCTGACTATTGGCTTGAGGATGATAGGGGTTGGACTTCCTATGTTTGATCTTATAGTCATTCATAAGTGCAGTGATCAGATTTGACGTAAACTGAGCTCCTTGATCAGTTACAAGCTCTCTATGAACTCCAAATCTTGTGAAAATTTTTTCATACAAAAATTCAGCAACTTTGTTATCTCGGGCATTAGTCATAGCTTTTACCTCGACCCATTTTGTGACATAATCCGTGCAAACTAGAATGTATGACTTTCTGTTTGATGGTGGATCAATTGGCCCCACAAAATCCATCCCCCATTTATCAAAAGGGGTGAATATGACTTGCGGACATAGTGGCATTTCATCTGACTTAGTTGGTCTTCCCATACGCTGGCATCTGTCACACTTCCTTGTATAGGCCACAGCGTCCTTGTGTAATGTTGGCCAATAATACCCTGTTGTAAGAACTTTCATTGCTGTTCTTTTTGCTGCAAAATTCCCCCCACATGGTTCATCATGGCAAGCATGCAAGATATCATAAGTCTCATCTTCTCTTACACATCTTCGCATTACTTGATCAGGGCCAGTATAGAACAGACAATTTGCAATCCAGGTAAAGTTAAAACTTTTCTCTATCAACAACTTCTTTTCTTTTGGGGAAAAATGAGCTGGTATTCTATTTGCTGCCAGATAATTAGCAATGTCTGCATACCAGGGTGTATGTGCAGCAATGGAAAACAAGTGTTCATCTGAAAATCTATCATCAATGACCTCATGTTCCTCAGATGCAGTTAATTGAAGTCTTGATAAAAAGTTAGCTACAACATTAGCTATTCCTGGTTTGTCAATGATTGTGATATCAAATTCTTGTAACAACAGGAGCCATCGTGCCAATCTACCAGAAATGACAGGTTTGTTCATCAAGTACCTGATTGCTGCATGGTCAGTGTGGATGAATATCTGATAACCTGTGACATAATGCCTAAAATTATACAAAGCATACACTACTGCAAGTAATTCCTTTTCTCTAACAGTATAGTTGAGCTCAGGACCTTGAAGGTTTTTGCTGATAAAGTAGATAGCATGTTCAATTAAATTTTTTTTTTGACTTAAAACTGCTCCTATACCAAAATCAGATGCATCAGCATGTATGTGAAAAGGCAGGTTCTATTTTGGACCTTGAAGAACAGGGGCTTTAGTAAGCAAGTCCTTTAGCTGCAGGAAGGATTTTTCGCAGGCCTCAGTCCACTCAAATTGGGAATCCTTTGTTAACAAAGCATAAAGTGGACTGAAAATTTTACTAAAGTCTTTTATAAATCTTCTATAATACCCTGCATGACCAAGAAAACTTCTAACATCTTTTTGTTTTGCAAGAGTTTGTAAATTCTGAATAACTTCAATTTTAGCAGGGTCAACCTGAATTCCATTCTTTGAAATATGATGACCTAGAACAATACCTTCTTCCATCATTAGAAAGCACTTTTCACTGTTTAGAGATAAATTTTGCTCTCTACACCTTTTTAATACTTTTTTTAAATTCACCAGTGCTTCTTTAAATGTGACTCCATATATAGTGAAATCATCCATATAAATCTCCATACATTCATGAGATATATCAGCAAATATACTAATTACTGCTCTCTGAAATGTTGCTGGTGCATTGCATAAGCCAAAAGGCAAGACCGAATAAGCAAATGTTCCCCATTGACAGGTAAAAGTGGTCTTGTCTTGATCTTCATGGGCAATTTTTATCTGATTATATCCGTTGTAACTATCTAAGAAGAAAAAATATCTTTTGCCAGACAGTGAGTCTAGTACTTGGTCTACAAAAGGTAATGGAAAGTGATCTTTTTTAGTGGCATTGTTCAACTCTCTGTAATCTACACATACTCTCCATTTTCCTCCTTTCTTGGGGACAATGACTAATAGAGAAACCCATTGGCTGTCAGAAATTGGGTAAATAAAACCAGCATCAATCAACTTTTGAAGTTCATTTTTCACTATTTCTCTAAGTGCCGGATTTACTCTTCTCTGAGGTTGTCTAACTGGTAAACAATCTTCTTTGATATATATCCTATGAGTACAAACTCGATGATCTATTCCTTGCATGTCCCCATATTCCCATGCAAAAGCTTTGTGTTGTTCTTGGAACATTTTTAATAAGTCAGCCTCTTGAAACTGAGACAACTTGCTATTAACATTCAAATAATGATCTGGAGACAATTCTATCTGCTTAATGAGATTACTCATAGAATCAACAGGTAATGTTTGTACCTCTTGTGGAAGCAGGTTATGAAAAATTATCAGAAGTTTAGGCAATGAACTCTTGGAATCTAGCTGCTGCAGGAAACATTGATGATGACTGTCACTTGGATCAGATAAACTATCTGTATCAAGATTGAATTGTAGAATTTGAAAAAGCAAAGCATCTTCACTTTGAAGTTGAGAGAATGGACCATTTTGGAGCATCATTAATTGAGCCAAAGAATTGGCTTCTTCTGTTTCTTCTCCCACATCTGGCCAAACAGGTTGGAACAAATCTGCTTGAGGTTTAGCAGGCGGATACAAAGCCAATTTCTTTGTAGACTGCCCATCAGAAATGGTCATATCTCCAGAACGGCATCCTATAAAAGCATCAGCAGTTGCTAACCATGGCCTACCAAGAAAGACTGGATACCCTCCTAAAGTTGCCTTAACTGATAATATTGTGAAATCAGCAGGATACTCCCAAGATTCAAGAGTGACAATTACATCTTCTACCATCCCATCAGGTTTGACTGTGGAGCTTTCTGCAAGCTGTAGAACTGTGGGTGTAGACCTAATGTTTGAAATATTTAAGGAGTCCATAGTATGCTTTGTCATTACATTAATGGCAGCTCTTAAATCAATCAAAACATTTTTTACAACTTGGCCATTTATATGTATTTGTACTACAGGGCTTCCAGGGTCAATATACTTTGGAATGACTACATTTCCCAACATTATATCAGCCAATTTCTCTAAGACATGAATTGTTTGGAAATCTTTTTTCTTTCATCCAGGCTTCTTCAAACAGGCTTCTTTAATAGCTTTTTCCAAAAATGGGAACATCTCTTATAGCCTGAAACAAAGGGATTTGAATTTGCACATTTTTGAGCTGATCTAAAATGTCAAAAGTGGGTTCTTCCATGAGTTTAGATTCAGTACTTTGCAACCTCTGAGGAAAAGGTGGTTTATCTTGTCTCTGCAAAACAGGTTCCATAGAAATTGTATCGGGTATAGGCATATGCTCAGTGGGAACAACAGGTGCATTAGGTTCTTCAAGGGAAGAATCAGATATTTATGTAATCAGAGGTGGTTTGGGAGTAGGTAAAGTAGTTCTAGACCTCAGATGTATGTCATTAACATTTAAGGCATAAGCTTGATATTGGTTGGCTTCAGAAATATACACAGGCTGTTGAGGCTGCTGCTGTTGCTTATTATTGGGATTAGGCAACGGCTAGGCAGGCATAGGCATTTGCTTTGGAGGTCCAGGTTTGTGGTAGTTGCTGCAAGAGGCGGCATAAGGGCCTGTTGTTGTGGCTGTGGAGACTGCAGGAACCCAGGAGTTTTTGCCATTGTTGAGGACCTCTCCATTGAGGATTTTGTTGCCAATTTCCTGAAGGTGGGGTCCATTGCCCTTGTGGCTGCTGCCAACCTCCTTGAGGAGATTGCCACTGTGGGGTTTGATAATTAGGCCAACTTGGTTGAGACGGATTCCATGGTGGTGGTGGTCCATATGCTTGTTGCCATTGGTTATTATAGCCAGAATAGGGATTACCAAAAGTTAAAGGGTCTTGAGGCATACCTTGCCTTTGGGCCCATGGTCTCCTTTGTGCAACAAAGAACACTTGATCATCATCACCTTCCACTGGTTTGAAATCAGTAGGCAGTTGTCTGGCTTCCAAATTAGCCACCATCTTGCATCTGCAATCACGCTTCTTTTGTCTACAATATGGACAGAACTCAGCCAAAACTACCTCAGCTTCTGCATGTTTCTTCCGAGCTTGCATAGTGTCCAATTGTGTAGCCATATTATTAATGATGTCCTGCTTGAAATCAGATAGCAGATTTGTGATCTCCATCCGGGAAACTCCACCAGAAGAAGACTTCCCCATTGAAGCATGATGACCTCGACCTTTCTTAACTATTGCTCGAGAGTAGTTAAGACATATCTTCTGGATATCATCCCAAGGCAGTTGAGTTATATCACCTCCTCCCATTAGGTCCAGGGCGTCAATACAGGCATCACTGATTCCCCTTAGAAAAAGTAGTTTCTGAGAGTCCTCGTTAAGAGTATGGTTTGAGTTTCTTTTTAATGAAAACAAAAACCTTGAAATATAATCTTCCAGACTTTCATCCTCCTTCTGCTGAATTCGAATATGTCATCACCTTTGCTAGCACTCTTACAATATTCCTTATACTTTTCAAAGAATTTCGTCTACATGGCTGCCCAACTATTTACAACGCCTCTTCCCAGACTCATGAACCATCTGAGAGCTCCCTCCTTCAAAGTGGAAGGAAATAGCTTCAGTTTATGAGCGTCTGTGTTGTAGTCATAACTGCGACAAAGGACATCAAATTCAAACAGAAAGGTTTCTGGGTCTTCAGTGACCAGGCCATAAAACTTTGGAAGTAAGGAAGAGGGGATGTTTTTAAGATTGTCAGTATCTTGTTGGGGAACAATGAGAAACTCAAATACAGGAGGTGGATTATTAGGTGGATTATTTGCCATGTCTGGGTGCTGGAATAGCAGAGCAAATGGATTTTCCTCAGGTTCGTTATCAGCTAGGTCAAATGATAGTTCAATAAATAGATTTTCAGGGAGGAACCTTCCCAGTGCGTCTCTTCTTTTTCTATGCATGCAATACGGTGAGTAATGGCTTGAAAGATTTTGAAATTTTTTGACTAACAAACTAAACTAATGCTGAAAATGACTTTGTCAAACTCCTAGTTAGACGCCATCCCTGGCAACGGCGCCAAAAATGGCTCGCACTCACAAAAGGATATGAATATCACAGTAAAACTTTCCTAGGAATTGGACATTCCGATAGGTGACTAATATCTCTCTGTGGACATTCATTTACTTGTCAAACCAAGGGACGTAGATTTTAAATGGCGCAGCAAAATATATGCACTAGGAATTTGTTTTGGTCAAATTTTAGCAAAAATACATACTGGAAAGAAATTCTATCTAAGCCACAAAATGGTAATGCAGAATTCTTTAACTCAACTATGCTTGATTAAAATAGAAACCGTAACAGCTACGACTAGAGGCACAAACCATGAACTGGCCTTATGCTTTGCAGTGGAACAGAGGATGGACTCTCTATGCTGAGGAGTAGTATAAGACTGAATTTGTATAAAAACTTCAAAGATGAAAACTACTGGATATCAAGAAAAGAACATCTAACTAATTAACTACAGATACTTACTAAGTGGGCCCCCTTAGCAAGCATCTACTGATTACACAGATGCTGAACTCAGAACTTCATCGATCTTTATTCATGAAAACAGAATGAGATACATTGTTTTGTTGATGTGAAAACTAACAACAAACTTTGTTTCTGGTCAAACAGACTCTGTCTTTCATTATCATACTAATTCTTATATGATATCTGCTACTCTATTTCTATCTTACCCTGAATATCATCTATTACTCACTCTATTCCTCTTCTTCTACTCTCTCGCGCAGGAGGAGTATCTTATTTTTAAATTAGAAGAACAACTAACTAACTAACTAACTTCATCAAAGAAAGACGCGGAAGTAAAGTGTATCCCTGAATCAAGGAACAAACTTCATAAATGAATTTATGTGTTCAACCCAATTCAGAGAGAATCTAGCGCTCCACTCTTTCCAGATTGACTTATCATTAAAAATATTTCCAAATCGGTTTCGGTCAAAGAGTCTTCGCGGAGCTTCCTCAAAGTCGTGCAGGAAATGGACTTTACTACAAGGCCGAGATCGGCTGCGCTTGACTCGATCATTCTTCAACAACCTGCGAGACAAAAGGTAACAGACGCGCAAGAAAAGACATATGGCACATACACGATATCTATTCATTAATCACACATTTTAAATCTACTTCACCATTCAAAAATTGTATACGATATACCAACCATTTCAGGAGTCAACAGGGCAATAAATGCAATCAAGTCAACACAATAGGTTGCAGGAATATAAAAGTGTCCTGCTACAGGATATCCCCACAAAAAGGTTTCAACAAAGTTTAAACAGCCATGAAATAGCAAAAATAAAGTCATTTAAAAGTTTATCATAACATCAAATTATAAGCATATTTTAGGCTCATCAACATGTTCGCAAACATCAAAGCTCTCACCTTGGAGAATAATATCAGTTTCAATCTCAGGCTTTTCTCCCTAAATTAATGCCCTATTGTCTTGCTTATTATCATCGATAAGCAACCCAACCATGCTTTTTTGTTGTTCAATCATTTGCGGCTATTGATTTCTATATTCCTCCATAGCTAGATGTAGCAAATCAATATTTTTAGTCTCCTCCGAGTTGAGTGAGTTGTACTAGTCAAAGATCTGCCCTTCTTTTACTTCCTGGATGCCAGAGCATGATTTCATTTGCAAGATAGGCGAAGGAAACTCACAAGGTGACTAAAATGGGACTTTCCAACTTAGAATCCTGAGGGTAGAAAACTTATTGATAGGCTCACTAAAGAGCTTGGAAGGTTTCTCTTGTCTAAAGCTAGGAAACCTATATTCGGAAGCATCCTCTTTCACTAGATGATTCAACATTATAGGAGGAGGTGAGCTAAAACTAGGAATGGAAAGGGCTTCCTGTGTCTCATACCTTTTTGCTTGATAATCTAAATAAGCCCGACTACCTTTTACTTGAGCAAATAAGAATTTCATTTGCTCCTCTTTGGCTACTATCTCTCTCTCAAGATCCTTTTCAAACTGGCATCCCAACTCCTGCTACTGTGAAATAAGCTTTTTCTATTTCTTGACATTGACCAACATGTCATACATATAGGAGAACACCTTACTAACATCATTGATCTGCATATGTTCAAACTTCTGGCTCAATGCCCACAACACATGATCAAACTGTTGGAGCAGGTCCATTATAGCTTGGCAAGGGTGATTTAGAGGCTGATTATGTAAATAATCATGTTGGTTAGCATCAAAAACCTCCTCTTGGGGTTGATTGTGATTATATAGTGGCTGACATAAAGGTTGACCAGGAGTGGGAGGGTGGGAAAATGATGAAAATACTGGTAATCTGTTGATATCCAGTCATTTAACATAAAAACAACAGGCTGCTCTATATGGTATGGCTGATGGGAGGACATATACACATGACTCTCATGGAATGGAGTTGGCAAGTCACTATATTGTTGATAACTAATCATTGCAGAGATAAGAGATGAGGAATAACAAGCCTAAAGATCAAACCTTATTAATTGCAGACACATGGGCTGCTGGAACCAGTTGTTATGAAGTTGGAGTCACCATGATATGCTAATATTTTACCTTTGAAAGGCCTAAAATTTATTGGCTGCATATCAAAAACCAGTAGTAGACATATAATTTTCAAACTATCTGTTTGACGGTCCCACCGGGCATGCCAAAACTATTATCACCTAAAGTTGCACCCCTGTTGAACCTAATGTTCAACACCTTAGTGTAACATGGGAAGACCTCCAAAGCTGTGGGTCACTTTATAGGCAGAGGTCAACCTCCGGAGAAGGTCGGCTTCCTTTGGTGTCACCTAACTACTGATCTTAGAAGGAAAAGGGAGAAAGAATGCATAAAATAAAGCTAAATCCTAAGGTGATACACTGAACTGATAAGAACAATGAGATACTCGAGTTACACTTGAGTACTGATGATGGATATGGGACTGCACAACAAGATTTTGTGAATTATGCATACAAACAGGTTCGACATGCACACAATTTCAAGAAGGAAAAAATAGAATTTCACAAATTAAAAGCTCATGTGCAATTGAGTAAACATAATTTATAACCTACATGATACCACTTTTGCAAAGAAGGGCATGCTAACATGAAACAAAGCTATAAGAAAAAGAAAGATTTCACTAAGTAGCTTGATGAATCACTTAAAAATGCACAATACTTCACAAGAACTAGAAGGAAAAAAATGAACCATCAATGGTAATCAAGGTAAATTTTATATAACATGTTCCAAAACGAGTTACATAATTCTGCTAATTCGAGAGAGGACTGTAGAAGTCACAGACTTCAGAAAAGCATCCGGAGAACTCCTTTACAAGAAGGAAAAAATGCCTTATATACAAAAGTGTTTCGGCCCCTTTGGGCTTACAAAAATATGTCTCTTCAGAAAAATCCCCCTAGATCTTTTCAAATGGAGTTAATGCTATGTTCGATTGCATCCTTGTTGTCCATGTCGGTGTGAAAGATCGCCTTCATAGGAATCCTTCTTGATCTTTCTGCAAACCACCACATTCACTTCTATTCCTCGTGTCGATCTGTGAATTCCCCCCAGTCGAGTTGCTTTGAATGGTTCTGAGCTCTGAACAGATGCATGTTGCCTTTCATTATGTTAATTCTCCTTTTCCCGATCAGACTGCCACGGCTCACCTTTAGCTCCCTCTGATTGGCTGGGCATACGCCACATGAGCTTCTCAGGTAGTCAAAGGTGGTTTGAATGGCATCGCATATTGGTGAGACACTAATCATGTATCCTCGATGCGATTATGTCACTTTTATCAATTATCAGCATAGCACAAGACAGTTGGTGAGACCATTTGGCAAGCTACAGAAGTTATATCGAGCTCACAAAAACCATCAGCAAGATAGTTGCTAGTCGGTGGGACCTCATGGCAAAGTCTTCTTCTCTTGATCAGCCCATTCAGTTATCAGCCAGACTTCTTACTGTCGGCGAGACCTCTTGTCGATCTCTCCTCTTTCTCCCCAAGCTCACTAATTCCATCGCGAAGACATTCCTAGGTCACTGAGAGTTCTTAGCGAGCTCAAATTGGCACACCGATGCCGCTTTACTTCGCTGAGACCTCCCCCGATTGACGAGAGCCTAGGCGAATTCAAAAATACTACACCGAGGAGACAATCCCTTCGGCAAGATGAATGGAGATCGGCGAGACATTCTGACCAAGATACATTTCACTTCGGCCAGACCTTGTCTCCTTGGCATGATGTTACACCGAATGTGCTTACTCTTCGGTGAGCTCCCCTTTCCTATCGGCGAGACTTCCTTTCTTCACCCAGACCTCACATCGAGGTTCTCTCTTTTGCCAAGTTGTCCACTAGCCTGCAAGACATCACCGGGTTGGGGAGACCTTCTTCCAACTTGGAATGTTACACCAAAGGCTCCCTTTATCGGCAAGACCCTCCACATCGCTGAGGCCTTATGCCAAAGGTCAAATTCTTTGGCAAGCTCCTATTCCTATTGGGGAGACATCCCTATATCAGCAAGACCTTATGCTAATGTCAAACTTTCTCGACAAGGTCTTTTTGTTGTCGACGAGACTCGTGCCGAAGGAAAAATACTTATCTTGTCCCCCCCTTATCTTTTAGTGAGACCCCCTCTATTCGCCTAGACATTACGACGATTCTTCCATCCTTCGCCGAAACCATCATCTCCTATCGAGGCTTCTTCATCTATCAGCAAGACTCCTGAGTGTCGGTGAGAGATCTTACCGAAAGCAAAACGCTATCCCAAGACCCACCATTCCATCGGCAAGACATAATGCCCTCACCAAGACATCATGGCAAAACTACTTTCCTTGTTCGAGAGCCCATCCTTCTTGTCAGGGAGAGATGACTATATCGGTAAGACCATTTGCCGATGGCGCAACCCTATACCGAATGCGTCATCCCCTTGGCAAAACACTTGTTATTGGGGTGACTTCTGCCGAACTTCAATATTGTCACCGAAACATTGGCCTGTCGACCAGACACCTACCCAAGATGATTTTATTTCCTAGATGCAACCATCTCCTCCGAATAATGCCTTCATCTAGCTAGAGCCCTTTTAGTCAGTGAAACATTCTGAAGGTCTTGGCAACTTTCTCCTTAGAGGATTTTCATGCCAAACTTGAACAAGGCAGGCTTCCCAACTGAATTCCCTGTGACCTAGCATCAGATTCATGACTTTTTCCCTTGTGTGAATGCTCCATTTGGCCTTCTCGAACCTTTGTCACATGATTTATCCTACCTGATTGAGCCTGAGGGTGAAAATTAGCTAATACCAATATCATTGGATCAAAATGGGTATTCATACATAAGTTGAATGAGAATGGAGAAGTTGTCATAAACAAAGCGAGGCTTGTGTGTAAAGGTTAGTCACAAGTAGAAGGAATAGATTTTCAGGAAAATATTTCCCCCATAGCAAGAATGGATGCTATAAGGATGTTCTTGGCATTAGTTGTTCATAAAGATTTCAAAGTCTATCAGATGGATGTCAAGTTAGCATTTCTGAATGGTGAGTTGGAAGAAGTTTACATGGAAGGATTTTAGTTAACAAATCAATTGGATATGGTGTGTGGATTGAAGAAAGATTTATATGGATTGAAGTAAGCTCCTAGAGCTTGGTATGCAAGGTTAGACATGTATTTGATTCATCAAGGATTTAACAAAGGTACAACAGAAAATAATTTGTACTTTAAGATTGAAAATGACAAAATCTGGATTGTAGTTGTATATATTGATGACATTATCTTTGAAGGAAATGAAAAGATGTGCAAGATGTTTGCAGAAGAGATGCATAAAGAATTTGAAAAGTCTATGTTTGGGGAGATGAATTTCTTTCTTGGGTTATAGATTAATCAAACAGAGAAATGAATTTTCATTTCATAGTCTAAGTAAGTGAGAGAGATGTTGAATAAGTTTGGTATGGATGGTTCCAAACCAGTATGTACTCCTATGGTGGCTGGTTCAAATTGGGTAAAGATGATGATTCACCTAAGGCTAATCAGAGAAAGTATAGATCTATGATTGTTGGATTACTATATTTGACTACTACTAGACCAAATATTATGCATGTGGTTTATCTTGTGGCTATATTTCAAGAAGATCTAAAGGAAACACATGTTGTTGCTATTAAAAGAATATTTAGATATTTGAATGGCACTTTGGATTATGGATTGTGGTATCCTAAAGATACTGAATTTACAGGGTATGTGCAGGATCATGATGGGCCAAAAAGTGGCAATATGATGGGTATGTGGTTGATGACCTCTTTTTACCCAAAATTGATGAAACGAAAAGGGTTTTTAAAGGAGATTCTCAACTTTCCACAAATTTTTAAATTATTCTTTACTTTGAATTTAATAAGTAATTATTATTCATTTTCTATTTGAATCACAACTAAAGTCCTGATTGATAGGCTGATTGAAAAACATCTATAACTTTCAAATGGTATCATATTTTTTGAATCCAAAACATATGTCACATTCTATGCTTTGCATACTATAAGATTAAAAAGAAAAATTGAATTTCATGAAGTTTGGACCAAGTTAAGGTGGTCGACATACGATTTTTATATTTTTAAAATTTGTAATAAAAATTCATAATTAATTATTACTTAGAAAAAATTACAAAAAATATGCATCACATCGGGACATGAGTCCTCTACTTATATCTAAAATATTATAAAAAAATATTATCATTTTATTGTGGTTAGGGTGGTCAGACAGACACCTACTTATTTTTTCCCTGAAATTTAAGTACTACTGCATTGAATTTTCAAATTTTCACCAAATAGATTTTTATTTTTTTAAACAAACTTAGTACTTTAGAAACTACATTCAATTTTCTACAGATTCTATTCTTACATGTTTTTTAAATAATATAAATAACTTATTCAAATCTTTACGTCAAGTTTCCTAACTCTGATTTTTCTGAAATTTTTGCCACTTAAGGGCCTATTTTTTCCATGATGATCCTACACATAGCCTACACTTAGTGCTTGCATAGATGCAAATTGGGGTAGATGTGTAGATGAAAAAAAGAGTACAAGTGGTTCATTCTTTCTTGGATGCAGATTGGTGGCATTGTTGAGTAAGAAGCAAGATTGAGTCTCTTTGTCTACTACTGAAGCTAAGTATATTACCATTGCATCTTGTTGTACACAAGTTCTATGGATGAAACATACATTGAAATATATCATAGTGGTATATGATTATCCCATTTCTATCTTCTATGATAATACAAGTGCAATTAAAATTTTGACACTTGGAGAAAACTACAAACTAAAAATGTGCAACAACACTTATCGACTTAAAGAAACCTATCCTAACCTACACTAACCAGGAACAAGAATTACTCAAACAAATCCATTGATTGGTTCTTTGAAATAGCATCCTATTTCACGAGTTTGCAATCCTTCACACGCTTATGAGAAGCCAAGAGGAGGTGGAGAAATTAAAAACTTTGACCAAATACTATAACAACACTTGGAGAATAAAAATGCATTACTTACCTCTTCATGTTGGTCATGCAAACTGCTATTTTGAAATGGATAAGTAGGTTTAATGCTTTCATCTTCAACTACAACTTCATGCTTGGGTGCAAGCATGAATTTTGATGTTTTCTTGGCCTCCATCCTAACTAAATTCCTAATAGGAATCCTCTTGAAAGGATGGACTTTGAGCTTTCCTTGTTGGTCTCTTTTTTATGCATTGCTTCTTCATCATATTGTTGATTAAAAAAGACCACTTCTTGTGACTATTTTAGAAAAATAAATAGAGACTTCTTCCTTATGTTCTTGCTGCTCATGATTTTCTTCTTCAATAAGTGTTAGCTTGTCATATAAGCTTGAAAAAATCACCTCTATATCATCCCAAAATAAGTCTTCATCAAACTCTTCCTTATTTTTCTATATAGAAGTATTGATTGTGAGTTCATAAAAACTTTGACCAGCAACCTTATGTGTATCAACTTCTCTATCTTGCAAAACAAGGTTATCATTATCCTCCTCATGGACCAACATCTTCTTATGCTCATTATCATCCTCTATTTTCTCCAAGACTTGTGATGAAATTGGAATTTTTATGCTACCTTCTTCTTTCTCAATGAAAGAAGGAAGTTCGTTAAATAAGAATGTCAAATCCTCATTTTCACCACCTCTTTCTTACTTTCTATCTTGTTGTCCAAACTAATTTTTCAACATAGGCATTGACATATTTTTCTCATATTCAACAACAAAACAAGGAAGTTCATCAAACAACTCAGTGAGAGCTCCATTCTTTATACCTCTTTCTTGTCCTTCAACGTGTTGTCTTAGTTGATCATGTTCATCATCCCTTTGCAACAAGTTTGATTTTTCATTTTGTGTATCATGTTCAAGGGTGTGAACAACAAGAAACTATTCTTATTCTTCCCTAAAAACCTCCTCTTCTTGTTCACTAAACCAGCTATCTTGGTAGACAATGAGACCATCTTTGAAAAGGTGAATGGTGATAGGACAAGAAGGCTAACCTAGAAAATAATCTTGGGAAGTTTGATGGGTCCTTGGAAGAGTAATAAGCTCTTGAGGAGACTATTATTGAGGAACAAAGGGTTGAACTTGGATAGCCATAGTTTCTTGTAAAGGATGAAGACTCCTAAATTTTGGAATTTCAAACTCAACAAACTTACTTGAAGATTCAAGAGGCTTTTCTTGCTTGAAACTTGGAATCTTATAATTGGGAAGCTCTTATCTCATAGGTTGATTTGGAATCCAAGTAGCTTATTGGTCTTCCAACCTTTGCACTTGAGCAAGAAAAAGCTTCATCTACTGTTGTTTGGCAGCAACCACATTTGCACAATATTCTTCATATTTCTCTCTTTGATAATCTAACTCATGTTGGTGTTGGTAGGCTTGATAAGCCAACTCTTATTGTTACAAGTTGTACTCCTAATCCCTTTCAATTTCATTGAATTTTCTTTGAAGGTCTAACATTATATCCTTGACACTCAAATTACCATCTTTTTGAGGTTGTTTGTGAGGATAACTATGTTGGTTGGAAACCAAAAGGTTTTATTAGGGTTGAGTTTGGACATATGAAGGCTTCCATGAGGCTTGAGTAGGGGTGGGTGGGTGGAAAGCATGATGATAATGTTGATAACCTATTGTTAATGGGTTATTTGGGACAAAGCTAGTAGTATGTTCTATTCGGTATGGCTAATAGGAAGTGATCTAAGAATGTTTTTCATGGAATAGAGGGTGATGAAAGAAATATTCATGAAATGAATACATTATGTAGCATTTAAAAGAGCTGGAAACTCATTGAAATATGCTTAAAATCAATTAAATAAAGAGTAATTTTCTAATAAAACTTGAGCACATACTAGAACTTAGTCATCTAAAACTAGTTGATTTGACTTGGAGTTGCCAGGTGTGTGAATATTTTTCCTCCAAAGGTAGAAGTTATTGACATACACACCAAATATTAGCAATGAAAGGACAAGTTTTTAACTGAGATAGCTCAAATAATCCCAGTGAGCATGCCAAAAAATTTTGTCACAAAACTATGCACCCTCGCTAAGTTGATAAAATCACTCAACCAACTTGTGAAACATGGGATGGAATCCTTGCATGTGGAATAAAATAGTGGAGATCAACCTCGAAAGAGTGTCAGTTCTATCGAGGCTTGACCTAGTCTAACCTATGCTATTGTTGCTTGCATAGAAAAGGGTGAAATGAAACATGAAAGTGAAACCTAAGACTAAAATTGTGATGCACCAAATTGATTTCAATCCTATACTATTATTTTGGAAACAAAAAATGATCAAATGAACAAGATAAAATTATGCACAAATTTGGTCTTCTATCATATTTATGCATTATCACTTTATAGGAAAGTTGATATTCAATAGTCTCAAGAGGAAATTACATGCTTTTCAAAGTCAAGAGTTGTATAAATAGGCAGCATAACCTATAACTTGCATAAAGGTGTATTGAAGTGAGACATGCAATTAAGGACTTGTTAAAACATCACGAAACCATATCAATCACTTCCTTTTTTCACATAAGATACAAATTAAAATAGAAAAATGCTTATTTTTATTGATCAAAAGAAGTTACATACAACACTTACAAGTCTAAAAAGTGAGTTTCATTACTACTCTAGCTTGAAAAAACTCAAGAAAAGTTACAATAAAAAAACTAGAGAGGAAAAACTAGTTTAAAACTACGCTTATGCTTGCCTTATATGTTGTTCAACAATTGATACAAATTAGGAATATTTGTTAAAGAAAGGAAAAATTTTCACTCCATCTTGTTGGTTCAAACTCGTTTGGTCGTGAAATGATGAAAAAGTGGTTAGGAAAATGCTAGCATATGGTTTAGTACATAGAGCATACCCACACACACCTTTCCAATTTCATTCAAGGGTAACCCTTGAGATCTCTTTGCAATGGAAAAATAGATCTTGCTAAGGGCTGCCCTAGGGGCTGAAGATGATCTATTAAAGGGTTCACCACCAAGTTTAAACTTGGAAAAGATAATGAAATGCATAATGAAATGTAAATCCCTAATTGAATGCAAAACAACACTAAATGACCCAGAAAATGCTTGAAACAACATAAAAAATGATAAAATTGAAAGTATGCACCTAAAAACTTGTTGAGACTTGAATGAAGGTTGTAAATGCTACTGATCCTAAAATTTTGACCTACCCCACTCATTTTCCATTATGGTTGAATCAGTCCAAGATTTGGATTTCTGCACAAAAATAGGTTTCAGACAAATGGGTATCCAAATATAAAAAAATCTCTAAAAAACACCCACATTGGGACTGATTCACCACTTGTGGTGAATGAGTCCAGTTTTGACTTTTTGGAACTTCAAAGTTTTGATCAACACCTCTCAATCTGCTCTTTATGTTCCTCTGTGTTTCTAGATTTGAAACCTTGATTTCGAGGCTATAGGTGACCTTTTTGTGAATATTATGACCTTGAAAACAAGGGGAAACTCAAACAATCTTGCAACCTAATACTCAATGATCTTCAATTCTTTAAAGCACTTAAATCTATAATCACATAAAGAGAGAGAGAGAGAGAGAGAGAGAGAGAGAGAAAACATGTTAATTTTTAGGGAATAGGGGTTTGCCTTGGTCAAACCCCTTTTAGGTAATTAAACCAAATGATGAAATAAGATGATGAAGCATGGACATGAAATAATGAAATTAGAACCTTGCCATGATGATGGATCTTGAATTGCTGCAACAATTGATGAAGAATTTGTCCATGAATGCCTTAGAAATTATCTTGAAAGCTATATTGATGACCTTGTGAAGACTTGGAGTGCTTAACTCTTGAGTGCTATACTTGATAACATGAATGCTTGATGAAATAATGATTTAAGGGCATGTTTATATAGGAAATCCACTCAAATGACTATTAATTTGATCCCAAAGGCCTACATGGAAGAAATTTTAGTTAAAAACCCACTTTTCCTGCTCAGGACCTTAAAAATAGGCCAAGTGGGACTCATTCACCATCTTGGGAAAATGAGTCCCATGTAGATGGGACTCATTCACCCAAGGTGGTGAATGGGTCCCACAGGAGCTATTTTTAGTCCTAAAGTGTCAAGGAGTCAAGAAATTAAGCTTATATGTTGATCTTGTCAGGTTTTTGATCAAAATAAGCCTTGGGATGCACAATATAAGGTCATAGGGGCCTATTAATGATGATATAAAGCTCATAAATACAAGGGGGCCCAAAATCTAATGTGAAAGTGTAAATAAATACACTTTACAACACTAAATTAAGGAAAAATTGGGTTTATTCAACTTAGAAGGGCCCTAAATCCCATGTGAATGTGTAGAACACATTACAACACTAGATTAGGTCCACTTTATTTACAAGCCTCCTAAATTTAATGTGAAGGTGTAAATAAATACAATTTACAACATTAAATTAAGGCAAAGTTAAGTTAAGTTAGCTTCAAGAGGGCCCAAGACCTAATGCAAATGTGTAAAAAACCTCACAACACTATATCAAGGAAACATTAAGCCCAATTTATCATTAATTAGTACCAAATCAAGCAAGTAAAAGGGGGACTCTTTTATGTCATTATAGGTCATCCAAAACTATTTCCCCTAATTTGCAACCCCTAAAAGTGCTCCAAAAGGTGTTTAAATGAAGCAAAATTGAGGCTCTTGACTTTTTCTACCATCAAGGCTCCTTAAACAACTCCTATATACCCTCAAAAGGCTCAAAATGGGTCAAAATTACATCATATATTTTCTCAATTAGTTTCTCAACTCACCAAACTATCCTAGATGCTTCGAATAAGGAAAAACTAACCTCCACCTTTAAAACTACTCATGAATGGCCATCAATCCTACTCAAATGATACAACCTCTTATCACATGATTTTAGGACATGTGAGGAATAGGTTGAAATGGTTAGAAATCTCCCAAGGAATGACCCATGTTTCACATCTTAAAACTTCCTTATACTTATCTCTAACACTATTCTTTAATGTTATTTACACACTATTATGATTTCCTTATGTATAATGTCCTAGTACATTTATGTTCTTTCAATTCATACTTTAATTCCTTCATGACACTTCAACTTAGCTTAATCTTTGTACTCCCTTTACAAAATCATCATAAAGGTTTTTCTTTATAACTATCTTCTTACTAATAGGGATCTATCATTGAACTACACTCCTCTTGCACTATCCCCTTTATCTTTAATGATGTTGTTTACTCTTGATTCTAGACTAACTACTTCTCACCATATTTTACAGACTAATGCAAGTTTTATAACCAAATTATTTGTGGATTTATTTAACATCTTTCTTATTGTACATAACACCGATCACATCCTCTTTTTGAAAATAACTTATCCTCCATACCCTGCTTTAGGTGCTCCTACAACAAAACTTTTTCCTTTCTCTTCTATGCATTGTCCTTCAAAATTTTCCATTAAACCCTTTTTCTGACCACCATCTTGTGAACTCAATGAGATCTGTGGTATTGACACAATGATTGCTAATGAATCTTTAAAATGTTTACTTTATCTCACCATAGTCATCATGATTATCCTAAGCCTACCATTAAGTCACTATTGAATTCCATAGTCTTTTAGTATTATTCTATACTCTTGAAAACTATAAGAGAGGGGGACCAACCACATCAAGGCCATAGGTCATAGAGAGCCAAGAGCATAAGGCTGCCCTAACTTACCTCACTCTAAAGGGGTGTTTGAAATGAGGGACGAGAATGATGAGGATTGTAATGTCCTTCGATCACTCTATAGACCCCAACTTTAGTTTGGATCAGGTGAGCTAGTTTTTTTGGAGTTGGTTATGTACCTTAGATAGCTCTATTCCTAAGGACAAAATCATAGTTCTAGGATGTCAGCATGACACGCTGGTGTCTCTCGGGTGCCCTAGCATCCATACAACCAAAAAATAGTGAATATAGTAAAACTATCAAAAAGACCTACTGATAGCCTAGCTGGTTCAATCTAGATGGTAAAAAAATGAGGAACTATGCAAAATAGGTACAATAAAGTGATAAAGTAAATAAACAAGAACTAGGGTGATGAATAAAATCACACAAAAGTGCCTATTTACTAGCTAGCTCCAAATGCATGCCCACCTACACACAAGAAAGAGGGGAAATTGGTTGGGGTTGTATAGGAGCCTACCTCAATCAGACCCCCATTTTGGTGTTTCCACCTCCATGGATAGCCAAATAGCAATGATAGATAAATGTATGATAAAGAATTATAGAAGGAAGGAATGCAAATAACACTACAAAACAATAAAGAGCTACTCAACCAAAAGGAGAGGAGTGAAACATTACCACCTCCACCAAGAGATCACTAGCCAATGATGGAGAAAGAAATATTGAACAATCACGACAACCTCAACTGTGATGAAGGGAGATGTTGCAAAAACTCAAGCCTCTACTGCAATGGCTTGCTTCACACTTGCTTTACGGAGTTGGCGGAGTGTTTTTGCTACAATGGAGTGTTCAAAATGCTAGAAGTGCTAAGAAAATGTGAAGAAGGATGAAGTAAATGCTTGAATATTACAAAAAGAGATTAGTTGAATTCAAAGAATGGAAGAATTTGAAGAAGAAGAGGGAAGAATCTATCATTTTCGGGATCAATTGATCAAAGAGGGATGTTACAAAGCATTCCCAATAGAAAGTGTAATGCCTCTGCCAGCTTCAGATCTAGGAATCCATCAAGAACATAAGTGTGTCATGCGGACATCTGTGTGTCACACGCACGTCCCCGATAAATATTCTTCTACCGATACAATAGAAAGATGCCAAGTGGAAGGAAGTCAGCCAGTTGATGTGGAATTTCACCTTTGGATTTGGTTTTCTAAGGTGATGATGTGTAAAAGGGGAATCTACATAAGGGGTGAAAATTCACTCCTATACATTTTCTCCCCACTTTAACGAGCATGAATATTGATGAGTGCTTTAGTAAAGTAGATCGAAGAGTGAATAGGGTTAGAAATTTATACCTAAACCATCAAGGAAGTAGACCACAATCTAGTGAGCTCAAAAGTGCAAGTTAGGAAAAGGATTTCATAGCCTTGTAGAACTATGAAGTTGTAGAATGAAAGTGTCTTACAGGCCCGCTAACCTACAAGAAGGAAACCCCCAAGATCTCTCACATGAAGGAAGCCCCAAGAAGTAAGTGCCTCACAGACCCATAGACCTGAAAGGAATGTGTCCTACAAGACCTCTCACATGAAAGAAACCCAAAAAAGTTCCCTACAGACCCACAAACCTACAAGGAAGGTATCCTCCAAGATCTCTCACATGAAGAAAACCCAAAATTAAGTGCCTCACAAGCCCGCAGACCTATAAGGAAGGTGTCCTCCAAGATCTCTCACATGAAGGAAACCTAGAAAAGAACCCTAGAATCCCGTAGACCTATAAGGAAGGTGTCCTCCAAGATCTCTCACATGAAGAAAACCCAAAAAAAGAACCCTACAAACCTGCAGATCTGCAAGAAAGGTGTCCTCCAAGATCTCTCACATGAATGAAACCCCAGAAAGAGTGCCCTAAAAACCTGCAGACCTGTAGGGGAGTGACCCCCAAGATCTCTTGCATGGAGGAAGCTTAGAAGAAGCACCATACAGGCCTACAGACCTGTAGGGAGGTATCCCCCAAGATCTCTCACATGAAGGAAACCCAAGGAAGGGAAACTCCACAAAGTCAGGAAGGAGCTTTACAAGTGCACCTAAAAAGCAACATGTTTACCGTAGATAAAAAATGTCTGAAAGTAGCCACACAGGAAAGTAAGTGGATAGTCACATAGACCGTCGATAGATTGGAAAGCTTTCAAAGTGGTCCCTTGGGAACCCAATGTGAAAAGAGAAGGGATCCACTCAAGGGACATGCTATTTGAAAGTGTGGAAGATTTTTTTTTTCTCAAATCAATTCAGCATCAAGGAATCCTTTTGAAAGATGTTCACTTCATCAAGGAATTCAAAAGGAAGATGTCCCCTTGTGAGGGGAAGGTTGAAGTTTCTCCCTCCTCGAAGGAAAGGTCTCCAGTTCTTTCTTTGTGAACCCATGATGAAGAAAACACATTTCGTTAGGGTTTCAAGTTTAGAATGTGATTCTTTGAAAAGTTTGTGAAGATTCTCGAGAAAAGATTCATTGGCAATGAATACATTTTCTAAAAATTAGAGTGTCATATAAATGTCGTTGTCACACATGAAAGAGAAAACTCAAGCAAAGAAGAGAGAAAGATAAGAAAAGAGTGAAAGATAAAAAATGAGATAACAAATAAGAGACACAGGGGTGATCTGATATTTCAGGGTCAGAGTTGCTCATAAATATATATAAGTATAATAATAGTATATAAAATTAACTGACATCAACCCCCTACTATATCAGACCATGTGAAAAATGCAGGAGAACGCAAAGTAAAAATAAAAAATTCGGTCAACATGGAAGGGAAGCCTAAATGCCCCCAACGCTTTACATCATCCCCAATTTACTAAAAGTCAATCACAAACATGGAAGAATGATGATACAAATAGAAGAAGGTTTATGACACAAAAACCACTCTCGTATCCAAGCACCAACAAGGGTGACAAGGGTCATCCAGGAACACATAGCACGATCACAGGGGAACGCATCACAACACACACACATCTAATCTAAAGATAAAGAAGAGGCCTCCCCCTAACACTGATTGACTAAGAGGTCATCCACTTCCCACTCCAGATCATCAAAGGGGGGAGGAGGAAGAGCCTATAGTGATGGGATGTTAAGAGGAGGAGCTTTTGACCCTACTACAACAAGGGCTAAGGAAGAAGGTCCCTCAAGGTCTCCTCTAGTAGGCTCTTGTGGAGCTATGTTCAATGATTTTGTGAAAATTGTTGACATTTTGCTAGAACTTCATCCAGAGAGTTAAACATGCACTTCATGGGAGTGCCATGTCATAACTCAACAGATGGGGAAAGTTGTGCCTAAGGTTCACTGCTAGGCTCACCAAGTGACTCGGGAGTGGTGACAAACTCAAGAGAAGTTGAGACTAGTTACATTACTAAAACATAACAAGTCAGTGTGGGACCACCTTTCGGAGAAGGTGGGATCCTCTTATTTCCTCCGTTGCTGGAAGGACCACTCTTCACCTTCTACTTCATCGGGGGATGTGAACTCCCCACAGATGAGGCAAGAGGTGCAAAGGAATAGGAGGAGGATAAAACTACAATAGATACCACCAAAGCTTTTGGCATATCTACAAGTTTTGGGAAAGGAGGGACATCTTGAAGGGACATCAACAAGGGTGGCTCCACGGAAGGAGTGATGAACACCTACACCTTTTTGGGGTCAGGTGCACTCATACTAATAGTGGAAGTTTAAAGTGAGACTGAACTAGATTAAACAGAAGCAGAGGGGAGGAAAGAGGAGGATGTGACAGGAGGTCCTAAAATAGGGGTGGTGGACTCCTCTTCCTTCATCTATAAGGCTGCTTGCTCAGCCGCAAGAACCTTTCGCCGGCACTTGCTCTCATGCGCAAGGCAGTTTCTAAGACTCTTTGAGCTAGAGACTGGAGGTTGCAAAGGAATAGAAGGCTCCTGCTCAGCCATGGGAGTGTCTTCCACAACTATTTCTAGTGGAGGGACAAGCTGCTAAATGGGAGCAGGAGGAGCAGGTTGAGAAGCAGTGGGGGGAGTAGACTCTAATGCCTTGGTAGTGGGCCTCTTCCTATTTACTGCCTTAGGATAAGAAGTGGTAGGAGGCCATGGAGGCCAAGACATAAGATTCCCCATGGGGACCTTTCTTCCTACTATACCGAATGGGCCTAAGCTCCGTAGGTAGAACGAGAAGCTCAAACATGGGACGCATGAACTTTCACCAGGCGGACACCATAGGATTATCTCATAGATATGGAATAGAATCTAATGGTGACATAGTAGGGTGAGAAGGAGTGTTAGACTGAATAGCAGAAGAGGAAGAAGGAGGATCTCGCAACCACTTCGCTTCACCCCTTCTATGTGCCTTGGCGGCATCACTATAAGATTTTAAGCAAGCCCTATGTGAGACAACATACGGTAATGGAGGGCATCTCACTCTTGGCGTTAAATTCCCTCTCTTGTAATTTTGATAAGTTTGATACAATAGGTCCTTCCTAGGTGAAAGAGGACCTACGGGCATAGGCCAAGAGTAATCCAAGGAGTGACTGCCACAAGCAACCAACAATTTATAACCAGTGTCATGAATTACAAGCACAAAACTCTCGTGGACAAATTTTAAACATTTATGCACAACCAAGGGTACTGCATTCATGGCTACTAACCAGGGGATACCCAGCTTCACTCTAAAGAGTTCAGATCCAAGGATTATGTCGAAACAAAGATTCACAGATTTAGGTCCAACAAAAAGTGACAAGATGATACTACCCAAAGGAGGTACAGAAAGTATGTCATGCGTGCAGATGGTGCTCACAGGTGCATCATACCCATCTTTATGTAAAAATTTGATTAGCATGATCTCATTAGTTATGATGTTTACTTGAGATGTTGGATCAATGAGAACACCTACTATGATGTTTTTGTTGATTCACGCAGGGATGTAGAGAGGAGATGGTTCCCTATTAAAACCCATCGACAGATCCTGTGAGGTGAAGGTTATGCCAGTACCACTACTCATAGGTTGCATAGGTGGGATAGGTTGATGTAGGAAAGAGGCCATCCCATGCAATAAATGAAACTCTCATAGGGCCTTCCAAAAGTTGCAAGATAGGATAGTGACCCAATTAAGGTTTCATTGGACAACATTTCATAACCTTCCAACTACACCTACTAGGGTTCATAGGTTGGGTTGTAAGGCAAAGGCCTCACAACACTCACACCTACAAAACTCCTAGAACACAAGGAAAGTAACTTTCATTATCGCCAAATGGAACCAAAATGGTTGGGGACCAACCATGTCGAGGCCCTAGGTCATGGAGAGCCAAAAGTGGAAGGTTGCCCTAACTTACCTCACTCTAAAGGGGTGTTTAATATGAGCGACAAGAATGATGAGGATTGTAATGTCCTTTGATCACTCTGTAGACCCTAACTTTAGTTTGGGCCAGGCGAGCTAGTTATTTTGGAGTCAGTTTTGTGCCTCAAACAACTCTCTATTTGAGGACGACAGCGCAGTTCTGTGACATTAGCATGGTGCGTTGGTGTCTCTCAAGTGCGCTAGCATTCATATGACCAGAAAATAATGAACACGGTAAAAATTCCAAAAAGACTTACTGACAACCTAACTAGTTCAATCTAGATGGTAAAAACAGAATGAGGAAGTATTGAAAATAGATACTGAAGTGATAAAGTAAATAAACAATAACTAGGGTGACAAAGATAATCTCACAATAGTTCCTATTCACCAGCTAGCTCCAAATGCATGTCCACCTACACACAAAAAAGAGGGGAAATTTATTGGGGCTGTATAGGGGCCTACCTCAGTTAGACCCCATTTTGGTGTTTCCACCTCCACAAAAAACCAAATAGCAATGATAGAGAAATGTATGATAAATAAGTATAGAAGGAAGGAATACAAATAACACTACAAAATAGTAAAGAGCTACCCAACCAAACTGTAAAGGAGAGGAGTGAAATGTTACCACCTCCACCAAGAGCTAACTAGCCAATAATGGAGAAAGAAAGCTTGAACAATCACCACAACCTCGACTGCAATGCAGGGAGGTGTTGCAAAACCTCAAGCCCCTGCTGCAATGACTTGCTTCACACTTTCTTTATAGAGTTGACAATGTGTTGTTGCTGCAATGGAGTGTTGAGAATGCTAAAAGTGCTAAGAAAATGTGAAGAAGGATGAAGTGAATGCTTGAAGATTGCTAAAGAGATTAGTTGAATGAAGAATGGAAGAATTTGAAGAAGAAGAGGGAAGAATCTACCATTTTTGGGGTCGGTTGATCGAAGAGGGATGTTATAAACCGTTCCCAATAGGAAGCGTGATTCCTTTGCCAACTTTAGACATAGAATCCATCAGGGACATAAGCGCGTCACGCGGGCGTCCCCGACAAATATTCTTGTTTCAACACAATAGATAGATGCCAAGTGGAAGGAAGTCAGCCAGCTGATGTGGAATTTCATATTTGGATTTGGTTTTCTAAGGTGAGGATGTGTAAAAGGAGAATTTACATAAGGGGTGAAAATTCGCTCCTATACACAAACATATCAGATTTTGTTCAATTTTCTAGATGTTTACAAATATTTCTATAAATAGCTCATCCAATTTGGTCTCTTAGCTGCATTTGTAAATATCTCATTTAATGCATAAGTTTTGGTATCATCTCATTTCTTAGCAATGACCATCTACTCTAGGCTTCCTAGAAGGCTCCTACTATAGCAAGGCAACTTTTAGATCTTTCTATAAAGGTAGTTTTGTCCTTGTAATAACAACACTGGCTGAATGAGAAGCATTTTCAGTATCGCCTTGTATATATTTTATTGGGAGCTTATTTTTTTCAAAGGAACTTTTCGATGTTATGTTGCAACCCTTTAAAACTGATTCAAAAACTATAGCAAGAATGTCATCCTTAAAAAAAATTGTCAACAGTGCATCCTACCCATTATATGAGACCATGACTTCAGATCAGAAGTGATCAAACCATAGAAAACAACATGAAATTCATAAATAAAAACAATTGCTTCTAAACCTTTTCACACAAAAGTTTTTGATTCATAGAAACCAAACAAGGAGGGAAATTTCTTAGTTGACAAGACTTTATGCACATGTATTTCTCACAAGGAAAAAATATTTTAACATATTTATGAGTAGGTTGGAACAAGATCCATTCAACTCTTGCTCATTTCTTTTTCCCTTTATGAAACCTCTTAGATGACTGTCTTATTTTCAAAACTATAAGGAGACTTTGACTTTGACTTTAGCATTGTCCTTTATAGCTATGTCCTTACCATTTTACTATCTTGGTTCACCTTTTTGACTGGATGATATATTGTTACAAGTATGGGTATTTGGTGTTGTCTTTGATGTCAACAAGCTTATGTGTTATTATTGATTTCAACTAGTGATGGTTGAGAAGTTGTGATGATGCTTTGATTAGTTGCATTATATTGTCATCAGTAAGTACTACTTGTGTCAACCTCTAGTTTTCCTTTCATAAGATTTTGTCTATGGATGTTGTTTGGATGAGTTGTTGTGTTGTAGTTGGTTTGGTAATGATGAGGAACTGGTGAAGATGATGAGAATGTGTTTATGGTGCTTGGTTTCCAAGTGATTTTGAGAAAATTTGAATAAAAGAGGAAACAATGTGTTGTAGAGGTGTTCTAGTTTTTCTCCACACTTCTTATGTGTTGAACATCTATTTGTGTGGTTTGGATATGATGATCAAAAGTGTTCATAGGTGTTATATACAGAGTTTCTTTTCCTATATTTTTGTGCGGAGAATGTTGTGTTCACCTATGTGTGGAATTCGTAGTACAATGGTGTATGCCCAAGAAATGGTTTTGCTCTGTATTTCTCTATAGTTTGTCTTCTAGTCTTGCAAATCTAAGGTTGTTCTTATATTGATCATATCTATCTTCAATTGAATTTTTTCATGGTCTAGTGCTCCGCAAGTTGATTTCTTGAGTTACAGTGTGTGGAAGAGTATCTAGGTGTACAACATGAGTTTTTTATTCAAGTGAAAGTTATTCCAAAGGATTTTTTTGGATTTCATGGTGTTTTTGGAATATTCCAAATTATGTTCAAGTGTTGTGTGTGGTCTATGAGTCATGTTTGGATCATAGGAAGCATGTACTTAAATGTTTGATGGTGTTTACATAGGTTCAGTTGACCTTGGGTGTTTACACTAATTGTGGATTTTCTTCGATGATTGTGGAAGCATGGTGTGGTGTATACGTATGATTTGGGTCTGAGTTAAGATGTGGTGTGGTCCACTTTCATTCCTTTCCACCATGGGAATGCTTAGTGCTGACCTAATTTGAATTTGCATGGCTGAGGTGCATAGTTGACCATGGAGAATGTTTTCAAGGTTGAAGAAGGTATAAATAAGTGTTGTGTTGATGGAGGATTTGTAAGTAGATTTTTTGATGTGAATTGCAGAGTTGTGAAGTGAAAATTTGTGAAGTGTAGTGTGAGATTTAGTGAGTTAGACTATTGGAAGCAGTGAGCAGAAGGTGTCTACAATCTTCAAAAATATTGCAAATGTGTTGATGAAGTTGTGGTGGAATTTTTTATTGCATTGAGATGGATTTATCACTGTAACATTATTCTTTTATTATTTTTTGTAATCTAGTAGCACTTGAGCCATTCTTTCTTTTAGGTAGTGATCCCTTCAGAAGTGAGCCTATTGTATTTAGTGTTGCAATTACTTTATACTGTGAGCTAATCCTCACTGTGGTTTTTCCCTTCTTGGGTTTTCCACATAAATCTAGTGTTCTATTATGCATGGTGTTGATGTTTTTCAAGTTTTAAATTAATTTGTGTTCATGCTAAACCATTCAAAAAAATTAAGGGTTAATTAAGTTTTTGTGGATCTAAATGTTTATGAGGGTTTTAAAGTTTTAATGTACAACCAATTCACCCTTCCCCTCTGATTTATCTTATGCAATCAACATATATATGAGAATTCCTTCTTGCAACCTGACTAGAATGCTCACTTCTAAAAGACACTCCTTTCACAACTACTCACTATCGTAACATGTTCTTGCAACACTTGACAAAATAACATGCCTATCTCATGTTTGTAGGCATGACCTATCTCCTTACATACATGTTAATAGTCAACAATATTTTCCTATTCATCCTTGCTCACTGTCATTTCTTCTTTGTGATCTTTTGCTTAAAGAACTTTACTTTTGGTTCTCTCTATGGAATACTCCTTTTGATGGCTTCATGAAAGTTATTGTAGCATTATCAACAAAAACCTTTCCCTTTTTTTGGAAAGACAACTAAAGACAAGGCCCCCCTTTTCCATTCATAGACCTTTGGATTTGGGGAAGTATGCCAAGGAGTATCCAACTACCTTTTCACTGTATTCAAGATGCTTATCCAAGGCCTTGGTCAGGAAAGGTTTTTGCAAGTTGTGAAATCCAACAAGAAACAACAATCATCCCAAAATGTGCATAAACTAGCACTAAATTTCTTACACCACCTTCACCAAGAATAGTGTGATGAAATGGTGTAACAACTCTAGTAACTAGACTGTCAGTGTATTTTTAATGCTATGATTCTGTCTAATCCGTAGAAGGAAAAAATGTGATTTATCATCAACTAGAGTAGAAAATACAAGCTTCAAAACCCTTCCTTGAATATTCTAGGTATTCATTTTCCTCTCATTTTATAACATCCTTTCGATGCACTTGTGATGCAACTACCCCTTCTCACTACCCACTAGGTAGATATGGTAACTTTCCTCTCTCTATGTAATATGAAAGTCATCCCTTGGTTTAAACAGTAATGAATTGGAACCAAAACATCATTATTACCATGGATATTAGTAGGCTCAAATTTTTAGTGACCAACTTCTTCTAATGCATAGGACCAATAATATATGCATCAACTAAAACATAAAGAAAATATACTGACATATTTTCTTGAGGGATTTCCTAAACATTCCAAGAAAACCACTACCTCCATGTTGTTATAACCTTTCCATGTGTCTTTTAACTATCCTCTAGCTCTCACTCTTAGACTATCATATAGCACCCTTGCTTCATTGTCAAGATTTGTCCCAGTTTTCCTCACAGACTTTTCATATCATCTTTCTACTATCTCATTCCTTTCAGCAATAAATCTGACCTACCAACTCCATGAAACTCTGTCCACTATTTTGTTATCCTCCATTATCATTACATTAATTTTTTACCAACAATATCTTCTTCAAATATATCTACAACAAAAGCTTTCTTTTTCTAGTGCACTAGGAATTAAATTTTTGAAGATAGATGATAACTCTTTCCTTTGGTTTCTCTCCCTTAGTTGTACCATCCAATATTATCTTTGGGTTTGAGGCAGTCTCCATAGCTATTCCATAAAAGATAGGTCACTATAATACGAATTTTGAATGGATTGAACTAGAGGTCTTTCTTGATAGCTTACATGATAGGCTTCATATGCATGTCCTTGCATGGACTAGCAATAATAAATTTTAGGGATATACAATATTTTTCACACCTTTTTCCATTATTGTGAAAGCACTTAGGTACGTACATCTATCTTGCAATAATTTCTTCAATGTGCTTGAGATAAGAATAATGGTGAAGACAAACAAACCTGTCATTTTCTAGTTTGCCACATGCATGCCTTTGCATTTGAGGAAGATAATGCTTTCTAGGGGTCATTCAATCATCTCCACACACTTCATCCCTAAGTGCACATGTCCATAAATGAAACTACCTTCTCCTTGAAACTTTGAGATGCTAAAAATTTCAATACATATGAAACCATATTGCAACTACTCTTTGAAAGTTTTTGAACACATTTTCATTATTTGGCATGGCTCTTGAATACTATATTTATTGCCATCCCTTTTCCATGAATCTTCTGCAACATGACCTAGTTATTCTCCCTCATTCACAACATAGTCTTCAAAGAGGCAAAACCCTAACAAACTTTCCTTTAAACATTGTGACCTTTTCAAAAGACTTTCCCTCCCTTATGCATTTGTGAGTTTGAGTTTCTTGGATACTTTTTTAGAAATTTAAAGTTTTTGAAACCTATTAATATATGCTTAAACTATTCAAAAAGGTAACCATGACTTATAGATCTCAATTTGGAGCAAATCATTTAATCAAATATTTTACCTTTGAAGAGAATTTAAAACCTATACAAGTCTAATAAACTATTTGATTTAACATATTTAGACCATTTAGGGAAAATAAGTTAACAATACCAAACTAATATAATTAGTACAATATAAAAAAATATGTGTGTTATCAAATTAAAACAAAAAACATGATAATTATCATTAAAAATATTCATAATATAAAATTATTAGTTCATACTATCAATTTTTATCTAAAATCATGCAATTTGGTTCTTCTACATTGACAAAACAAGAACAAGTGTTGGAATTGTTAAACAATGATTGATATTTTTTCAACACCATGGAAATCATATTTCTTTGTCAAATAAAGCATTAGAAATTTCAAGGAAAAATAGAGCATGTGGGTATAAAATCATGGGATCCACATGCCCTTTTACTATTTTTTGGAATTCCACCAAACACATTTGTGTTATAATGCACTCATGTCTATACCTTCTTTGAATATTCCAATAGGGAGAGAGGGAGAGAGGGAGAAGGATAGAGATGGATAGAAAGATGAAAAGAGAGAGAGAGAAGTATAAACATGGATATAGAGAGCTAGAGATGAAGATGGATAAAAATAGAGGGTGAGATAGAGTGAGAGAGATATAGATGGTGAAAAAGAATAAGAGGGAGAGGGATGGAGGAAGGGAGAGAGGGGGGAGAGAAAAAAGAGGAAGGAGATAGAGGTAAAGCAAGGGAGAGAGATATATAGAGAGGGAGAAAGAGAGGGAACAGAGAGGGATAAAGGGTGAGATAGAGAGAAGAAGAGAGAGAGGGTGGGGGAGAGATAAGTCTACATATAGAAAAATAGAGATGGATAAAGGATGGAGAGATGGGGAAATATGGGAAGAGAGGGAGGAGGAAATAAATAGAGAGGAAGGGAGGGATGGAGAGAGAGGGAGAGGGAGAGTGGGAGAGAGGGAGAGATAGTTCAATATATAAAGAGGGATAGGGAGAGGAAGAGAGGGATATATAGAGAGAGATAGAGAGAGATAATTATGGGAAGAGAGAGGTGGATAGATAGGTCTAAAGATAGAGAGGGAGTGAGAATCAGGGAGAGATCACATGGAAATATGGAGAGAGGTAGAGGGGGATGGAGAGGTAGAGAGAGGGGGGATATATAGGTCTAAATATAAATAAATAAATATGAAGAGAGGGAGAGATAGAGAGAGGGAGATAGGTATAAAAGGATGGAAAGGATGGAGGGAGGGAGAGGTAGAGAGAGATGTATGGATATATAGGTCTAGAGATAAAAAAATAGAGATGGAGGGAGAGATAGAGAGAGGGAGAGATAAGGAGGGATATATATATATATATAGAGAGAGAGAGAGAGAGTGGGGGAGGGATGGAGTGAGGTAGGGAGAGAGAGAGAAAGGAGGGAGGGAGGGAGAGGTAGAGAGTGATATATATTGAGAGATAGAGAGGTATATATAGAGGGGTAGAGATATAAGGAGATAGAGGTAGACAAATATATGAAGAGAGAGCTTGAGAACACAATATATAGATAGAGAGATCGGGGGAGATATATAGAGAGATAGGAAGAGAGAAATTATTAGATAGAAATAAGTAGAGATAAAATATAGAGATGGAGGGAGAAAGATAATGAGATAGGGAAATATGGGAATAGGAAGAGATAGAGATGGAAGGAGGGAGAGATAAATACAAAGAGAGAGAGATGGATAAATAAGGAGATAACTATAAAGAGAAGAATATATAGAGGGAGAAATATATAAATAGAGATATAGAGAGGAAAATAGAGATATAGATATAGAGTTCTTTGAAGAGGAAGAGGGGAGACCTAGGGAAGAGAAATAGAGGGAGAGAGGAAGGATAGAATAATTTTTTACTTTTCACAAATGTGAGTGCATTATAATGTGAGCACACTATAATGCACTCATGTTTGTATCTACTTTATATATTATCAACCCTTAGGGTTGGATTTTCCTTGGGCATCCAACTCAAAGGGTTGGGCTTACATGTCTATGCCTACTCAAAGGGTTGGGCTTACATGTCTATGCCTAAAGGTGGTTTTTTTGTAAATTGTTAAAAAAATGAATAAATATTGAGTGTGCTCTCCATCAAGTTTACACATCTTCCAATGTTAAGTTAAAAAAATACCACAATAACCTTGATCTCTCTCTTAGCTTTCTAACCATTTTTTTTCTACATTTCAAATATGTTAAGGTTTTGGTCTTTAATTTATTTTGGTAATGTCTCTATTTTTTTTCAAAAACCTATGTATGGAAAATTTTGTTTTCTTTTTAACCCATTCATCAAAACTTGGAATAAAATAATTCTTTAGAAACTAGACTCTATTCTACATAATTTTTTTTTAAAAAAAAATTGCTTACTTTCTAGAAAATTAGGGGGGGATCATGCTCAAATTTTTGGTTTTTAGGATGTGTTCACTTTAAAAAATATTAAGAAATCATGTATTCATTAAGAAATTAGCAAAAACAATAACCATAAACTAAATGATGTTAGCTAATTTTTCACTAAAGATATTTTTGAAATACTAAAAAAGGTTAACATTTTAGGGGAAGCACACCAGACACTATGTTAATTTTTTTGAAAAAAATAGGGACACTTTGTGTGCTCCCTTTATTTGAACTCCTTAATCTCCACCATTTCCAAAACACATTAGCATGTTATAAAGTAAATTTAGAGAACTATGACTCTTGTTCTTGTTGTCTTCAAATTTTGAACATAACTATCTTCAATTTCTCATCCAAGATTAGTTTTTTTATTTCAAAAAAAAAGTGGCCACTTAAGACCCCCTTTTGGTTCCCCATTTCCATACACTTACCCATGTCACTATTTTGACTAACCCATTCATCATTCATTCACAAAATAACCTAAGAAATATAAGAATCATTTAAAGATCATTCACAGAAGAGCATCATCATTACATCATAATTCTAGGCATACTAAATTCTTTACTATTGACTCCAATATGTTGGCGTAAATAGGTGTTTTACCTATCTACGTCCTATTTACATGTTAATTCCACTCAGGTCCTAGGAGGGAATGTTCATATAGTTAGTATTAGCTGTCACTAGATCTTATCTTATATTTTGAAATTTAATGCTTGTGTCCTAAGTCATTTAATATTTGTTGAGGTATTTGTCTCATTGTACAAGATTAAGAAACATGTCATGATATTGTCTAATCATATGTCACAAAGTTCTCTCCTTTATAAGCAAGGAATCATATGTACATTGTCATATACAATCTAGAAATCTTATATCCATAATCATAGCATGATATTTCTATTATTTCTCTCTTGTGGAAGTTATTTTTTTCTTGTAGGTGATCCTAGGGTGTTGAGGAGTTCACCATAAACTCCTACATGGTATCAAAGCTTCAATGTTGCAGACTTCTTCCTAGATCTGAGGGAAAAATCTTGGCATGAAATTTTTGATGGGTGAGTTGGATTTTCAAGGACCTCATCATTGAATCTAGTGCATTAGAGAAAATCAAGTTTTCCTTTTATTTTGTCAATCTTCATCATAATTTTGTTGATCTACAAGGGTTTAAAGGAGGGTTTCAATTGCCAAACTTGGAGATAGCTAATTTTTTAAAGAATTTTGGACAGAAAAAAGACCTCAACATTGCGTCCAGAAGGACAGATAACCAAATAAATGACTATCAATTCATCAATTTTTGACATTTTGTATTGAGGGCATCAAAAAAAATTGTTTGGTCACCGTACGATGATCATACCATCATTGTAGGGTCTATAGGTTATCCAGGTGGAATTATCTCTATCTCCAAAGGCTTGTACCTTCATTGGTGTAATCTCTATGTAATTCTGGTGTGTTTGAGATATAAATGGTGGGTTAATTCATTAGTTGTCACCTAAAATTGTACTTTGGTCAGTGAATGGTATGCATGGTACGAAACCATTTATCACTGTAGGTTTAAAATATTCAATTTTGTTTTTAAAAAAATTATTTTCCTACCAATAGTTTTTACTTCCCAGCTATTATATCAGCTATCACATGATCATGTGGGCCTTGACACCTACAAGCTACGCTTAGCCAAAGGGGGGTTATGCCTCGGGCAATGCAACTTTGGCTCATCGCCCCCCAAACACCAGGCTTCCTTTTGCTTGCCACTCCACTAGTAGTGGTTGTAGTGGGTACTATTTTTTAAATCAACAACAATGCGACCAGTCATATGGAGGACCATGGATGGAGATTTTTTACCCCTCATGCCCTTAAATTTTTTCACCGAAGGCCCTAATAGGGATTTTTTTTCAAAATGTCATAACTTACAATCCTGAAGGCCATTTTTTGAAAATGAGATATCATTGAAAAGCTAGTTTTGCTAGTTTTGTAGTGTCATGAGTTATTTTCCAAATTTTTTTTGGATAATTTATTATTTTTTGAAGTTAGATGTTCATTCTTTTCTTTTGAGCTCATAATATTTTTCCACAATATTTGATTTTCATGATTCTTGTGGCATTGGAAAGATATTGAGGAGCTCTATCATGTCATTCATGCAATTTTTCCTATTTTTGTCCCAAATATATTGTTATTTCAATTCTTTCCTGATGGGTGTCTTGGAGATTACTCAGATATTTTGATAGTTGGGAGGGTGCAGTTTTGATCTTTGCACTTCATTTCAATTTTAGAACAATGTTCTATATCATAATTCAGATTTTAGGGTTTCCTTTTATTGATAGTTTTCTATTGTTCCTTGGCATTGGGTCTATTGTTTTTTATCATGATTTTAGATTTACATCCTTGAGTGGCTCTAATATGGTTTCTAGCATCAGAATTATCTTTCCTTTTCTTTCCTTGATTAAGGTTCTAGAGTTACTCCACTAGTGTGCTTCTAGTGTTTCCTTGTAGTAGGTTATCTCATTGAGGGGGCTAAATGGTATCTTTTCTTCTCTCTTATGGGGGGTCCTTTTCCTCAAATGGGATTTTGTCCTCTCATTTTTTATGTGGAGCATTATTGTATCTTTTCTCTCTTTTGAGGAGTTTTTTCCCACTAGGGTTTTACTTTTTCTTTGTTTGTGAGAGATTGCATTTGCATTTGTACATGGGTACCTAACATGGCCTCATAGTTAGAACCCATCTTTGTCATTTTTAGAATAGTACTCTCTCAATTATACTTAATGGCCTAGTGTTGGTGTAAATAAGCGTTTTACCTATCTAGGTCGTATTTACATGTTATGTCCACTTAGGTCCTAGGAGGGAATCTTTCTAGTTAGTGCTAGTTGTCTCTAAATATTATCTTATCTTTTGGCATTTAGTGCTTGCGTCCTAATCCATTTAATATTTTTGAGGTAGTTGTCTCCTTGTACAAGATTAAGACACATGTCATGATCTTGTCTAATCTTATCTCACACCTTTCCTTTATAAGCAAGGCATCATATGTATATTATCATATTGAATCTGATAATCTTGCATCCACAATCATAGCAGGGTATTTTTTCCATTTCTCTCTTATGAAAGTTATTATTGTCTTGCAAGTGATGTTGAAAATTGAGGTGTTTATGTAGCTTAATACTTTGTAAAACTTTATGATTGTTGATCTAAATATGTATTCTTTGTTATAGATTCTTTTTGGGTGATTATCTAATTAATTCATTTTATCATTTGTAGAATGAAGACAAAAGGTTGTAGAAGAATTATATAGGATATTAGAAAATACACAACATATACCGTGGAAAAAAAATCAATGTATTATTTAATCTCTGAAGTAGATTTCAATAATTCTAATCCTTGCTTGAGAATGCTTCTTTTGCCTTCACCAAGTCTTCTTCACAACCTGCAATAAAACGGATAATCACTCTTCAAATTTCTTGGGATATATAGGAAATAATCAACTTTGTAAACTCCAAAGAGTTACAATTACAAATCTCAATCCCTATCTCACAAAAGGTACACCTACCTCTTGCAAGTAGAGTTCTACCATGAAGAACAATGCCAAAACATGAGCTTCATCCATTTGGGTGTCCCAAAATGAAGTACTAACTCAACCTTTATTTTGTAGTTATCTTCAAAGCTTATCCTCAAAGTGGGCACCCAAGAATGGGCCCACTTAACTCATCCTTCTGAAATATCTTAGCATGCAAAAGAGTTAACTCCAAGAAGCCAACTTGGGTGCCCAAGGTGGGTCCAAGTCATTCTCTATTAACTAAAACATATCTCTCCACCATTCATGCAAGAATGGTCATCCCCTGTTAACTAAAGGTAATCACCTATTATCTATCATGCAACTCAATTCATTAGTCATGCATTCCAAGTTAACTAAAGTCAACCAAAATTCAACTAAAACTAACTGAAGATAACTGAACTAAACTGAACTAAACTAAACTAAACTGATTCTGAACTAAACTGAACTGAACTGAATTTCATGCATGTAAACATCAATCCCTAAATCCTAGGATCTTTACATGCATTCAGAAGTGTTATCTTTTACTCCAAATAGTTAACTTAACTCAAAGTGAGTTCCACCTACCATGTGGATGCCCCATGTGCTCCTATTATTTAGGAACTCATCTTGCATGCCCTCACATGCTCCTTATCATTTAGAATTAATTAAAAATGTCAATTAATATGATTATTTCATTCAATATTAATCTCTTTCTAATCCTAGTGTTTGAGAACACTTTCCAAGGACTTAGGAGATACATGAAATAAATAATGTTTAGGATTGCAATTAAATGGCATCCTATTTCCAACATTCTCCCACTTGACATTGTACATTGAAATTATTCTAAACAAGGAATCATTATTATAAATCAAGTATATGACTCAAGGCCAATGGCCTTCCTGCACCAACTAATCAATCCATGCCAACTTCAAATGCAACATGCATATTCATGAAGCTCTAAGCAAATGATTAAAAGCAATAGAACTTATCTATAGGAACTGGTTTCATAAGATAATCTACAACATTAATTAAGGTGCCAACTTTCGCAATTAATACTTTCCCACTCTCAACCATTTCTCGCACAAAGTGATACTTAGCATCAACATGCTTAGTATGAGCATGATACATAGAATTTTTGGCTAAACACATAGCACTCTAACTATATCACATTCAATTTTAACTTACTTGCAATTAAAACCAATACCTTTCCCAAGTCTCTATATCCAAACTGCCTCTTTGGAGGCATGTTAAACCATGGAGTGTGTTGAACTCATGTTCAACCAAGGTGTAGGCTTCTCAGTCTTTACTGTTGAAAATAGCTTTTCTTACAAGTAACTAGTTCCAACATATATCTCTTACCATAAGAGAACTTAAGCCTCACCTATTTCTCCAAGTATCCATGAGGACTTGTAACCAACCAATCCATGTTAAACTCCAAATGCAACACAACACTTTCATGAAGTAATCAAGCAAATGATTAATGTACCCAATACATAAGATAACTACACAAGATCAATGTCAAATCTCCAAACATGACAACATGGTCTAACCATCTCCTACTAGGAGATCACATGCACCATAACATATATATACATCTTGGTCTCAAGAGAACATGTAGTATGCCAAACTCTAAACTAGTATCAAGAGTATATCATGAAATCATAACAAATACACTCTAAACCAAGAAACCATATCTCCAATCACATGGAGATAACCTTACCAATGATGCATCCATGTCACTGCCAAAAACTCCCATTGAACCGTGGTACCGAGTTACACATGGCATCGTGACTACCATCCTCTCTATGAAGATCACTCTAAAACATGAAGTAAAGAGTTATTACAAAAAATATTAGTAGAAATAACCAATGCATCATTACTGTCATTAAAGGACTCCTCTGTAGAAGAATTAGAACTCTCTTTCTTGTTCTTACAATCCTTCTTCACATGTCCTACTTTCCCATAGTTCCAACACTTTACCTCACTTCATCCTTCTGACTTACCCTTCCCTTTCATGTCTCCCTTAGGTTCCTTTTTCTCAGGCGTACCTTTTACAAACAAGGCATCTTGGATTTCCATTTTTTACTTCCTCCTCATCTCCTCTGATAGGAGAGTAGGAATTATATTGTCCATCTTCGGATGTGCACCACTACCACTGATAGCAACAATTAGATTTTCCCAAGACTCTGGTAAAGAAAAAAGTAACAAAATGCATTTATCTTCATCTTCTAGCTTTACATCTGGGTATATGCAAGATCATGATGGGCCAAAAAGTGGTGATATGATAGGTATGTATAGGGTATGTGGATGACGACTTTTTTTACCCAAAATTGATGAAACAAAAAAGGTTTTTAAAGGAGATTCTCAACTTTCCACCAATATAAACTATGCTTTATTCTGAATTTAATAAATAATTATTATTCATTTTCTATTTTAATTATGACTAAATTCATGATTGATAGGCTGCTTGAAAAACATTTATAGCTTTCAAACAGTATCACATAAAAAAAAATTGAATCTAAAACATCTATCACATTCTATGCTTCACATACTATAGGATTAAAAAAAATGACTTTCATGAAGTTTTGACAAAGTTAAGGTGGTTAGACATACGAGTTTTTATATTTTTAAAAGTTGTAATAAAAAAATCATAATTAATTATTTACTTGGAAAAAAATTACAAAAAAATATGCATCACATTGGGACATGAGTCCTCCACTTATATCTAAAATATTATTAAAAAATATTATCATTTTATTGTGGTTAGGGTGGTCAGACATACACCTACTTCTTATTTTTCCCTGAAATTTAAGTACTACTGGATTGAAATTTCAAATTTTCACCATACATATATATATATATATTATATATTTTAAAATAAACCTAGTAGTTTAGAAACTACATTCAATTTTCTATAGATTCTATTCTTACATATTTTTGAAATAATATAGATAACTTATCCAAATTTTTACGTCAAGTTTCCTAAATTTGATTTTTCTAAATTTTTCACCACTTAAGGGCCTATTTTTTCCATGATGATCCTGCACATACCCATCTATAGATGCTAACTGACTTAGAATCAAATTAAAAGCATTCAAATGATTTGCAACAGGATCGCCTTCTTTCATCTTTAAAGAATACAAATATTTTTTCAAATACAACTTATTAGTAAGACTTTTAGTTTGATAAATATCGCCTATTCTCTTCCACAGCTTATATGCAATAGTTTCTTCTAAAACATTCAAGAGAACAACATCAGCAAGACATAATCTTATGGTCCCTCTTTCCTTCTTATCAAGCTTAGCCCAATCCTCATGTGACATTGTTGTAGGTGACTTTGTCTCATTACCAATAACTAACCTCTGATCTCTCTCTTCAAAGAGATCATCCATTTTTAATTTCCACATCTCATAATTAGATCCATTGAAACTTTCACTATAGATAAACGAGAATTCACTATAACAAACTTATTTTCCAAAATCAGCAATAACAAAAATAGTAAAAGCTCCCACTATAACCAAAAAACCTCTAATCTTTTAAGAGAAAGGCATCCCAATACTCTACCCAACCTCAGCTCTGATACCAAATGCTGAAAATTGAGGTGTTTATGTAGCTTAATACTTTATAAAAATTTATGATTGTTGATCTAAATATGTATTCTTTATTATAGATTCTTTGTGGGTGATTATCTGATTAATTCATTTTATCATTGGGTGATCCCACAATAGTGGTTTACAATTTTTGGACAAACTGGACACTAAAATTATTATTTTTAACTAAATCTTCACATTCGGGAACCTATAGTGGCTAAACCATGAGGAATTTGAAGATGATGCAAACTAGAGTCTCATCAAATTTTGTCTGGAAATTCTAAAAATATTTTTTTCAAAATTTTTGGAATCAAATTGCACTTCTTTTTCCATCTCCCACGAAAACTAGTTTTTTTCAAAAAACAACATTTTAAAAAAGTGACGCACATTGTATAACGCATAACTTTTTTTCCATGAAGGATAAAATTCTAATTCTTTCAAATTTGGATTTGCGACTCTGATATATAGTACTTCCACTTGGTTAGATAGTTTTTTATTGAATATATTTTTTTTAATAAAGTTTCAAAGTCAAACCAATTGCAATTCAGACATAGCACGACCGTATAACGCGTAACTTTTTTTGTATTTATAATCAAAATTCAATTTTTTTTGTTGGATCAAGGACTTCAATATCTATTGCACATATATTTTTCAAAAAAAAATTATAATCTACTATTTTTCCACATGTGCAGAACAGAGACCTTCATTTTCGATGAAAAACCTATGTTTAATAAAACTAAGAAAATAAATACATAATAAAACCAAAACATATTAAAATTATATTCATTGGATAGCTCATTCCAACGAATACCTGATTCCTGTTGGGTTTGTGAAGATTCCTCCGTTTTCATCCTCAACTTGACCTTCGAAGCATAAAAATCTAGGTTTTCAAAATGCCTGAGGGGGAGAATGAGGGCAAAGGGGGGTTCAGTTGAATCCATAGGGGTTCGGTCAAACCCAAGTTCAGCAGAACCCCCTTCTCAAAAGGGGTTTTTCAAATTTTTTTGTTTGTGCTTGCATTAATTTGGTTCGCTCGAACCTTAGTTCGACCGAACATTTTTTTGGTTTGTTCAAACCTACAAGTTCATTTGAACCCCCAAAATGAATTTTTTTTCCATGGGCTCATTTTTTGTGAGTTTTCCTTCCTCCATCAAATTGTAAACCACTATTGTGGCTTCACCCCATTTGTAGAATGAAGACAAAAGGTTGTAGAAGAATTAGATGTAGGATATTAGAATACACACAATATATACTATGGAGAAACCCTTTCGAGAAAAAAATCCACCAAGAATCAATGTATTATTTAATCTCTGAAGTAGATTACAATAATTCTAATCCTTGCTTTTGAATGCTTCTTTTTCCTTCACCAAATCTTCTTCACAACCTACAATAAAACTGATAATAACTCTCTTCAACTTGCTTGAGATATATATGAAATAAGCAAATTTTGTAAACTCCAAAGAGTTACAATTACAAAGCTCAATCCCTATCTCACAAAAGGTATGCCTATCTCTTGCAAGTAGAGTTATACCATGAAGAGCAATGCCAAAACATGATCTTCATCCATTTGGGTGTCCCAAATTGAACTACTAACTCAACCTTTATTCTGTAGATATCTTCAAACCTTATCATCAAAGTGGGCACCCAAGAATGGGCCCAATTAACTCAGCCTTCTGAAATATCTTAGCATGCAAAAGAGTTAACTCCAAGAAGCCAACTTGGGAGCCCAAGGTGGATCCAAGTCATTCTTTGTTAACTGAAACATGTCTCTCCACCATTCATGCAAGAATGGTCATCCCCTATTAATGAAAGGTAGTCACTTGTTATCTGTCATGCAACTCAAGTATTTAGTCATGCATTCCAAGTTAACTGAAGTCAACTAGCATTCAACTAAAACTGACTGAAGATAACTGAACCATAACTAAACTGAATTGAACTAAACTAAACTAAACTAAACTAAACTAAACTAAATTGAACTAAACTGATGGGTACGTGTAGGATCATGATGGGCCAAAAAGTGGTGATATGATGGGTATTTATAAGGTATGTGGTTGATGACTTTTTCTTTACCCAAAATTGATGAAACAAAAAGGGTTTTTAAAGGAGATTCTCAGATTTCCACCAATATAAATTATGCTTTACTTTGAATTTAATAAATAATTATTATTCATTTTCTATTTGAATTATGAGTAAAGTCCTGATTGATAGGCTGATTGGAAAACATCTATAGCTTTCAAACAGTATCACATTTTTTGAATCTGAAACATGCATCACAATCTATGTTTCGCATTCTATAGGATTAAAAAAAAAATTGAATTTCATGAAGTTTTGACCAAGTTAAGGTGGTTAGACATACGAGTTTTTATATTTTCTAAAAGTTGTAATAAAAATTCATAATTAATTATTTAATTGGAAAAAAATTACAAAACATATGCATCACATCGGGACATGAGTCTTCTACTTGTATCTAAAATCTTATAAAAAAATTATAATTTTATTGTGGTTATGGTGGTTAGACAGACACCTACTTCTTATTTTTCCCTGAAATTTAAGTACTACTGGATTGAAATTTCAAATTTTCACCAAATAGATTTTTTTTTTAAAATAAACCTAGAAGTTTAGAAACTACATTCAATTTGCTACAAATTATATTCTTACATATTTTTGAAATAATATAGATAACTTATTCAATTTTTTCTGTCAAGTTGCCTAACTCTGATTTTTCTGAATTTTTTGCCACTTAAGGGCCTATTTTTTCCATGATGATCATGCACATACCTTGATTTTGAACTGAACTAAACTGAACTGAACTGATCTAAACTGAACTATCTGAACTTCATGCATGTAAACATCAATCCCTAACTCCTAGGATCTTTACATGCATTCAAAAGTGGTATCTTTTACTCCAAATAGTTAACTTAACTCAAGGTGAGTTCCACCTTCCATGTGGGTGCCCCATGTGCTCATATTATTTAGGAACTCATCTTGGATGCCCTCATATGCTCCTATCATTTAGAATTAATTACAAATGTCAATTAACACGATTATTTCATTCAATATTAATCTCTTTCTAATCCTAGTGTTTGAGAACACTTTTCAAGGACTTAGGAGATACATGAAATAAATAATGTTTAGGATTGCAATTAAATGGCATCCTATTTCCAACAGGTGATCCTAGGGTGTTGAGGAGTTCACCATAAACTCTTACACAATCATTGTTCACCATCTTTAAATCAATCCATCTGGGGGCTTAACTAAGAACATGACCCTCACTCAACAAAATATCCTAAACATTATTTGTAGACACCAATCCACTTCAAATATAGGTACAATGAGCTAAGTTGAATACACGAAAGTCATATATTTCCTACCAATTCATTTTCACTAGTCCAAGTTTAGTTTTAGACACAAATTAGTTCCACAAGAAGAAGGGTTAGTTCCATAGCAATGGATTTAAGAACAAATAAAACACATATGTAATTAATATATTCTAATGTGTTTGACTTATCAAGGCCCTAATTTTCTACACATTACTGAATTAGTTTCTCACACCTCTAATAATATATTTCATCATCAAAACAAAGGGTGAGTATTATATTTTTTTTATAAAATTGGTTTTATATTATTATTTGAGTCTAACTCCTTAAATATAGGCTAGTTATATATTTATTTAGTAATAAAATAGTATCATTTATATCAATTTTATTAAGCTTATAAAAATATACTATGAAAAATAATATGGGGGTAAAAGTCACACTCCATAGTCCATGTAAGGTGTAGCCTTAAATAATATATTCATAGAGAAAAACATAAATTTATTAAGAAACAAGAGTTTTTAATCTACTAGAAAGAGAGGGGTCACATTCCTTTAGATTCTACACAACAAAATTATCTTGACCATCTAGGATAGGCTCTGAGCTTGTAAGAGCACTATCAATAGTTTACATTTTATCAAGAGGTTGACTAGTAGTCTTAAGAGGATAAATAGCCAAGACAATATTATGACATTTTTCCACTATCAATCCAACTAGAAGCACCTCTATCATGAGTTTGAGAAGAATCTAAAGGCTAACAAATGCCTACAGCCAACCATGAGCATTGACCATGAAATTTGCACTAGTAAGCATGATAATCATCATGTCCATGAGTATTATGACTTCTATCATGCTGTTGTCCTTAGGGAGGAGATTAGCCTCTATTGGAATGAGAGGGTGGAAAAACTTTGCCAATCATAGAAGGTGCATTACCCTAATGATCACGAACCACATGTAGGTGGGCAACTTCAAGTCTAACTTTAAATTAGCTTGCACTTATAACTCAATAACACATTGGAACATACCATAGATTTAGAGAACATTGTGAAATTACTAGTAACAATACATCCAAAGAAAAGAGAAAAATTCATATCATTCCAAATGCTAAATAGTCCTTCCACTTTGAAAGCATTTCATATCTAGGTTAATTTATCATGAATTTTGGATCAATTTCTTAATAGGATCATGTGGCAAGGAAAATGTACAAATCTAAAAGACTTAAAAAAAAATCATAAAACCAATATCACATTATCTAAACTCTATGACAAAACCAAAAAGGATATTTGATTATTTCCTAAACTCAATTAAAATGGTGTCATCAACCAAATCAATTTGAAACCAATAAGAAAACCAATTAATTTATTTGATGATATCATCAAACAAATCAATTTGAAACCAATAAAAAAACTAATTAATTTATTTGATTAGCCTATATATTTATATATGAAGGTGCGATTATTAGTGCAAAAGTAATTATTGAGCCGACTAGATTTCTCACTAAATAGGAAAGAAAATTGATTCATGGTTGAATTTTAATGGTGTAAAAATTATATGTAAATTCCCCACTCATTTCAATTAATTTATGGAATACAATGGTGTAGTGGATTGGACGGAATTCCCACTAGTTTTTTTTTTATGAATAGGCAACTATCTATATTAATAAATAATATAAAAGTACATATTCACAAAAAAAAATGGATGATAAAAAGACAATTGATTTTTTTTTTGGTGATGAAGCATAACCGCACGACAAAATCTGAACCAAACTCAGATTCCATCAGAAATCACTTTACAAAGAGGCAAAAGAACAACATGGAAATGACAAATTTCCTTCTTGCCATTGATTAAATTTCCAAAGTGAAGAATAATAAAATATGTAAAAAAAGTCAAGCACTTGACTGCAACCTCCAGAATTCTCCATTTTCTACAGAGGCGCAGCGGCTGGAATCTTCCAGAATTACATATCATATTATTTCTCTCTTGTTTCCAACAAATGCGGAAGTGCTGAAGAGATATTATTAGCACTTAAAACGGGTGACCCACCGTGTTTTGGCTTTTGAAGGGCGGTATCTTTTGGACTTTATCTATGTACGGCAAAGGAATTTGTCCACCAAAATATAATTTTGTAATGGTGAAATTGAAATTAATGTTTATAAAATTAAATTAAAAGTTTAATAGAATAGTAAGAGTGTTTAATAAAATAAAATTTTAAATTATTTGAGTTATTAAAATAATCGATTGAAATGAAGGAGGATATAGTAGATTTTTATTAACAATTGTTTCTCTTACATAACTGACAACATCTGGCATGTAAGCTTCTATTATATATATTGTCAAGTGTTCTTAAATTTGGTATTGAAAAGAAGTTTCTAAAAACTACCTTGAATCCCTAAAAAACACAATAATCTTCTACATGCTATTGGTTCTTGCCCTTAAAAGTTGTAAAAGTTGGTTTTGCATTCATTTTGTTGCCTTTGTTATGGTGCTAACAATCCAAAAGACTCATTTAATGGGGTACATTAAAATGCTCTATCCAAGATCATTTTAATGCCCTTATATCCATGATGTGACCCTCTATACATTCATACTTTTTGGCCTATGCTTTTAATCATGTTCCAAAATTGCAGCCATGGTAACCCTTTATTATTTACATATGACCTTTGTTGTTTCTCTTGTACTTTATGTTCTAATTCATTGTTTTCTTAGCATATCCAATCGCTTTTACCTTAAGTGAATTATTTTTTCCTATGTGGTGACCAAGAATTGGGCAAATAGAGAGTGGTCTTTGTAGTTGAGAGTGCTTTCTGTTGGTCACACCTTCATTCTCTCTTGCTTTCTAAGCATTATTAAGGTCATAATTTATCATTTTTACACACTATACACATGTCTTTATGTTGAAAAATTGGTGGTAGTTATCAAGCTTTATGATAGGTCATTTATCCTTTACATAGTAGTGGGAAATTGACTAGTGAAGTGTGGTGTTTGTAGTGAGGAGTCAACTAAGCCAATCAATCATTCCCTTTATGTTCCTCATTGAATGCCTTGTCATTAGCCTTCTGGAAGGACAGTTTGAGGTGTCAAACTTGATGAAAATATTCACATTTGTGAATGATAAGGTGTCATATTCTTGTTTCAGCAAGGAAAATGTGCTAGTATATTGATAAGCCTATGAGTTGGTTGGTGCTTTATTAAAAAGGACTATGCAAATAGGGCAATGTGGTAATATCCCATATGATAGTAGGAAACTTTCCCTAGCAGGTAAATATTCTCAAGAAATTTTATTTCATTCATTGGTCACTTGTTGTTAGATCATGCCCCTCACATGTGTTGGTTGTCTTATGATTAGCGAGTTGGATGATGTTCAACCATAACATTTGTTTGAGTGACATTTATTTTTTGTAGAAATGTTTGTGGAGACTTCTTGGTTGGTTAAGAGGTGGCGATGTAGATAGCTCACCAATTTTGACATTTGAGGGAAAGTTACATTGTACATACACGACAAGTTTGGTGGAGCCATTAGAAATTTATTGAATAAAACTATGTCACATATAGGGTAGTTTATACATGTATATAGCATATACATTTTAAATTTCTCTTGGTCCAATAGACTAATGAACAAAATGTAAATAGGTCCATGAATGCATTAAAAAATGAGAATTAGTCACCATCTCTAAGCTAGTAGTAATGTTGGGCTTGGGATATTGTGTAAATAAATAGAATTAATTTTTTAACAAGGACCCATTAGTGATGCATGTGATAGTTATGGGGATTTAATACTCATTGTAGCATGCAATTTCATCACAATAATTTGTTAATATATACCTTTATTTATCTTGAACCCTAACCAAAATTAGCTACAATTATTATGATCATATTCAAAATGTTTAACCTATCACTTGTACCCATAGTCTCCATTATTCAAAATTGATATGTGCAAGGTATTTTCAAATAAACCCTAAGCCATGAGTGCATACAAGAGCTAAATAAAATTTAATGTCAATGACTATAAAACTTGATAGGATTTTGGTAGGCCAATAATGTGGTTGATGCTTTTGAAGGGCATTCCCATTCTTAGAAGATAGATATTTTTGTTGAAGCTTAGTTGTGTGTTTGACTAAGGTATGTAGGGTTTCTTTACTTGATTGAGCTTCTCTAATGATATGCAATACAACAATCTATGACCAAATATAAAATCTATTTTTCATTTGAATGATTGTTTGCAAGGTCTAGAAGTGGATTCTTAGGATTGACAAAGGATAATTTTCTTACTTTTTCTTTCTTTATTTCAAATTTCATTTTTACATTTTTTGGCCCTCCATGTTTATTCTTCCTCTCCATTATAGATTCATATGATACAATTGTGCAATCAAAAATTTAATGTACACTTAGATTAACTATTATGACAAATTATGAAGCACTATGTTGAGGCGAAGTATGATTTTTTAGCATAGCATTTGAATATACATGTCTCATGTGGAAATGTGAACTAGGATATGAGCCATCGACTGTATGTAATTTCTTAGATTCTAAGAAAGACCTAGCTAGATTGGTTTTGTTGTGTATACTTGGCATCCTCTATTTTAGTTGATTTTAGGGCATAATTTGTCACTCAAGCTTTATTTTTCTCATATTTTCATTTGTTGCAAGTCAAGAGAAGGTATTAAAATGTACAAGCCTCTTCGTGACCCAACTATCTCCATATCTATCTGGGACAATTGAGGGGATATGTATGTGTCCTTGAGGCTTCTCTTACTAGCCTAATTTTCTTATTAATTGGTGATTTCTCGTAGGAATTGTAAAAAATGCTTGAAAGGATAATTGAGAAAATGATTTTAGTACATCATATGAGTTGTTGAAGAATATTGAATTATCAATGTTTCTTCTACATTTAGGAATGTATTTGGATGAATGTACATCCATGCATATGAGATTCCAAGTGCACACATAATTCTCCATGATATATTGGCATAGTTCACTTTATAATTTATGGAAAATCCTTTATGAGCATAAATCTATTATATACTTAATGAACTATGTATATTGAATCCCTACCATCTTGCATAATCTTGTAGCATAAACTTATATGAACTCTTAAGAAAATATTTGATTACTATAATTTTAGTGGATTTTTCATGATGGATTCAATTTGCATATGTTGAAGGGAAGGTTAAGGGGGAGTATAGATCACATTTATATTTAGATGCATATATAGTTTGCTTTTATCCACTTAAAGAGGTTTATTGATCTTAATATTAGTAAATGAATATATGAGAGGTCTGCTAACAATTTTTTGGACCTTCTTTTATACAAGGTATAATTTTTCTAAAATCTAATTTGTTATTTTATTTCTCTTTACTTGTCCTATGCAAACCACTAGAAACAATTTTCTAAATTTATGAAAGAACGAATTTTAGAAGAGACACCTACTTATATTAATGATGCTTAATTGTTCACTATCTAATTATGAATCTTATCTCTTTACATCCACAATTGTAACTTAAAAGATATTTTCTCTAAAATTTGTAAAATTACAATTGTAATCACCAACATTTTTTCATAGAAATGAATCTTGTCTCTTTACATTCACTAACGTAACTTAAAAAATATTTTCTCTACAATTTATAAAACTATAATTGTAATCACCAACACTTTATCATAAAATAGTATGCATGTTAAAATAAAATTAAAATTATATTTATTATCGGAGTTCTCAACCTTTTCTATATATATAAAAAAGCAAATGTGAAATTAAAATGAAGGCCAAGCGGATAAAAATAAAAATAAAATGTGAACATCCTCGCCAATCAATTGACATAGATGTAATACGTACGGGTCGAGGATTCCGATAACAATGGCGACTCTAATCGGAGGATTTTTCCATGAAATAAGAGTTTTAGGTATTTGCCAAATAATATTGTTGCATGTGTGTACACAGACCGTAGACGAAAACTAGAGACTAAATCGGCTCAAATAGCTGGCATTCCAACGGTGCAGATTTACCTATTCCAAACGGTTTAGAGATAATCTACACACGGCCCTCCGTAGACATTTCTTTAGTTGAATGTTACAACAATTTCTTTAGTTTCGGAAAAAATCAACTGTAATTTGTTTCAACCTCTTTGTCAGGAGGGGCAATTGTTTATTGGTAAGATAGGTCTATGTTGATTTTGCGTCACGCCATACGGTAGCCCGGCCCCCCTTCTAAGATTGGGACAATCAAGTCCTCCAATCTAGAATCAACCACCATGTGCATGGTCTTCGTTTGATTATTTTCCACAACAAAAGATTCCCCTCGGTAGAACAGCATCTTCGTCTTCATAGATAGGCAAAAGGATAAAAACAGTCTTTGTTCTAGATGGTCCGGCGGTCGACTATATGCCGGTCTACTGTAACAGCATGCCAAACGGCAACCAACTTCGACTAGGTACACAATTAAATATTTTCTAAGGGAAGAAAGCTTAGGTACGCACCTTATGACCAGATAAACCGAATAAATCTCGTCTTACCTCCCGACGTGTGAAAGCTTCTCCGGATGTTTCTAGGCTTGATTTGATTGATTGAAAACTTCTGCCCGAAATCGATGCACAAGAAGACATTTTATCAGTATATAAGAAAGACTGGAACCATATGCCTGCCATATACCTACTCTGATTCTCTGCAACTCTTTCAATCTCCTGACAAAGTATATATATATTATATATATACCTCCTTGCCTGCTATTAGCTCTGCTTCAGGAATCTAGCCTATTTTGTTTGTAATAGCATTGTAATTCTCATAATGTCTGGCCTGCTAAAGAAACGGTGCCGCGAGGATGATGCTCCGCTGGATTCTCCGAAACGTTCCCGCGCTGAAACGGAGCAACTAATCTTTCAGTTACTGGAAGAGGATGAAAAATGCACTGCCAGCGAGGAAATGGTTAGCGGTGTTATGAGAAGTCTGGAGGAGGAAATCGGCATAACGTCTTGCTCCACTTCTTGTGAGAGTTCCTCCGGATTAAAGAGGGATGAATACGTGTCTTCTGATATGACCAGCAGCTGTGGAGACTCGGGCGAAATTAATCTGGATTATCTGTTAGAGGCTTCCGATGATGAGCTTGGCATTCCTTTACAGAATTTAGAGGACCACAATAAATCCTTTTTTACTTCTTCAAAAGAGGAGTTTTTAAATCCTATTTTCGACTTTGGGGAAAATCAGGAATTTAAGGGCCTTGTTGGTGACTGGCTTTTTGAGGACGATTTAGTAGATTACAGGCAATTCGCAGTGTTCGACGACGCTGCTGCCTTCGATCTTGCAAGATAAGATCGTTTATTGACAGAGATACCGGAAACTACCGGTTGCTTGTATTGAATGGAAATTATTTAATACGCTAGTGTTGATTATACCTGTATCTGCTGTAGAGTAAATACCAATGTTCATTCTTTGAATTATTTGACTCGCTTGCACAAGCTGATTGATTGAAGGATTTCATAATCCTAACGTTCATTCTTTTGAAGGATTATTTAAATATTTACAGTAGTTTCAGTTTCGCAGAGTTTTAAAGGGTTTTGTTTAAATTTTGAACTTGTAAGTTTTAAAAAATTAATATCACTACGGGTAAGGCCTCCATATTTGTCCTTTACAGAGGGCGAGCGTTCATTGTTAAAGCCATAAAACTGGATTCGTTTGAAAATTAAAAAACACTTTGAATTCTAATTTTTAATTAATTGTTGGCTAAGTCTCGTTTATTTCAGAGATGATGTACCCGCTCGTGCTCTTGACATTCCACATGACACAGCGTTCTCAGTCACATACGGGGTAAAACAAATTAAAACAGTGTCAAAACGGGTCAAAAATAGGTTAAAGAATATGAATAGGCAATGGAAGTAGGATCACGATAGTAAGCCATTGGCAACAAGTGATAAAAACAAACGCCACGTATTAGTCATGTTGGCAGTGAGAGTAAGTGACAAAAATCCAAGTGGACAATACATAATTTATAACCCAATACATTTGAAATGATCACTCTGGCTAAATTGCCACCGTCCATAAGACGTGGATGACTGGATCAAGTGGGACCAGTGTGCAGAGCGGGGTGGTAAATTTAAGTGGTCACCGGCAGTGGGGAATATCAGGGCCCACAAGGCCGTTCAATTGACGATGCAAGCGGCCTCATTAAAGTGAGACAACGTGCTATAGGCAGTCAACAAATATTTAAAAAAATAAATATATATATATAATGTAAATTATTAAACACATTTTAAAAATAATATTATATTATAAAATTGTATGCTTATATTTAATATTATATATATTTGTTAATAATACATTTAATTTATATATATAAAGTATATTATAATTATAATTATTATATATTATATTTTATAATAGAAACTATTTAATATAAAAATAATATAATATATATTTTTATATAATATTAATTAAATTAACTTTATACAAATATATTAACTTAATTGTCTTTTCATGGATTGAGAAAGAGAGAGTGAAAAGAGAGAGAAAGAAAGCATCGAAGAGATAGAGAGAAAGAAGAAAGAGTGGGGGAGAAAGAGCAAAGAAAGAGATAGAGAGACTGGAGAGAGAAAGGGGCAAGTTGATAGAGATATAGAGATAGGTCGAGAAAGAGAGAAAGAGGAAGATATGTAAAGAGAGAGTTAAATAGAGGAGAAGACAAAGAGATACAAAGAGATAGAAATAAAGATAGAAAAAGAGAGGAGGGAGATTTATAGAAATATAGAGGAATAAAGAGATAAAGTAGGAAATAGAGTGAAAGAGAGATAGAGAAAAGAGATAAATACATAGAGAAGGAGTGAGAGAGAGAAAGAGGAGGAGAATAAGAGAAATAGGAAGATAGAGAATAAGAGAAAGAGTGGGATAAAAATAAAGATAGAGAGAGGGAAAAATATAGATAAAGGAGAGAGATTTAGATGGAGAGTAAGAGAGGAGAAGAGAAATAGAGATAAAGGAAGAGAGAAGGGGAGAAAGAGACATAGATAGAGACTAAGATTAAGACTGAGAGATAGAGAGAGTGATAAACAAAAAAAGATATATAGATAGAGGTAGAGAGATAGAGATGGAGGGAGAGAGACAAAGAGATAAAGATATATAGATAGGGATAGATAGATTGAGACATAAAGAGGTAGAGAAAGAGATCAATAGAGAAAGAGAGAGGTAGAGAGAGATACAAACCTATGGGGGAGAGAGAAATATAGAGTGAAGGAGAAAAATAGATAGAGGTAGATATATAGATAGATAGATAAAGAGGGAGATATATATAGAGAGAGTGAGAGATAGAGATATAGATTAAAAGAGAGAAATAGATGAAGTGAGATAAAGCATGAGAGAGAATATATATAAAGGAAAAGATATAGAAACAAGTTTATTTATAAATTTTAATTAGTTATTTGTGCCAACAATCTAAGGGTGGCAGGTGTCCATGGGGAGTTATGCTTGGAGTAGCATGCCATATGATTAAGGATCTTAAAATTCACCTTAAAGACCTCTTCAATGTATCCATTGCACACTTAAGGAGATAAAGAGATAGAAACAAAGAAAAGTGAGAGGAATAGGGAAGGGAGATAGAGATAGTGAGTGACAAAGAGAGTGATAAAGAGATAGAGATAAGATATATAAGGGTTGAGAGAGATGGAGAAAAGAGAGCAAGAGAGAGGGAGAAAAGTGCTCATGGAGGAGAACGAGAGGAATAGAGAGAGGAAAGTAATTGATATGGAGGAGGAATATAGAAAGAGAAAGATATACAAATGGAGAGGGGGAGAGAGAGAGAAATAAAAAGAAATAGAAAGAGAGAAATAAAGAAAGAAAGAGGTTAAAGAAATAGAATCTAGAGATAGAGTAATAGAGAGAGAGAGAGAGAGAGAAAGAAAGATAAAGACAAATAGAGAGATAGATAGAGAGAGAGAGAGAGAGAAAGAGAAATGGATATAGAGAGATAAAAAGGTATAGATAAAAAAATAGAGAGGGAAGTAGAGATAGAGAGGGACAAAGAGGGAGAGAGAAAGAGAGAGATAGAGAAAGAGAGAAAGAGAAAAGGGGGGAGAGACATATATAGAGATAAAGGGATATAGAGGGAGGGAGATGTAGGTTAAAATATATATAAAGAGAAATATAGTGAGAAAAATATATATAGAGAGCTAGAGAGATCAAGAAATTAAAGAGGGGGATAAAGAGAATTAGAGAGAAGAGAGAGGGAGAGAGAGGGAGAGAGAAAGAGAGACAAAGGAAGAAGGGAAGAGAGAGGTAGATAGGGATAGAGGTAGAAAGCGGTTGGGAGAATAAAAATATAGAGATAGAGAGGGAGACAAAGATATATAAAGAAAGAGGTAGAGACAAAACGATTTTAAGAGTTAGATATATAGAGATATAGGGAGGTAGACTGATATAGAGAGTGAGGAATAGAAAAATAAAGGTAGAAAAAAAGAGAAGGATAGAGTTAAGAGATATATATGGAAAAAATCTAGATAAAAGAGAGATAAGAATTTAGAGAGGGGGACAGAGGGAGAATTCGTGGGAGAGAAATAGTGAAAGAGAGATAGAAGAGGGAAAAGAGAGAAAGGGGATGATAGAAAAAGGGAGAAAGATATAGAGAGTGGCAGGGGGAGAGTAGCCTTACTTGTAACTATCTCAGTCCTATGACCACAAGTACCTTCTTATTTTTTATGCTTTTTATTTAATTTTTTATGTAATGAGTATTTCAAGTTGGAGACTTCCAATTTAAATTTCTAAAATATCAAAAACTTTTTACTATATTCATATGTGGCATTTCTTCTTTCAAAAGGAATCAATCTAAAGATACCACTTTCCTATATGGAGACGGGTTGCACCCAAAACGTCACTTGCTTAATGGATTCACAATTGACCCCATGTATTGTTGCATTATATGTTAAAAAAATATTAACTTGGTGAATGCAATCATTGTCAATGTACCCATTTCACAACAAGGAACATTATTTTTTATTTTATCTACTATATTAAATATATTAATATCCCCTCTTAATGTTAGAGCTTATATAAGATAACTCACAATATAAAATACTAATAATATCTAGTAATATAAAATAAAAAACTCACATATATAATCTAATATAGTTTTGTTTATATTTTACATCTATTTCTCCTTTGTGTAATTGCAAAGATCTAAAATATGCACATTACTCCCATCTTAGATTAGCTTATTAATAATTTATACGTACCTTTCTTCCCTTTACTTTCCCTTCTTTTCCTTGTATTATTTCCTTATATAGCTAAATTTTTCATATTTCCAATGCTTAACCATGCAATCAAAAGACTTAGATCTCCCTTTAGATTTGAACCTACTACCCCTTTTTCCTTCAATCTACCCTTAATAACCAATACATATTTGATTGAATTTAATTTTTTTCTTATCAAATCTTCTAAGGGTAAATAATCTATCACCTCCTCAAGCATAAACTTTATAGTGGTAATATCAATTTTCATGACTAGGTATTACATTAAGTAGGGAAAGAACATAACAATGTAATATGTTGGTCCTCACTAATATTTTCATGCCTAATTATCTCATAATAATATTGAATGCATCCATATACTCTTCAATAGGGTCTTCATTAGTCTTGTTTAAAGAATAAAGTTTATTCTTAGAAAAAAACCTATTTACAAGGGAATTAGCCTAATAAAAAATTACCAACTTATTTTAGAGGTTCTCCATGGATACCTTTCCTAATACATTTAGAAGTACTAAATCTCTTAAACAAATACTATTGATATTTCCAGCTTTCAAATCCAATGCAACAAAATATCCATCTTTTACAGGCATGGGTTTATTTCCAAAATATGAAACCCATAGATACTAGTCTATGAGTAGGTTTTCTATTTGGAGCTTTCATAATTCAAAAAATATCTTTAAATATTTTCATCTCCAATCTTGATGTTTCACTATCTTCACCTAAAACAAGATCAAAATTACATAAAGCTCCCATTGAGCCAATATCAATAATATGAAACCCTTTATTCCTAACCAAGGATCCTACAAGTTGGCCAGGATTTTCTATTAAATGGAAGGAATCAAGATATAGCTATACAAATTCCTAATTATTCTTGAGAGTAGAGAAATTATAAAACAATATAAATTTGACAATTTTAAAAATATTTACACATTTGACATGCAACACACGGAAAATACAAATGACACTATATAGATACCCTAGGATTTATTTTAGAAAAAAACCTAGTAACAAAAGATTACTTAATGTATAATCGTAATCTATTGCTACAATAAATTCATGTAGAGCATCCACTCCTTAGTCCCAATCACCAACTATGTCTTGTGGTAGCATAGCCCCTTATATATAACTACATATTTTTCTCCTTTCCAAGCATTGATTAAATAGATAAATCCCCAATCTAGAAACCACACATAGTTTCTAAAACAAGGTGCTAATAATATGGGTAATGTGGTGCTCAAAACTTAGTGCACAAATTCTAACACTCATGTCATAATGATTCAACATGAACTCAATAAGGAATATAATTCTCCATGATGTCATAATCACTTACCAAATTTTGGAGCTACATTTTAAAGTTATCTCTTCTTTAGAAATATGATCTTACACATCATAGCTTTCACATTATAGGCTATTCAAAATTTATCCATAACTTTTATTAGTATACTTTGTAACTCTATCTTACATTGTCAAATGTTTCTAGAATAATTTATGCATATTCCAATGAGATAGACACTCTTACATATCTCACATAACATTAGATGCTTCTTATAATACATCACAATATATTTTACATGTGACATAAGGTTCCACCTCAAGTGTGACATATTTTTCCATGTGGGTACATAAATAATACAAAATAAATAATAAATACAAAAAATAAGGATTGTAGGGTGTATGACACCTAATCTCAATAAGTAGACCATGACAAATGAGAATTTAAGGAAAATATTTTTGATTGTGCATATGTGTATTAAATCTTGAAAATGAAGGAATACTTTTCAAGGGTTTCAAGAGATACAAAATAAACATATTTTAGAGATGAATCACTTTACTTTGGATACTTCCAATGTTCACAACTTCATGGAACCACCTTATTCAAGCAAATATTCTCTTCATGACATGTATCAAAAGAATATAGAGGAATGAAAGAAATAAAATGGTAAAAATATGAAGCATAGTGTGGTTAGAAATGATCATATTTACTATTCCTTAGCCTTGTTTTTCACAAAAGGTAAAAAAAGAATCAAGTCCTCATGCACCTAAAATTGTACCTCCTATTCCACCTAAGAAGATTATGAGTGATAACATTACTTAAATTTTTAAGATTTATGGGTCCCAAAGATAGATTTTAAGAAAGATCAATAAACATATTAGAGTCACCTCCAAATAAGAAAGAACAATAGGTGAAGAATGATTATTCAACAATTACAATGTAATTGTTGATAATTTTAATAAGAGTGCCACTTATTATCACGATGAAATCCATTTACATGAGAAGGAAGAACATTCAATGTTACTTGTTGAGATGAGGATGACCACTTGGATGAAGATAGGGTGTTATTAATTAACATATTAATATTTACTTTTTATTTTTTGTGGCCCTTACTCTTTAACCTTTTGTTTATATCATGTTTGGTATGCATAATTTATCCTTATTTCAACTTATATATTATGCTTTATTCTATATTTATCGACTTGGGGACATATTTCTTTTAAATTATTTTCATGTATTCCTATATATGTAAGTTTTTGTTCCTATATTCAATGAAAAACATTTATTTTTTCCTATAGTATTATTTTATCTCAGATGCATTCCTATGTTTCTTCTTAGCTCCCATGCTTTCCTATATTTTTAGCTTCTATATTTTTCCATGTTTCTTTATAACTTATATGTTCTTATGTTACATGATCATGATCTTCTAATGTTTCCTCGGTTCATGTTTATAATGCCTAGTTCTTATGTTATCTATATGAGCTAGGGCTTAAATCATTCTATGCTTATTATGATGTTCCTTGTGCTTACTTATTCTTATGCTATCATTGTAACATATGCTTCTCATCTTTATATTTTGTTTTTCTTGCATGTTATATGTTTATAATATTTGCTTATTTTCACATGATTATCAAGCTCATGTATCTTATATAATATAATTTTTAAATGCTTACATGTTTTGTTTGCATGCACTTATATGTTATGATCCTTATAATTCTCATGTTTTATGATTATACGTTTATTATCCCTATTATGCTTATATCTTACACCATACTTATGCTTACATGACCCTTGTCTAGTGTCTATGGCTATCATTATCTTAATATTTTTCTTCATTGGGTACCTTAATATTTGTTGTTATATATATGCTTTCATGATTGCATCTTACGTATAATTTTGCATGTTTATTACATTATGATATATTGCCACTTTAACTTGTTTTATGATCTATCTATGGATTTGACTTCGGAGAACATGACCCTCACTTAAAAAGTTCCCAAACAAATGTCTCTATACACCATCCCACTTTAGATACATGCACAATGTGCTAAGACAATTTTGTAACAATCACCTTTTCCATGTCAATCCATTTATGTATGTCTAGATTCATTCTACACATCAAATTAGTCCGCGTGCACAAAGAACAATTCCATAAGTACAAATTTGAGCAAAATAGAACACATGTAATTTATAAATTCACGAACATTTCTCTTATCAAAATTCTAATTTTCAATACATTAACAAATCAACTTCGAACACCACTAATAATACATTACATCACCAAAATTCAAATTAAATTACATTCAAATATTTATTTAATTACTGTGTACGGGTGATTTATTCCATTCCACTAAACATAAAGGTATTTAATGAGCCCACCAAAATTCTCGTTAAGTAGGAAAGAAAATTGATACATGATTGAATTTTAATGGTCTAAAAATTATATCCAAATTCCCCACTCATTTCAATTAACTTGTGGATTATAATGGAATTCCCACTAGTTTATTTATTTAAGGCTTGTGTGGGGCAGCAGAAGCGTAGGAAAAATACTAAATCAAAACCAGAAAAGTTTTCGCCATCCGCAATCACTTCATTGATAAAGATAATAAGATTTAAAGAGTCAAAAGAGGAACAAAATTAAACGCGTCTATGGAACTGACAAATTGGCTTCCGGCCATTGATTAAATTTCCAATGGGAACGATGATAAAAAAAGTCAAGCACGTGACTGCAACGTCCATAATTCTCCATTTTCTGGAGAGGGCTGGAATCACACGTTATTTTTGCCGGAAAGCAAAGTATTAAAGAGAGACTGATAATCACTTAAAGCAGGTGACCCACCCAGTCTTCACTTTTGAAGGGCGGCATCTTTTGGATTTTGTCTGTGCACGCTAGTCGCAAAGGAACGTGTCCACCAAAATATCATCTTCTAATTTTGAAATTTGTATATCCATGTAAGAAATTGTCTACATATATATTATAATTTTATGTAAAGTTGGGATTTTTTTATAATTTTTTTTTTTTTAATATAATTTTAGTCATTCATTATTTATATAAAATTTATTGTTACATTATTTTAGATTATTTTTATAGGTGTAAAATTTGTCATGATCATATTTTAATGTATGGACACACACAATCTATATTTTTTCTTTCAAAAAAAAATAAATCTTACTTTCTATTATGTTTCATCATGATAATTATATTGTACACTTGGTGACGACATATGCACTAATTTTGAAGTGTCGCTGACACTACAACATGATGAATCATGACAGAAAATGAGATTTTTATTTTTTGAGATTTTGTTTTGGTAGGTTGTGTTTGTGTCCATATGTTAAATTATGGACTTGACATGATCAATCTTACGTCTATATATCAGACTCCCAGATTTCTAAAATTCAGCTTTAACTTTATCTAACTCTCACCCATTCCACTAACCATTATGAGTTGATTTAACACACATTTTTGTGAATTATTGCCATGTCTTGATATTTAAAGGCATTCATTTGGATTTATTTGACACCTTTTCCTAGCTTATGCCCCTGTTGGTTCTAAAACCATTGTTTCCCAGTCCCTTTCTTGTCAGAATGTCATTTTGGGTTCTACTCCGCCTTCTTGTCCTAATCCGCAGCCCTCACCTGAATGCCCTATCCTGGGTTTTGCTTCGCCGTCTTGTCTTAATCCTCAACTGTCTCTTGGTTGCCCTACCCCGGGTTTGGTTTCTAGTTTTAAAGGTACCTCGGTTACGAAATTAGTTTTGTACTCTGGGAATTCTATGGAAATGCATTCTAATAAACCTATGGGCAGTAAAGAGTCGGCCCCTAGTGCCTCAGCGTCTGGAAGATTTGTGAATGCCCCTAAAAACTCCCCTAATCAGGGCAAAATTAATTCTGCCCTGAATAACCTCAGGCCTAAGGACATTATGAGTGTGGCAGAAAAAAGTACAGATGGCCTTTTCAATATTCTTAAGTGGACCCAGAAGGACGTTTGTGAGCTGATTGGCCGTAACAGAGATCTTAGCAACAGAGTCATGGAACTGGAGCAGAAGATAAGCTGGAGTTGTAATGAGAATGAGGGACAAGACACCCCCATTCTGGGGAAAAGACATCAGGTGCAGGAGGAAAGATTGACCAGGTTGGAGTGCAATATGTCCAAGATTGGTCAAAAGATCAGGGCCGCTTTGGAGAATAATCACAAAATTGCCAAGCACAATGCTATTATAATCAATGTTATGGTGGAAAAGTTAGAAAAAAATCAAAAGGGCTCGCTGGTTGTGGACTTAGATGCGGACAGAGGTTGTAGCAGATCTGCTGTTGAAGGGATTTTGACTCGAACCCGGGCTAATACGAAGAGGAAGGCCCCTGCTTCTCCACACAGGTTCAAATCCTCAGGCAGGGGTTACAGGATATGAGTGAAGCTAAAAAGGAAGTCGAGGAGTTGATGAACACCTTGGAGTAGTGCTGTTGTGATCGTTTTTGGTTTTTTGGCAATCCTTTTTTTGGACCCTGTTGTCTCTTTTTGTTGTCGTTTCTTTTTTGGGACAACTGTCTGTTTGTTTGGACTTTTTATGCTCTATCTTTGTTTGTTTTAACTTTGTGGTTTCAGGTCCCTGTAAAACCTATTTTTTCCTTTTCAAAAACAAAATAATTAGAACTTACAAATTAATTCTAGGAGCATTTACATGGTTGAAGCTTATTGGTTTTTATCATTGAAATGATTATAAAGCCACTCTTTTTCCAACAATCCTCTAAAGGTATTCATAAATATTGTTAGCCTAGATAGTAGAGCAACCAAAGAAAATTTGGCAAGTCAAATAGTAATAGTACAAAATTATAGAGATTAGTTCTATATGAAAAAATGACAAGTCTATGAACATTGAAAAGACCTAAACCTATGGATTTTACTCCAAATATAGTAGAGGTCTTGCACACAATTTAAGGCATTACACATATAGAGAGGTACCATTTAAAGACCAAAGATAGTTCAAATATAAGAACTTTCACCAAAGGAATTCATTGTTAATTAATTCAAAGTTACATAAGCCTACAAATCACCAAACATAAGAACTTTGACCTTATCCATTTTGCATTTACTTTTCTAGGTTAGCATTTAATTCAAAGTTTTTGAAAGAGGAAAAAACAGGTTTTACAAGGACCCAAAACCACAAAGTTTACAAGCAAAAGAAAAGATCATCAAAGACCCCGTAAACAGAGAGGCTGAAGAGAGGACAACAAAATGACAAAGCCACAACCACCAAAAAAAGGCCAGCAAGGGCCACAGAAAAGACCCAAAAAGACTAGAAAAAATGCCAGCAGTGACTAAAATTGGGACTTTAAAATTTTTCGTTGTCTCAGCTTCCATGTTGTTCATTTCCTGAACCCCCCTTCTTTAAGATCTTGACCATCTAGATAGTAGGAGGCACTTTCCTCTTAAGTTTGGCATGGGTCCTCTTTGATATTCCTTAGTCCTCATTCTTTTTTTATCCTTGTCCACTTCCAGATCAACAACCAACGAGCCTTGTTGTGACTTTTCCAACTTTTCAGACATTGCATTGATGATAATGACATTGTGCCTTGCCATTCTATGGTTTTTTTCCACAATAGTTTTCATATTGTTTTTTATTTTAACAATTTCAGCTTCCAGAGTCTTATACTTGTCCTCAATGTCATAATCTGCCATTCCAGTATTGTTCCTTTTCCATTTTCCTTCTTCATTGCTTAGAGTAGATAACTTCAATTCTAGTTCCTCCAACTTGCTTTTTAGAACCCTATTTTTGAGATTAAGATCATTAATTTCTTGATAGGCCCATTTCATAACCCTGAAAATATCACCAACACCACTTCTAGCAGAGGCAAGGATATCTCCAGACTGGTCCTGGTCTAAAATGAGGTTAAAATCATCCAAGTTAGGAGAGTTGAGAAATTTCGTACCATCGTCTCTAAAAGAGGCAGGAGGAGTAGAAACAGAGTTTCTGCTAGCTTTGGGGTTCTTAGATTTGTCCTCCAAAGAGTCCGCAGAGTAGGAAACCAACTTATTGGCAGGGGAACCCTTGAGAGCGACATTCTTTAAAGGAACTGGGCAACCAAGGTAAATCTCAGGGTTAGCTTATGCAAGCTGGGGTTTACAAAGCTGGGTTTTCTTATCAAACAAGACGGGGGATAGATGGGCTTCAACAATTCTTTCAGGGTTAGGCTTAAAATGATTCTCCAAACCACCACTATCTATATCATAGTCCTCAGATGCCATGGAGGTAACCGGTTTAGATAAAGCCAACATGCTTTGAAAATTTTCATAGATTAACCTAATAAGACCAAGATGAAGAATAGGGTATCTCCTAGGATTTTTCTTGTGGTCCTCAAGGCTATTTCTCAATGAATAGAACAAATAATGAGGCAAAGAAATTTGTACCTTATGGCAGAAGTGACCTTAAGGATAGTGAAATGATGACCATAACTAGTGAATCTCCCTTCCAAAGTAATATACTCCATTATGACACGAAGCACCTTTCTCCAAAGCACCTTGATGGTGTTGATTTCAAAATAGCTATTGGAAAATTTGACCAATTTCATTTTCTCATTTTCTTTCTTAGGGAATTTGATTACCGCCTCGTTTGAAAACCTTTTGTCATGATAAAACTTCATGCCCTCAGTGGACATTCCTGTCACCTCTCCTATGATTTTCTCATCCAGTTTCACCTTTCTCCCAAAGAGGATTATTTATCCATTATTCCAGTTCTTCTCAAAGTAGTCAGTAGTCATAGGATCCGGCCCATGAAGTTTTTCTAGGAATGGAACCAAACCACCTCGCTCAACCTGTTTCTAAACCTTAGCATTCCTTGTGTGCATTTCGTAGCTATTTGGCTCGATTATTTTCCTATCCCCCCATATTCGTATGCACCTCATTGCAATCTCTACCAGCACTGAAAACCTATTACAAATTTATGCAGCCTTTCTAATGAACCCACAAAGCATGTCGCTTTTTCTTACCAGCTAAGTTATTTGACACGGCCCCATCAAATCTCTTGATTTTGATGTACTTAGCCCTTTTCCCTATCATTAAAGATATTTTCCTCTTTCCCATGCGTAACATCATAATATAATAAGGCCCTAACTTCAGCTCCCAAGTGCCTGAAATTTTTCCATGTGTTCAAACCTCCCCTCTTAACCCCCTCATTCGCAAAGTAATATGCCACACTGTTAGCTTCCCTATAGACATGGGAGATTTTAACTTTATCGAACTTGTCTAAGATAGATTTTTCTTCTTCAATCCAATTCTCAATAGACCAGGAGGGGAGGGTGCTATGTAGGAGATAGTCAATGATGTTTTTGGAGTCCCCTTCAAGCCATAAATATTTTATATTCAGATTATGTGCTAAATTTAAAACTTGAAAAGCTCTTATTGCCTTCGCCACATGGTTGGTTTTATGGTCTAGGTAAATGGCCACAACCTCCATAAAGTTACCATTTGAGTCCCTTAACACACCTCAACTTCCGGCCATCCTCGGATTTCCCTTCACAGCACCATCAAAGTTGGCTTTAGTCCAGCCATTAGGAGGAAAGGTCCAATGCACACCCTCCCTGCTTTTCTTAGCTGGCTTGGATGTCTTAGAAACATCCATTTTGATATTCCAATCCCTAGCTATCATTAGATCATAGGGAGTGCACACCACAACTTCAAGATTAAGAGCATTTAATTCAAAGTTACATATTCCTACAAATCATCATTAATTAATCTAGGTTAGTTTATGCATATATGTATGCATTTTATTGAATTATCCTAGATTAAATATATAGATTCGACCTATAAATTCCCCTACATTTTGGTGAAGCCCCATGATCATACACAACGTAATTTTCTTTGAGGGTTTTTCATCATCATTAGGGTGTTTAGATCTATATTTCTAGATACCTTCACATATTATTTTCAAATCTAATTCCTTTCTTCATCCAAGTGTGCTTCATTGATATATTCTTATTTTAAGGTTTAGTGCTCAATTACCTATCATATCTTTTAGGTCTACCCTTGCATTGGTCTTAGGATTTACATTTTATACATATTTTAAATCTTATATACCTTTATTTTTTCTTAACTAGAAGATTTATTATCCCTTGCCATATTATTATTTATGCTAGAAGATATTCATGATTATAATCTTCTATTATGAAGTTCTTTTTTAAACCCTAATATAGTTTTCCATTATGAAAATAATGATATATTTAATAGTGTCCATGATAAACTAACTTAAATGACAAGAATTTTATGATTATTAATGCATGTGTGTTTCAATATGGAATTCTTCTTACTACAAAAACTTTGATTAATGTATACAATTTGAATATCCAAATCAATTATGGGTGAAGCCACATAAGTGGTTTACACTTTTGAAGAGGAAGGAAATTTTGAATTTTTCCCATTCCTCATATCAAATGGGTTCAGCCGAACCCTAAGGTTCGACCGAACCATTTAGATGGTTCGGCCGATACCTTTTAGTATGGCTAAAACAAAAAAAGCTTTCATTTAATTGCTTTTTTTAATTGCATGGATTGGTGGTTTGGCTGAACATGGGTTCGATCAAACCCTAGTTCTACTGAACCTTTCCAAGATGTTCGGCCGAACCCCTCTTTTTTCACCCTTGGTTCCTAAGGCACCAGAATTGTTGAAAATTTTGCGTTTCAAAGCTCAATTTTAGAATGAAAATGGAGAATATCTCAAAAACCCAATTAGTATCGGGTTCCCCTCAAAATGAGCTATCCAACGAATATAATTTTAGTATGTTTTGATTATATTATCTATCTGTTTTTTAAGTTTTATTAAATATAGGTTTTTCACTGAAAGTAAAACTCTCTATTCTACACAAGTGGAAAAATATAAGATTATCAAAAAAAAAAAATTTAAAAATATGAGTGCACCAGATATTGGAGTCCTTGATCCAACAAAAAAAAAAGAATTTTGATACATACTAAAAGTTATGCGTTATACGGTCGTGTTATGTCTGAATTGTAATTGATTTGACTTTAAAACTTGATTAAAGAAAAAATATTCAATAAAACTATCTAACCAAGTGGAAGCACTAGATATCGGAGTTACAAATCTAAATTTGAAAGAATTGGAATTTTATCTTTCAAGGAAAAAAGTTATGCATTATATGGTGTGCGTCTTTTTAAAATGTTGTTTTTGAAAAACCAATTTTCGTGGGAGATGGAAAAGAAGTGCAATCTAATTCCAAAAAAATTGAAAAAAATATTTTTAGAATCTACAGACAAAATATGACAAGACTCTAGTTTGGATCATCCTCAAATTCTTTACGGTTTAATCGCTATAGGTGCCCGAATGTGGAGATTGTGTTAAAAAAAAATATATCAGTGTCCAGTTAGGCCAAAAAGTGTAAACCACTATTGTGGGATCACCCTTATCAAATCTTTCATAAGACATTAGTGGGATACCCTCATGTGGTTTTATACTTTTACAAGAGATCTCATGGATACTTGATGAATCCTTATAATGGTGTACCCTCGAATTTATCCTCCTCTTCCAACTCTTAACCTACCATTTCCATGGCTACTACCACCATCAAACCTAGTGCTGCTCCTAAATCATCCCCCACTAGATTTATTCCCCTATACAACTCACCCCATGGTTACACTCCTCCCTTTGGACTACCTCCTCAAGTGCTTTCAGTACTTCTAGAATTCTACACATATCTAACTTTATCACTCATAACCACTACAATTACACACTCCACTTTAATTTCTCATATCGTTTCTTTTTATCAACACATGACGAAAGCTTCTCTCATTGTGTCCACCCATTCACAACTATGTCCATACCTCTCATTTTTATCACCTCTACCATTTCCTATGTATAGGTAATACCACTCTTGTTCCCATAGCCACCTTGGATACACTAGTACAAAGGATAACAAGAAGGATACTATTATGTACATACAATCCTCGATATTGCAGATATTTAGCTTTGAGGTTATTGAATAAACACTCCCTATAGGATTTGTCACTTCTTAATTTTAATTGTACAATTATAACTTGAGACCTTATAATATATTTACAACCATTTATAATAACAAGGATTGAATTGTTCTTATGAATAGATGATCTTAACTAAGTTATTCCCATGAATAATAATAATTATTATTTTTAATAGTTTTATGTGTATCATCTCCAAATTATAGTAAATTATTTGATGATTTTGGTAATGATTTTGTTGTACAAAATGTTGAAAAAATGATGTGTAAGTGACTAATCTAAAAATTGTAAATATCCAAATGCAATGCAAAAGACTCTATTCTAAACTATCACAAATCTTAGATAGAGTTCAATAATGAAAATAAAACTTGAGATAATAGCATAAGCAATAAAATCAAATGTTACCATACACCTCCATTGTTGAATGATTTGCTCCTTGAATGCTTTGAAATGTGGATGCTCTCTTTGCTTGAATGATACCGAATTGACAACATGTACCTTCCTTGAATGATTATGGATGAGGAATGAGGGAAGTGCCTGAATGTATAGATTTTTGGGATGGAAATAGATGCTAAGATCTGAATATGAGATTAATGGTGGAGAATGGTTGAGTGGGATTCCCTAGGATCTAGGAGGAGATGGAGGGTGGAGATTAAGGTCATTAGAATGTCTATGGTTAGGATGAATTCACTAAGTTTAGTAAGTGGTTAAGGACATGGGGGAAGTAAGGGATATGTGCATTTAGGGAGGCTAGATTACAGGGTTATCTTGAGAGAATAATGGGAGCTCAAGGAAAAGTGTTCTTGGGTCACCATTATTCTTAGGTGGTGGTGAGAGAAAATAGGCCTAATTAAATAATATTATTATTTAATTATTTTAGCCACATGGGTGAGGTGGATAATAAGTGGAAATAGATAATTTTTTTAGTTATTTATTTTTGAGGAGATGAAAAGGGGTGATTAATTAAATAATATGATTATTTAATTAAGTGATGGAATTTAGATTCAAAGGGATATGTCCTAGGTTAATTAGGACTAGGTGATGGGTCTAGGTGATGAAATTGGTTAATTAGGGAATAGATGAAAGTTTTAATGTGTAAGAGAGGAGGACCAACCACGTTCAAGGCCCTAAGTCATGGAGAGCCAAGAGCAGAAGGTTGCCTTAACTTACCTCAGCTTCAAGGGGTGTTTAGAGATATAGGACAAGAATGATGAGAACTATAAGGTTCTTTAATCACTTTGCGGAGCCAAAACTAAAAATGGGGCTAGGTGAGCCATTTTTCAGGTTTAACATTGTGCCTCAGGTAGCTCTTTGCCTGAGGATGAAAGCACAGTAAGCTAGCATCTCCTAGGTGTGTTGGTGTCCGTACGACCAGAGGACTAAAAAGACAAGGTGAACCACTAGAAAATGGACTAACGGCCTAGCTAATGGCTTTTAAGAGAACAAAACAACACTATGAAATAAGAAATATATAGACGAATATGACAAAGTAAGTAGATTAAAGCTAGGGTGACAATCTAATTATCTCACAAAAGAGCCTATTCGCCAGCTAGCTCCAAGAAGCACATCCACCTACACACAAGAAAGAGGAAAATTGTTGGGTGGCTATATAGGGGCCTGCCTCAGTCAGACCCCCGTTTTGGTGTTTCCACCTCCACGGACAACCAAGATAGCGATAATGGAGAAAAAGTATGATAAAGGAGAATGAAAGAAATGAACACAATAACACTACAAAATAGTAATGTGCTACTCAACCAAATCATAGAGGAGAGGAGTAGAACACTTACCACATCCACCAAGAGCTCACTAGCTAATGGAGGAGAAAATGAGAGGACTCAAGCCCCCTGTTGCAATGGTGTTGTTCCACACTTGCTCTACGGAGTTGATGGGGTGTTGTTGTTACTGCTATGGAGTGCAAAGTGCAGGCTAAGAGTGCAAGAAGTGAATGCTAGAATGCTTGGAGAGATCAAGTTGAGTGCTTAGAAGTATGTGTAGAAGATGAAATGCATGAAGGAGTGAATTTGAAGAGAGAATGAGAAAAATGGCCATATTTGGGTTGGTTGGTCAAACGGGTGTTACAAATCGACCCCAAAGGGAAGTGTAACACCTCTATAGGCTTCCGACATAGGAATCTATCTGGGATGTAAGTGCGCTACACAAATTTCTATGCGCTATGTGGACATCCCTGACAATTATTCTTCTATTGACACAAAAAATAGACGCCAAGTGGAGGGAAGTCAACAAGTTGATGTGGAATTTCACCTTCAAATTTGGTTTTCTAAGGTGAGGAGTGTAAAAGGGGAATTTGAATAAGGGGTGAAAATTCGCTCCTATACACAATGATGAAATAGACCTTGGGAACATTTTAGGTGTCTACATTTTTCCCCTCTTTGATACAATGCAACTAAGCGGTGTTGTGTCAAAGAAAAATAAAAAAAGTAAGATGGATGTGGATGAAGATTTAGTGGCAAGTTACCCTAGTCACTTAAGGATGATGATGGAAGTGATACCCCCTCAAGAGAATTGTTGGGTGAAATGGAATGCAAAAGGTATCTTGGAAAGAGAAAGGGTGATAAAATATGCATCAAAAAGGATAAAAGGTGACTTGAGAGAGATCAAGTTGGGATGATGTACATTCCATGAATATAGGGCTAAATGATTGATGAAGGATTGTGCATGTTGATTGATGTTTCTAGGATGATTAGATTTGATTGCATGTATATAAATGTAGGATTATGAAATATCACAAGGATGCTAATCCAACTAAATAACACATATGATAGATAGATGATGAGAGAAAACATGGAATGGATAAGGAATACATGCTAGCATAGTAACTTCATGTGCATGGAGAAACCGTTACTTTTTTGTAACACTTAACAAATTATGTACCATGATATATAAGAGACTATGATGACAATGTATCGTGTGCACATGGAATAACACACAAATAAAGAAGTTTCAAATAAAATAGTGATCCAATAGCCACGTTGTCATTAGCACACCATCATATGAATGATGAGGGAGATTGTGGCGATGTAATTGGTGGAGCACTAATACTAGAGGAATATAAAACATAAAACAAAAAAAAGAGATAAATAAGATCAAAAGAAAATGAAAATAGTGAACCAAGGAACATAGTGTCATAATCTAGTGCAGGGGTCTAGGAGCTCCATTTTTTGCTTATTTTGTATTTTTGTAATTTTGGGTTGATAATGGGATTTAGTGGTTCATAGGGTCATTTATGAACATTTTATATTATATTCGATTCATTTTTGTAGTGGGTTTGGTCATTGGTGGGAAAAGTTGTAAAATTGCTAAAATTGTAAAAGTTGCTAAAAATGTTGCATGGCAACTTTAGCAAGTTGTCAAAAAAGTGAATTTCAATTACATGCAAGGGTAGGAACGTGGGAATAAATTGAAAAAGGATGGAATATACATGTATAAGGCAGAAAAGGTCAAAGGAAGGATTGTTGAAGTTATTTTTGCAATTTTGTTGAATCTAACCAAGCTTCTACAGTGGTTTTTTAGCATTGCAACAACTTTTGTCCTCTTGTATGAGTTGTACATACCATGGGATGACCTAAAATCAGTTGCATTTCATAGACTCCTCAATATTCTTCATTTTTTTTTGGTTTCATAAAATTCCATTAAGTTTTGTTAAAGTTATTGAATTTTTACTGGAAGTTGCCAAAACCCTAGCCAGGGTAACCCGTGGAAATTCAAAATGTGATATCTTTTTATTCCATCATTCAAAATGCTAAAAACTCACCCAAAATTCTGTTTTTGCTTGTTCTTCAATATTTTCAAGGTGGAAGGTCCTAATATCATGTTCACGTTTGGAAGGAATCTTCACTAGTCCATTTCAAGTTAAGCATGAAAAATAGTGTAAAACCCTCATTTTGTGCTTGAACTAGCTAAAACCCATGCATTGTTTCTCAAATTTTGGAAGTGGTAAATGTTGATTAGTGTTTCAGAAGTGTGTGCAAACCTATATCAAGATTTTTTAAATTCCTTGAAGGATTGGTTTGAGTCTTATTAGGATTGTCCCAAAGAGACAACTTATACAAGTCAAGGTAATTGATGATGCCCAAGTGATTTTGGGTCTATGCATGAGTCTAGACATTGTGCACTTGGTGAAACCACCTTTGTATTGTTGGGAAAAGGATCTCCAATTCTGAGTCGAGGAGTTGAATATGCCTTATGGGTTTTTCTTTACTCACTGAATCATTCCATCTTAGTGGAGCAACATTAGTTGTGAATCCTATTGAATGGAAGTTTCTGTCTTCATCATTTTTGAGTTGATTCATAATCTTGGGGTCTTAGACAAGTTTTCCAATGCAAGAGTAATGTCACAAGATTGTTGAACCAAGTATTTTTATGAATCCTTTGTTAGAAGTCATGAAGCCACATCTAGGAGCAACAAAATGTTGAGTTTTGATTGCCCTGCCTCTTGGGTATGTGTTTTTAAGTCAGTTCATCCTTCTTTTGGATCATAATCACACCATCATATGAATGATGAATGCAGCCATGATGGTATGAGATATGGAACAATAGGACTAGATGTAATAAACAAGAAAACGATCAAAAAGAAAGATGAAAACTAAACAAAGAAAAAGACACAAATTGACATAGATAAAGATAAAGAAAAATACCAAGACAAGGACAAGGACAAGCAAGCAATTGATTAAAAGAATGCAAAAAAGAAGAAGAGTTGGTATCCAATTAAATGTTGAAGCCATGGGTGGATGGTCAATGGGTAGATTCCAAACAAGGGCTGAATTATGAATTGATGAGATGATTGATGGTTATGAAAAGGTCATGCCCTAGTGGGTATATACATGTGGACCATTCCCTAAGAAATATCAGTGAGGGGATGCCCCCAATTAAGTGCAAAATCAAGGAATGGTTATGAATGGAATAGAAGGAAATGATGGGGAAGGAAAATGGATGGAAGGATGAAAGGGAAGGGAAATTTTGGTAAATTGAGAAGTCTAATGAAGGAGGATAGCATGAGTAGGAAATATATATGAAGGTGATGGAAAAAATGTATGGAATGTGGTGGATGGGTAAGGGACTTGAGCAAACAACCTAAGGGAAGGGATATAATATGATGAATGAAATGTGATGGTAGGAATAATGTGTGGAAGGATGCATGTAACTTACTGTAAGGAAAGATAAGGTGCGGAATAACTCTCCTAATGTCAAAACCTCAGGGAAGAATGCATAGATACTTTTAAATTTTCAATTACAATCCAATTAAGATACACTTGAAAGAAATAGTAGAAATAGAGAATATAACATACACAAATGAACAAAAGATTTATGTGGGAAAACCCTTACAAGAGAAAAACCCACCACACCAAGAAAAGCCCCTTTGTATTACAGTAATGGAAATTACATACAGAGATCAGACTTATCTTTCTAATGTCAAATTATAACAGCATAATCCTTGATCAACCTTGTACAGAATATTCAAGATACAATGCTCACAGAATTGAATTCACACTAATCACTCATCGAACTATTCATCCCACTGATTGTCCCACTGTTGATCTAACTGAACATCATCTGCAATTGCAAAGTATATCCATGTCATCCTTGTTTGTTGAACTTCCTCATGAATGGCCACAATAGACTAACTTCCAACGGTTCCCATTCAGCTTCTCTGATTGGTCGAAGACACACCACGTAGGATAGTCTTCCACTCGATCAACAATGTTCAACCTGTGTTCACATGTCGATGAGACACTAACCATGTCTCCCTGATGCCACAAGACCCGATTGTAGTTATCTCCAAAAGTCCTCACCATCGGTAAGACATTATACCGAGTTCACAAACTGTCACTCAGACTTCCCCTTGTCACCAAGACATCATACCGATATCCATCACATGTAGCGCTATCACCAAGACAACTACTAGTCGATGAGATATCATACCGATGTTCAAAGGTCACTTAGGCATTAGCATTCCTATCCGCGAGACTATCGCTACTCGCTAAGAGATCACACTGAGCCTTCTAGTCATACCGAAACAAACAACTATCGGAAAGACTTACCACTATCACTGAGAGGTAATACTGAAGTCTTCAAGTCACCCTGAGATCATCCTTCGCCAAGAGTCATACCAACAATAGACTACACCGTCGGCAAGAAAAACCTCCATGGCTAAGACTTCATACTGAAGGCTTCATGTTACTCCGATGACTTTGAGTGTAAAGTTGTCAGCGAGACACCATCCGTCATCAAGAGTTCTTACCAAGTCCTCATGCCTCTCCCTGAAACTGCTTGTCACCCAAAGTCTCCCTGACATCCAATAAGAATGGCCTATCGGCTAGACCAACCCACTCGGCAAAGGGTTACACCGAACACAACGAGTCACAGTGATAGCTCCAGTCGACAAGACATCAACAAGGTCTTGGCGACCTAAACATTAGACAAGGTTACACAATTGCTAGTCAGCTAGACAATAAGGATGTCACACCGACTTTGCTCTTTCAGAGGTTTCAACCTGTGAGATTGAGGCACACAATTCCAAAAAACTCCCACTTGACGAAGATCACATAGGCACCTCTAGAGCACCAAAAAAACACTAAAATTCAAGGGCACTAAGGCCCATTGAACTAGCACACCACCTGAACTTGTATGTGCTCACTGGCTTCGTCAATACATCTACAATATTCTCTAGAGTATCTAATTTTGCTAAAGAGACCTTTCCATCCTCCACCATATCTCATACAAAATGATACTGTACATCTATATGTTTCGTCCTGGCATGGAAAGTAGGATTCTTTGCCAAAAAAATAGCACTTTGACTGTCACAGTTAATTGTTATCTTCCCTGCATCAAAATTGATGTTAAAACACAAATGTTTTAACTAGATTGCTTCTTTATAGGTGTGTGTTGTTGCCATGTATTTTTCCTCTGTAGTGGACAAAGCGACTACAGCTTGCCGCTTACTCATCCAACTCACTGCACCACCATTCAACATGAAAATATATCCAATGGTGGATCTTCTGTTGTCAATGTCCCCTGCCCAATTTGAATCTACATAGTCTTGAATGCTGAGATTTCTCTATGATTCAACCAAATTCCCATGGTAACACAAAGCATATTCTGAAGTGCCCTTCAAATATCTGAATACTCTTTTCATAGCATCCCAATGTGTCCTTCCAGGATTAGCCATAAACCAACTAAGTACTCCCACTACTTGGAAAATGTTTGGATTTGTACAAACCATTGCATACATAAAACTTCCAACCAAACTAGCATAAGGTACACTGGTCATGTACTCCATCTCAGTAGGAGATTTTGGACAGTCTTCAACATATAGCTTCATTCCCTATACAACTGGAACAACTAGTTGCTTGCAATCATTCATACAAAATCTCTCTAGAACAGTCTTAACATACTTACTCTGATTGAGCCAAAGTTTTCTACTATTCTTGTCCCTGGTTATTTCCATTCCCAGAATATACCTTGCTGCACCAAGATCTTTCATTTCAAACTTTGCAGAAAATTGAGACTTAAGATCAGAAATCATTAACTTACTATTGCCTATGAACAACATATCATCAACATAGAGAGCAATAATAAGAACTTGATTACTTTCAGCTTTGTAATACACATGATGATGATTTTGATCTTACAAATCCCAATGACAAAACAAAGAGTATCAAACTTCTAGTACCACATTCTAGGAGATTGCTTTAATCCCATCTGAAATTTTTCAATTTGCAAACCAATCTTTCTTTACCTTTTTCCACAAAGTGTTCAAGTTGGGACATATAAATCTCTTCTTCAAGATCACCATGAAGAAATGTTGTCTTCACATCCATCTGTTCGATCTCTAATTCATATGCTGTTGCAAGTGACAAGAGAAATATGATAGATGTCAGCTTAGCTACAAGAGAAAAAATTTCCCCATAATCAATTCCCTCTACGAGAATAACTCTTATAACCAACCTTGCCTTATATTTTTCCACTTGCCATCCAGACCTATTTTCTTTTTAAATAACCATTTGCAGCCCACAAATTTTCTGCCTTCGGGCAAGGGCACCAAACTCCAAGTATCATTCTTTTCTAATGATGCCATTTCTTTATTCATGGCTTCCAACCAAGAGTTTGAATCAAACATTCTAAATGCCTCTTTCACAGTCCTAGGCTCATCAGTGCTAGAAATTAAAGCATAGGCACAAGTGGAATCTATCAAAGAGAACCCATACCTATCAGGTTGCTTTCTTTCATGAGTTGGCCTCCTCACTTGTTGAGGTTGAGGTTGTTCTTCTTCATCAAAACTCTCAGAACTACTTGAGCTCTCCTCAGTTTTAGGTACATTTTGAATTTTCAATTCCTCTTTATCTGGTGTCGGAGGAATTTCAACTACAACCTTTTTGTTTTCTGATTTTGTCTCTAACTGCAGATCCAAGGTAGAAGGCTTCAACTCACAAAAGATAACACTTTTGTTGTATAAAACCTTCTCCATATCAGGATTCCAAAGTTTGTATCCTTTTATTCCAACACTATAGCCAATAAAAATACATTTAATAGCCTTGTTCTTCAATTTAGATCTTTTCTTATTCGGCACATATGCATATGCCTCATAGCCAAAAAAATGAATGTCTCAGAGAGGGCTTCTTACCAGACCATGCTTCCAAAGGTGTTTCCTCAACAAGAGAAGAATTAGGAGAATGGTTTATCAAGTAGCATGTTGTAGCAACTGCCTCATCCCAGAACTTCTCCTCCAAGCCAGCACTGCTCAGCATACTTCGTGCTCTTTCCATCACTGTCCTGTTGAACCTTTTTACAACTCCATTTTGCTGCGGAGTGTAAGGTGTAGTTTTATGTCTTTTAATTCCATGATCTTTACAGTACCTTTCAAATTAATTAGAACAAAATTCACCGCCATTATCAGTCCTTAAACATTTTATTTTTCTTCCAGTCTGATTTTCTACAAGGTTCTTAAATTCCTTAAACCGACTGAACACTTCTGATTTACTTTTCAAAAAATAAACAAATGCCCTTCTCGAATAATCATCAATAAACGATACATAATACCTTGACTTAGACAAAGAAGGAACATTCACTAGACAAAAAACATCAGAATGTATATAATCAAGCAAACTAGAAGATTTGTGAGGACTGGAATAAAATGAAACACGGTGTTGTTTACCATATATACAATGATCACGATCAACCAATAGATCTTCTATTTTAAGTTTCCACAACTCAAAATTGCTGCATTGAATTTATCAATTTCAATCTTTGGGTAAGTACCAAGATGGTTCCCAAAAAAGGGGCTTAAGTGGCCACTTTTTTCTGAAATCAGGAAATACTGACCTTGGACGTGAAATTGAGGATAGCTACACTCAAAAATTTTAGATGGAACAAAAACAAGGACCGTAGTGCTCCGAGTCTACTTTCTAAACTACTAATTTATTTTGAAAATGGTTGAGATTAAGGGGTTCAAAAGAGGGACACACACAAATTGTTGTTGTTTCTGTCAGAAAAACATAACATATCAACTCTTGTGTGACCCGAGCACGGTGGACTTTTTTGTAGTATTTTTAAAATCGCTCCAGTCAGAAGTTAGATAACAGTATGTAGTAAGGACTGGATATTTTCTGATAATTTTTTAATGAATATTTGATTTTTTATTAATTTTCTAAGTGGGCACTTCCTAAAAGCATAATTTTGGCCGTACTCCCCCTAAATTTTTTTGAAACTAAGATATTTTTTTTTAAATTTATTTTTTTTAAATTGTAGAATGGAGTCTAGTTTCTAAAAATGTAATTTATTTCAAATTTCGATGAACGGTTAATTTATAGCAAAAGAAATACCAAACCTGCTTTTTGAAGAAAAACGGACATACAAACAAAAGAAATTATGGATGAAAGGCTTAACATTGTTAGAAAGTGAAAAAAATTACATCGTTGGAAAGCTAATAAAGAACCTAACATTACCCATGTGTTCGATTTTCTTGATATTGAACTAGATGCAATCTTGATGGTGAGCACGAACCCGATTATGTGAAAATTTGTTGAATTTGGAAAAAACACGTCTCTGGTCTTTGGGAATGCCCTCCAAGCCTTTGGGATGGTATTCCAAGGCAAAACCAAAGCAAATTTACAAAGAAAAAAATACGCGAACAGCGTATTAACGCGAACGCGTATTAACGCGAACGCGTTTTAATGCGAACACGTTATTTGTTAGTTTGGCCACAAAAGTGCGACCATTTCGGTGCACTTACCCCTTTCCTGACGTGCTTGCCATCTTAACTTGTAATTCAAATTACCAAACTTCTACAAGACTCCCATTGAACAGAATTGACACAAAAAATCCAACGTACCCACAAGGATAACACAACTGGCCAAGCTTTGATACCACTTGGAAGGAAAGCTAAGGTGTGGAACAACTCTCCTAACATCAAAACCTCAGGGACTAATGCAAAGATACTTTTAAATTTTCAATTACAGTCCAATTAAGATACACTTGAAAGAAATAGCAAAAACAGAGAATATAACATACACAGATGAACACCAGATTTACGTGGGAAAACCCTTACCAGAGAAAAACCCACCACACCAAGAAAATCCCCTTTGTAAATTACAGTAATGGAAATTACATACAAAGATCATACTTATCTTTCTGATGTCAAATTACAATAGCATAATCCTTGATCAACCTTGTATAGAACATTCAAGATACAATGCTCACAGAATTGAATTCACACTGATCTCACTCATCAAACTGTTCATCCCATTGATCATCCCACTGTTGATCTAACCGAACATCATCTACAATTGTAGAGTATATCCATGTCATCCTTGTCTGTTGAACTTCCTCACAGAACAACCACAACAGACTAACTTCGAAAGATTCCCATTTGGCTTCTCTGATTGGTCAAAGACAACACCACATAGGATAGTCTTCCAATTGCTCAACAACGTTCAACCTGTGTTCGCATGTTGGTGAGACACTAACTGTGTCTCCCCTATGCCACAAGACCTGATTGTAGTTATCGCAAAGAGTCCTCACCATTGGCAAGACGCTATATACCGAGTTCACAAACTGTCGCTCGGACTTCCCCTTGTCACCAAGACATCATACCGATATCTATCACATGTACCACTATCGCCAAGACAACCGCTAGTCGATGAGAGATCATACTAATGTTCAAAGGTCACTTAGACATTAGCATTCCCATTGGTGAGACTATTGCTACTCGCCAAGAGATCACACTGAGCCTTCCAGTCATACCCAAACAAACAACTGTTGACAAGACTTACCGCTATCGTTGAGAGGTAATACTGAAGTCTTCAAGTCCCCTCAAGATCATCCTTTGCCAAGAGTCACACCGACAACAGACTACACCGTCGGTGAGACAAACCTCCATCACTAAGACTTCATACCGAAGCCTTCATGTTACTCTGATGACTTCAAGTGTAAATTTGTCGGCGAGACACCATCTGTTGTGAAGAGTTCTTACCGAGTCTTTATGCCTCTCCCTGAAACTGCTTGTCGCCCGAAGTCTCCCTGACATCCAATAAGAATGGCCTGTTGGCCAGACCAACCCACTTGACAAAGGGTTACACCGAGCACAACGAGTCACAATGATAGCTCTAGTCGGAAAGACATCAACAAGGTCTCATCGACCTGAACATTACACAAGGTTACACAACTGCTAGTTGGCCAGACAATAAGGATGTCACACCAACTTTTCTCTTTTAGAGGTTTTAGCCTGTAAGATTGAGGCACACAATTGTAACACTTACTAGGTTTTCATTATGGTACTTTAGTAAGGCACCACAAGAAGTGATTTTTACCAGTGGCTAAATTTATTTCTCTTTACTATTTTCATGATTTTTTTATTTTTTGTATTTTTTGGAAGATTGGTACTCAATGGGTTAAGCATTGAAGCGCTTGAGATGGACAATATTCATAGGATCTTCTAGCTCATGACCATCAGGAGTGCTAGCTTGTAGGATCCATATATGAAATTAGAAATAATGACATAAGGACCCAACCAAATTGACCTAAATTTCCCTTTCTCTCTATCTTGGGTTGTGATCTTTTGGATTTCCTTGAGGACAAGGTCTCAAATCTAGAACTCTCGAGTGTGAAGGTATTTTTTATAGACATGATACAGTCAATGTTGATATGATTTAAGGTGATTAAGAGCACTAAGATCTTTTTCCTCAAAGATTTCTAGCTCATGTAAGCGTGAAGCTTGATAATCCTCTTCTGTGATGAGGTTACACAAAGAGACACAAAGAAGGGATTTCAACCTCTATTGGCAAGATTTTTTTGGCACCATAGACAAGTGAATATTGAGTGGCACAAATGGGAGTACAAATGGATGTGTGGTAGGCCCATAGGGTAGGATTAAGATGAAGGTGTCAGTCATGACCAATGTCAAATTAACAATTTTACTAAGGATTTTGATGATGGTTTTGTTAGATTCCTCAACTTGACCATTTCCTTCTAGAAAATAGGGGTGGACCATTTGTGCTTGATATGGAATTTCTCACATAAGGATCACACTTCATGGTTTTTGAGGGATTTTACATCATTTGTAACGATAGTGGATGGTATGTTGAAGCGATAGATGATATGGTTAAGGATGAACTTAGATATTTGGATACTGGTAGTGAAAGTGAGTAGAACTAGTTCAACCCACTTATTGAAATATTTGGTAGTGGTAATAATAAACTTGTTACCATTGGAGGATGAGGGATTAATCTTTCCAATAAGACTGAGGACCCATGTAGGAAAATTTCATTGAGTATTAATAGGTTGTAGGGCTTGGGTAGGTGCATGAATAAGGTCCCCATGTTTTTGGAAAGCAAGGAATTTCTTAATGTACTAATAGGAATCTAACCCCATGGTAGGCGAATAGTACCCAATGTGAAGGACCTTCTTGGATAGGACCATGCCATTCATATGAGCACCACAAATACATTATGGACTTCTTAAAGTGCAAGGTTAGCCTAATCTAAATTAAGACATCAAAGAAAAGTTCCATCATAACCTCTATGATAGAGCGTGTCACAAAGGATGGTATTTAACAAGATGTGTGTTAGATTAGGGATTTATATATCAGGAGGGATGGTTTATTTTTGGAGGTAAATGAAAATTTCACTATACCAAGGAGCATTGGGACCAAAAATGTCACATATCATGCCAAAATCTAGAGGATCATAAGCAGGTATAAGAAGTTATTCTACAAGGAAATGATACTCATGAGCTTCATCAAGCATATCTAAAAGAGAACCAATTGTGGCCATTACATCAATCAACTTTTTATTTATATGATAAACTTTCTCAAAAGATATATCTAGGAAATACTTCTTGAAATTATCAACCATATGTTTATAAGTCACATGATTATCACCCTTATCGAGGAATGCAACATTAACTTGATTGATTACCAACTCTAAATCACCAAAGACTTGTAAATTCTAGATGTTCCATTGAAATACTAATTTTAGACTAGATAGTAATGCCTCATATTTTGGCTACATTGTTTGTGCAAGGAAAAACAATGTGGAATGCCTTTGGAATGAAATAACCTTGGAGGTGATGAAAAGGATTCTAGCACTTGATCCATGTGATGTGAATGATCCATCAAAATATAATATCTATGATTTGGATTCCTCAATATGAAGGATGAATTCATTTGGTAACTCTATGTTCAAAGGATGATGATTCAGAATGCAAGCCTCTACCAATTCATCTACTATAACTTGACCTTTTATTTCCTTTTGATTGACACACTCAATATCAAAATCACTAAGAATCGTAACCCATTTTTCTAGATTCTACCAATAAGAGTTGCTTTGGAAAAAAATTATTTCAATGGATCCATTTTTATGATCAAATGGGTGGTAGCATTAAGCACATGTAATGGTGAAGTTTTTTGTGTGGAAAATACTATTTCAAGGCAAGCTTTCTCCATGAATGAATAATTTAGTTCACACACAACCAATGTTATGCTAAGGTAATAGATGTCATTTTCCTTCCCTTGACCATTATGCTGAGCTAAAAGAGCACATAAGGCATGTTGTGTAACTGAGATGTATGGCAATAATCTAGAATGGGTTCTACTAGAACTAGGGGATTAAATAGGTATTACTTGGAGTGATCAAATTCTCTTTGGTATGATTCGTCCAACTCACAGATGAAATTATTTTGGATTACATGTGAAAATTGATGGTACTCATATACTAATTGGACAATGAATCATCTTATAGCTTGGAGTTTCCCTTATAGACTATGTAACTATGTGAGGTTCCTAGGAGGTGGCATTTTTATTATGGATTTTACCTTAGCTAGATCTACCTCTATACCACATCTAGAAATGATGAACCCAAGGATATTTCCTAATGCGACTCTAAAGACACATTTCTTGGGATTTAATCTAGCTTTATATTCTCTAAGGCTCTGAAAGATGTGACAAAAGATGACAAGGTGATTTGCTTTGGATTTGGACTCTCCTAGGATGTCATCCACATAATATTCAACAATATCATGTAGCATATCATTAAATATGATAGTCATGTCCATTGGTATATGAATCTAGAATCATTTTAGATCCAAGACATAAATTATCATTTTCAAAGATTGGGAAGAAGTCTCATGATGTGTGTCTTTGAAAACTACTCAAGTGTCTATATGTCAAAATTAAAGGATATCACAATGCAATGATGTGAAACCAATCCAAAATCCTATGAATAATCATGAAGAATAATCTCCAAAGAAAAAGATGATGTTATAATAGGTGTGATATAACTATCAGGTCAAAGAAGAAATGAATATTCTCAATTGTGACCTCCAAATTTACAATATGAGAATCGCTAAAAGATAAAGGAAAGAAGAAACAAAAAGCTAAGATATAATCTAATGAGCCTCCCACTCCCAAAGAAGATAAACCTAAGAAGGAGAAACTCACATTTATGTTATTATAAAATAATTAGGTGTGATGAACATAGTTGTTGCAAAAGAAAATGATGAAATTAACGACCTTCAAAATAACAATATCAAATTTCCTTCTGTAATGTCTTCTAGTTCATCATCTTCTTCTAGCTAGATTGGCTAATGGAACAAAAAATGATGAAAGGTAAGAAATTATTTCTTTTACATGTCTTGAGATGGGGAGATGGCAAAGTGATCACCAACCTAATTTGTTGATCTATACAGGGTCACTAGATAATTCCAAGTTCCTTCTTAAAGACCATTTGATCATATCTTTTAATGTATTTAATTTCCATCCTTAATCGATAACTAATATTGATTGGTTATCCTCTAAAATCAACATATTCATCACAAATAAATATAAAATTGATCATTTATTTTATCTATTAATAAATAGAAGATTATTAATGAATTCCATGTGGCGCAAACATTTTATGGCTTACTATAAATAAATATATATATATAATTGCAAGATATCACAAATAGGCCCCTCCAACCATTCATAAATGTAAAAAAAACAATTAGAGTGATCCACATTGACTTAAGTTCTATCACCAATAGTATCCCATCACATATTGCAAAATAATTTTATTTTTGCAATACCAACTTGATCATGATCTAGAATGAGAAGAAAACATGTCATTAATCCATTTCTAAAAGATCGAAGGTGGATACACCTACAAGGATGATGTGCATAGATTCCATAGAATAAAGGATGAACATTCATTTTCCCATATTATTCTATAGATATACACAAAGAAAATATTAGAGATAAAGATGAATCTTTAAATTTATATGTGATAATAAAGAATCATATTTTGATCACTATCAATGATAAAGAACAATTTTAAATTTGAAGCAATCATTAAAACCATTTTAAAAAGTTATGGCCACTCTCAACAATAAGAAATATTAAGCCTTATTATTCAAACTACTCAAGTAATTTAAATGATTTAATCCATGAATACATGTAAAAGATTTTTATATATTGATTTTAATAATGCAATGAAGGAATATATAATGTCATGAAAATGTCATATAGTTTCATAAGGCCTATAATACCATATAGGCCTTTGTTGAATGTCTAAACAAAGTCATATAAAAATAAAATAATATGCACGAGTAAAATACAAATGTGTACAAAGTCATATAGGAACAAAGTTATACACATTGGGAAAATAAACTATAGAGTGGCGTTAAATAATTTTCAACTTAAATTCCTCCACCAAGAATATGGAGAACTAATATCATAACTCACAGAACTTTAGACCTCCTAGGTTTAATAATATAATTATGTATATCCACCTATTTATATAATTAAACAATATACATGCATTCTAGTATATAAAACATGACATATAAAATGGCATAAGTAAATAATCATTTATGACAAATCAATGATCCTCCTCAATAATCCTCTACTTCTCTTCATCCACCTTAGGTATAGGTACACAAAGCATAGTTATTACCTCCTATGACAAGAATGAAGAAGAAAAATATGCAAAATATGAATTGTTAGTTAAATACATAATAATTTTTACATTACTATATCATACTTGTGTGAGAGGTATAAAGGATAAACCTATCACAATAATACCCATCTCAATTGATAGAAAAGTATTATGAGGATTTTGTGTTGATTCCATCAACTAAAAATATGAATATTATTTGACCGAAAATATATAAAATTATTTACATATATTATAATGATTAAAACTAGTAAAACTTAACTCAATGAAATTTGATAATTGAGTAATATCACCAATGTTTCTTGATGCTAAAGGTCCAACATTTAATTTTTCATCACTAAATTGTCACTTTAACATTTAAATTGATATATGGCAAAAAATACATGTAGTATATTTACTATTTTATTGAAAATTTTGTACCTATAGACTTGACACACCCACATAAGCATGTGATCAAGTGCTTGTAGATATATGATGTATACTTTAACCTTGGAATTTAATAATACATATAATTTTTATATCAATTTTTATTCATAGTGGATTAATATCTAGTTAATTCTAAATATTAATAGGAAATATACTAAGTTATAAAACCTTATTGAAAGTAGTCGTAGGTCAATGAAAATGTTACATTTAGTAAGTCATCGGTCAAGGATATATTATCTAATATAAAAGTATGATGTGCTCCACCTTGTCTCACATAATCCTCAAAGTTTGGAGCATCATTACCATGTAAATCATGCTCTATATAACTCATCCCAAAATCCTCAAAACCATAATCACATCTAGAAACACAAGCATATCAAATGTGTAGTTATAGTTGACACCTTCAAGGCTCACCTTCATCACCTAGTGAAAGAGGCCTATTATCTTATAGAAAGGTTTGTGTGAGTAAACTGATGGACTACAAGGTTTTCACCTTGACACTATCCTTCACAACAAAATGGATAATTATGATATATTGAATAGATGAGTGGTAAAATATTCTCACTAGTTGATCCTACCTACACAATGCGTTCCTTAACTATCATGGGAAGAGCCTTTTCCTCTACATTGAAAACTCCACATATTAAACTAATTTAAAATTTTATTCAAGAAAAAATTAAGTTATAGATTTTTCTTAATAAATATTGAGGTACCTCATTGTTGTTACATGAGGATGGTTAAAACCATCCACCATCTATCCCAAAATTTACCCTTTATTCCTTGGTGCTAGCACCAATGAATAGGAAATCCTTTGCAACTTGCATATATATGTTGTTTAGTTCTAGAGTTTAAAAATAATAGACATAAATAAATTTTCAGTCTTTTTATCTTTTACTTCTTTGTAAGATAGTTTCATTGAATAATGTTTGTGAATATATTCTCTATAATTTTTTCATGTATTTATTTTCCCACTAGTTGAATCTATATGACATTATCAATTCCAATGATGTTTTAAGAGCTTACCAATGTGTATTTGTTGCATTTAGATATTTATGTTTAGACTAATTCTTAAAGCTCATTTTTACTATGTTTATTTCCCTAAAAAAAAATTACGTATCATGAGGATGCCTTAGAATTAATGGAGAAGTTTAAGGGGATTTATTCTATTTATTCTCCTCCACATATTTTACATGTGTACTTACCTTGAAGGAACCATGCTTCCCCCTTTATATCTTTAACTTTAATTGTCATATCCTTATATATATCAAGGGCATCATGTATTCCCTCATTATCATTTATACTTTCCTTCCATATTTTTACATTAGAGGCATCATAACTTTCCCCATTATCATTTATGTGTTCCTTGCTATATATTTATATTGGGGGCATCAAGTACATTCCCCATCATCTTATTAAACCTTTTGAGTTGGGTCATCTTGTCCCCCTCATTCTTTTCATGAAAAAATTACTTATTCCCTTTTTACATTGGGTGAATTATGCCTTCATTTCTCACCATAACCTTCACATCACATTATTAGATATAGATCACCATTGTGTGCTTGTAATATTAGATGCCCCATTAGGTGCATATCCCTCTTAGAGTACATAATACATATATATGTTTTATTAGCCATTGAAGGCCATGTCACTATTTGTATTTTCCTATGCTACCTAAGCAACCTTCTAATTTGACATCAATCTCTGAAACACATAATTTCCATGTTTTATTATTCTAGATATCCAAGCATAGAGGTATGTCTCACTTGTGGGTCACTTGTTGATTTAATAATTTATGTAAAATAGTATGACCTAATCATCAACATCTTCATTAATAAGGAAAAATAGATTAAGTTCATTGTAGATGATACTCTCAAGATGCATATGGGTGTCTCTTAAACATTGTATGTTGCACTCTTTCCCCTCCAAGACACATGGAATGATTTCACTAGAAATGAATTATCAATTTAGATAATATTTTGTGGTAAAAAGATATCATAGTATAAAATTTTGTATGAAAGTATCACTCACAATGATTTTTTGAAAAATATAGATTTTAGTATACTCTATTTTATTATTATATGTATTTTCTATTTTCTAAGATCAACATAGGTTTATGAAAAAAAATAAAAATCTCTTTATTCCATACATGTAGAAAATAAAAAAAATAATAAAAAAGAAATATGACATCTCTATGTATTGATGTAGTTATTTGAATAAGATTTTTTGGGTATATATGAAATAAGTTATGCATTACCAAAAAATGTGTATCTAAATGGGGGCAACCCCGCTGGCTGAACGATTGGAATGGTCGGACTAAGGCTTTGGGTCCATCCCATGTAGGTCCAAGGTTCGACTCACTCCTTCTGGATTCAAGTGGTGGCAGCTTTGTGCGGCCCTAGGCTGTCACCTCCAGTGGACTAGTCTCGCCTCAGCTCGCCTCCTCTGTCCCCCAAAACCTAGCAAAAAAGTAAGCCTAGGGCAAGGGTGGTGGAGACGTTGGGCTGAGACGTGGGGATACCATTGGGTTACCAAAAAAAAAAAAAAGTGTATCTAAATTATAATTATTCTCATTTAAAATTTGATGATAAATAAAATATTCTAAAATAAATTACATATGCCCTAGATATCAATATTAGTGATCCACATTTAAGAAATTATGAAAATATTTTATTTATAGCTCATGTTATGTGTTCTAAGATATTTTATTAATTAAAAATAGTATAAAAATATAAGAATTTTGTACATCTCAAGTTATATAGGCCACATTTATTATATCTTCCATGATTAGAGATTCATTGTGTGCAGAGAATTTACTATTCTATCATCCTAGGCCATTTTCATGATTGGGGTATGAACCCCTTGTTTTATAGATTTAACCCCCAAATCTCCAAGGTTTAAATTCTAATTTTGTTGATTTGTACCCTTTTTGCTAACTATTGTGGGGCAACTAAACACACATTTTCATGGACTGTTATTATGTTTTTGTATTTAAACATATTCATTTCACATCCTCTCAAATTCAAACATCGCCTCTCATCCCAAGGGACAATTGTTAGAAGAATATTCCAAAGTGGTCAACTAAAAATAATTTAAATTTACATATTTATCCTAGGAGCATTTGTATAGTTGAAGCTTGTTATTTTTTATCATTGGTATGGCCATAAAGGTAGTCATTTTTGGGGGATTTTCATAGAACTTGTTCCTTTGCAAGATGTCAATCCTCTAAAGGTATTCATAAATATCACTAGTCCAAATAGTAAAACAAACAAAGGTGAATTTAATCAATTGGAGAGCAAGAACACAAAATCACATTGATCAAATATGTGGTCCGACAAAGGAATATATTTGAGAGAACAAATAATCCTTAACCTATTGAATCAACCTCACATAGAGTACATGTCTTGTGTAGAATCTAAGGCCTTACAATAACAGAGAGGCGCCATTCCTAAATTAGAGATAATTTCAATCCCAAAACTTTTAACCAAGATATTAATTCTTCAATCATTGAGATAAGTGCACCTTATTTTCTACTTTGCATTTACTTTCATATATTAGCTTTTAATTCAAAGTTAGAAATACCCACACATCATCATTAATTAATCTAGGTTACTTTATGTTTCTGTCTATTTATTCTATTGGATTAGCCCATATTAAACTTAGGGAAATTCAATTTTCCCTTAAAAATATTAATGTATTGTGTATTATGATTGAAGGTATTTAAAATTTGAGAGATATATTGAAATTGAAATTGAAATTTTACTAAAATATAAAAATATTTATAGAGGGCAGTGGGACTAAAGATAAATTCTAGCATAATAGGTTAAGAGAAGTGCCTATAGTGTTTCTTAAAAAAATAAAACCAAACAAAAAATATGTACATAAGTTTAAGTAACCAAAGCCAATAATCAAACCCAAAACAATGTTATGAGTGATTCTATTAGGGCATATATAAGTAGCAATCTTCATCTCTTTAGTTTTAACATCTTATATTTCTTATTGCCATTCTTTGGAAGCTTCATTTTTTAACTAGGTCTAGAATGTAAAAATCTATTAGAGGCATGTTTCAAGACACTAAAAGAGTTGGTTGAATGAAGAAGGATGTTGTAGTTTTGATTTTTAGGGGAAAGGATCTAGTAGCTATCCATGTACCAAATAATTGCTCACCTCTAGCTCACCTAACCTTTTAATTAATATTTTTGTAAATAATCAATACATAAAAAATAAAAGCCTAGTAAAATATCTTGCATATACCAATAGTTGCCCACTTGTGCGTGTGTAGTTAAAGCTTGAATATTTAATTAGAAGAGTTGTGCAACCTTTTTGGTGACATTACACATAGTTAGTGAGACATTTTTGCACAGGTATTGATTGAAACATTTATTTTAGGAATATATATTAGAGTAGTTGTGCAATTTTTTGTTGGTTGTAGCATATGATTACTAGTGAATTCATGAATAGGTATCAGACGACACTTCTAAATGACAAATTTTGGACCTTTGTGCACATAATGACTCATCCTGTGATTGTCATAAGTATCCAAAAGTTGAAACAATAGTTTTAAGCTTTTAAGTCACGTACGAAGAAACCCAAAAAAAATCGTAAAAATCCAATGTAACTTTTAAGAGATTAGGGTGTGTGAAATTACAATAGACAACTATTGAATCCTTTCCCCTAATGAAAACATTCATTTATTTCCTCTTACACAAAAAACATTTAAAAATTCAAAATTTTCTTATAAATAATACTAAATACATTTTACCTTCGTATTGAAAGAATTCTTCAAAAAAATTCATAAATTTCTAAAGAACACCAAAATCTCATACATATCTCATAAAAAAATGTATATCTAAAAATAAAATTTTAAATCTTCATGACCAATTAAAATTACATTTATTGTCAATCGTTGACCCTCATTATCATATCATATACATAGCCTGAAACAAACCGATAAAAATAAAAAAAGAAATGGGAAATTAAAATAAAAGCCAAGCGGATAAAAATAAAAAACAAAATGTGAAATTAAAATAATGCTTCTCACTCAATAATCGACATAGATCTGATTTGAAGGTCGACGATTCTGATAACAAATACGACTCTAACTGGGGGATTTTTCCACGGAACAGAGTTGTAGCTATTTGCACAAATTCTATTATTGCGCTTGTACGCAACCCTATAAACAAAACAAGTGCCTAAATTTTCTCAAACAGATGGGGTCCCAACGGAACGGGTTTACCTATTCCACATGGCTTGGAAAGAATCTACACTCGGTCCCCATACACATTTCTTTAGTTTCGGACAGAATCAAATGAAATTTGTTCCAACCTCTTTGTCACCATGGATGTTGTTTATTGGTAAGATGGTTCTCCGTTGATTTTGCGTCACGCAATACGGTAGACCGGACCCTCTCTTAAGACTGGGACAATCAAGTCCTCCAAAGAAGAATCGACCCCCTGTTTGATTGTTTTCACCTACAAAACTAGTTCAAAAGCTGCCCGTCACTAGACCAGCATATTCGTCTTCATAGCCAGGCAATAGGATAAAACAGTCGTTATTCTAGACGGCTCGGCGGTCGTCTTAATACCAGTCTATTGTTACAGCCTGCCAAACGGCAACCAACTTGGACTAGGTACACAATTATATATATTCTAAGGGAAGAAAATTTAGGTACCCATCTTATCACGAGATAAACCGAATAAATCTGTCCATCTTCCCACGCCTAAAAAGTCCTCCGGACGTTTCTAAGCTTGATTTGATTGATTGAAAACTTCTGCCCGAAACGGATGCACAGGAAGATATTTTATCGATATTAAAGTAGACTGGAAACATATTCCTGCCGTATGCCTGCTATCTTTCTCTCCCACTCTTCCATTCGTCCAACAAATTATATAAACTTTCTAGTTTCTCCCCCTTTTGTCACACCTGCTTCTTCAAGTTAGATCCATTTCAATAGCATTGTAAATCTCATAATGTCTGGCCTGGTAATGAAACGGTGCCGCGAGGATGAGGCTCCGCTGATTTCTCCCAAACGTTCCCGCCGTGAGACGGAGCAACTAATCTTTCAGTTACTGGAAGAGGAAGAAAAATGCACCGCCAGCGAGGAAGTTGTTAGCGGGGTTATGAGAAGTCTGGAGGAGGAAATCGGGCTAACGTCTTGCTCCACCTCTTATGACAGTTCCAATGGATTAAAGAGGGAAGAATCCATGTCGTCTAATATGACCAGACGCTCTGGAGACTCGGGCGAAATTAATCTGGGTTTCCTTCTGGAGGCCTCTGACGATGAGCTTGGTATTCCTCTTCAGAATTCAGAGGACTGTCATCATTCTTTTCCTGGTTCTTCAAACGAGGAGTTCTTAAATCCTTGTTTCGACTTTGCCGAAAATCAGGAATATAATAAGGGTTTCGTCGACAACTGGCTTTTTGAGGATGATTTAGTGGATTATAGGCAGTTTGCAGTGTTCGACGACGCTGCTGGCTTCGATCTTGCCAGATCAGAGCGTTTATTGACGGAGTTACCGGAAACTGCCGGTGGTTTGTATTGAATGCAAATTATTTAACACGCTAGTCTTTTATTGTATCTATAGATCTATAGACTCCTCTTCTTGATGATGAATCACTGATTGTAATTCAAAAATCGAATTAAATAAAAATATGTAGTTGAATTTAGAAACTCTCAATATTTGTCTTTATTTTTTATACAGAAGATGACTATTCATTTTGAAAGCCATAATTGTACGCTGCTAGCACTCAAAAAGAAAAAGAACAAAATTATGAAAATGTTCTAAGATAAATTTTAAATTACCTTTTTTAATGATTATTTAATGTTAAAAAGTAAATTTTAGTCAATAAAAGTAAGACAATTTATTTATCACATTTTTTTTTATAGGGATGATATAAAATTGCTATTAATTGTTTATTGTTTAAGAGTATGAAATTTAAGTATAGTCAAAAACATTCACTTGACAAACAAGTGTCACGTAGTGGCTAGTACTTGCCTTTGTAGTATTCTAATTAGAGATTTGTAGAGTTGGAATAAAAATAAATGTAAGTTTAATTAATGTGAATAAAATTAAATGTTAATTGTTGTATTTTAGTTTTGACTTTTGTATTTTGTGTTTTGTTTGATTAATAGCGTTGGTTTTTTTATATGTTTTGGTTATGTAATGTAAATATCTTGTTTGATGTTAAATATTTGAAAATAAAATAAATTGGAATAAATGTTTATTGTTTGGTGTTATTTTTTTTTTAAAAATTAAAGTTGAATACATTTGAATATTTATATAATGAACCCATTCATTGAGAGAAGGAAGTAGTTTATGAATTATTTGTAAAATTGAACTTGAGTTTGTTCTTTAGAATACATATTTGCTAAACATTAAATAATCAAATGATTTATTATTAAAAATAATTCTTAGATTGATTCTAGTTGATTTTGAATTTGATAGTGAAATCTTCATATTATAGTTGAAGTTAAATATACTACTAATATAATAAATATATTATATTCTAATTTAATATTAATTATTTATAAATTATATTATATAAACTAAGTAAATAGATAATATTGTAATATTAATATATTTTAAAATATTGTTATAATTATTAATATAGTGATTTACTATTATATTAATTATATTAATAGTAATAATATAATAATATTAATATTATAATTAACATAGTAGTCAATTAAGATAGTTTATTAATATATATAAATATATATGAAATGAGAACCTACAAAATAAAATAACCTATATTATATTGTATATAAATATATAATATAAATTAATATATTACCTACATAATATAGGTTAACTTATTTACCTACAAATTATTACCTGTAATATAAGATATAAATATAAATAGTATATATATAAATTATATTATAGGTTATAATTTTTTTGAAGAAACTATATATATATATATATATATTAATATAAATTAATATAAAAAATCTTATTAATGAAAAGAAGAAGGAGCACATATATAATCAAATTATACCATAAAATATTAAAAATATAGATAAATATATTAGTTTAATGGAAATAGTATATATATAGTAATAGCATAGACAAGGCAGCGAACTGTTTGAATAAAAGCCTCAAAGAAATGTGGTCTCAATGGTGGTGGAATGCCATGAAAATCCATAGCAATTTTCTTGTCATGGCATTCGCCATGCCATTCCATCACCATGAGACCACATTTCTTTGAGGCATTTTTTGAAATAGTTCGTTGCCTTGTCTATGCTACCACATTTTTCATACGTGTTTACCAAAGCATTTTATCAAACAGTTCACCTCCTTGCTGCTATGGCTAAAAGCCTAAAATAGGTTCTTCCAAACAAGCTATGGATGCTTAGAAAAAATCTATCAAAGCATAATAATAAGCAATAGCATAGACAAGGCAACAAACTATTTGAATAAAAGCCTCAAAGAAATATGGTCTCAATTGTGGTGGAATGCCATGAAAATCCATAGCAATTTGCTTGTCATGGCATTCCATCACCATGAGACCACATTTCTTTGAGGCATTTTTTCAAACAGTTTGTTGCCTTGTCTATGCTACCACATTTTTCACACATGTTTACCAAATCATTTTATCAAACAGTTCACCTCCTTGCTGCTATGGCTAAAAGCCTAAAATAGGTGCTTCCAAACAAGCTATGGATGCTTGGAAAAAATCTATCAAAGAATAATAATAAGGAATAGCATAGACAAGGCAGCGAATTGTTTGAATAAAAGCCTCAAAGAAATGTGGTCTCAATGGTGGTGGAATGCCATGACAATCCATATCAATTTTCTTTTCATGGAATTCTTCATGCCATTCCATCACTATGAGACAACATTTCCTTGAGGCATTTTTTCAAATAATTCACTGCCTTGTCTATGCTACCACATTTTTCATACATGTCTACCAAAGCATTTTATCAAAAAATTCAATGCCTTGTTGCTATGGCTAAAAGCCTAAGAAAAGTACTTTCAAACAAGCTATGGATGCTTGGAAAAAATCTATCAAAGCATAATAGTAAGCAACAAGCTATGGTCTCATGCTTTTTTTTCACGCAAAAATTAGTGTGATTTTATTCACATTTTTTTGTAGGTTATAAACACTTTTTTTTTGCCAATTTTGTTGTTTTAAATGACATTCAATTTTATGGTGGTTTTGTTGTTTATATGATGATATGTGATAGTCTTATCCTAATTCATGCTTCTAGGTTGCATAGATATCTATTTTGTTTTTACATATTTATTGTACCAACGAACCCAAAATGAACTGAATCCCCCTCCAAATTTTTTTGGCCAAACCAGCGAATAGAACCCCCAAACCTGAACCTCAAAACCTATTCCAACACTCTTCATTTTTCCTGCACAAACTTAATTGACCACGAAATTATGTTTCCCCATGACTTTACCCATGTTTACTCCCTCAAACTTCTCTTTTTCATTCAAAACCCTATTTTCCCAACTAGGGCATGTCATGCCATAACATACTTTTGACCTCCCCTGTCCTTGCAGACCTTTTGAACACATCAAACTCCACAATCTCACCCTATTTCCAACCTATTCTAACTTATTTTCAAGCAATTTCTTCTTTTCACCTCTTCTAGCCTTGCTTTTAAGGGGCCTCAATTTTGAATTTTCAATAGGGGTAGTGTTAGTAATCTCTTCCAATGCCCTTACTAATGCTATTTTCTTATTCCTACTCCATATCCTACTTACATCAGGCCCATATCACTGAGACACAACCTGAGAAATAGGTGGAATGGCCTATTTCAACATACTGCACTCAAACCCTTAAGGGATCGATCTGGTTGAACATAGCTCAGAGCGATTCCACATGTTTGGGTGAGAAAGAGGACCATGCCTAGCATGAACATGCCTATTCAAATGAGTTGGAACGGTTTGTTTGGTCACACGAGTTGCAGAATGAAAGTTGCACCACTGGGCAACTTTCCATTGCTTCCATTTGACAGTTTTTCCATCAACTAAAATATGGACACCACGGGAAAACCACTCTGAGATAATGAAAATTGAGAAAGGTTATTGTAGAGGGGCCCAACACAATCCCATGGGATTAGATAAGAACTTTCTAAGCATCACGGTGTCCGAGTAACCTCATGCTAAAGTTTGCAGCCATTTTTCCCTTTAGACCCTTAAGGGATCGATCCGGTTGAACATAGCTCAGAGTGATTCCGCATGTTTGGGTACAACAGAGGACCATGCCTAGTGTAAAATACCTATTTGGACGTGTTGGAATAGTTTTTTTGGTCACACGAGTTGCAGAACGAAAGTTGCACCACTTTGCAACTTTCCACTGCTTCCATTTGACACTTTTTCATCAATTAAAACTTCAACACCATGAGAAAACAACTCTGAGATAATGTAAACCAAGTGAAGGTATTGTAGAGGGGCCCAACACGATCCCATAGGATCAGATGAGAAGTTTCTAAGCATCACAGTGTCTGAGTAACTTCATGTTGAAGTTTGCAGCCATTTTGCTCTTTGGACCCTTAAAGGATCGATCTAGTTGAACATAGTTCAGAGTGATTCCGCGTGTTTGGGTTTGAAAAAACACCATGCATAGCATAAACATGCCTATTCGGACGCGTTGGAACAGTTCGTTTGGTCATACGAGTTGTAGAACGAAAGTTGCACCGCTTTGAAACTTTTCACTACTTCTATTTGACACTTTTTCCATCAACTGAAATATGGACACCACGGGAAAACCACTCCGACATAATGAAAACTGAGAGAGGTTATTGTAGAAGGGGCCAATGCAATCCCATGGGATCAGACAAGAATTTTCTAAGCATTACAGTGTCTGAATAACCTCATGCTGAAGTTTGTAGCCATTTTTCCCTTTGGACCCTTGAGGGATTGATCCGGTTGAACGTAGCTCAGAGCGATTCCACATGTTTGGGTGCAAAAGAGGACCATTCCTAGAGTAAAAATGCCTATTTAAATGTGTTGGAACAGTTTGTTTGGTCACACGAGTTGCAAAATGAAAGTTGCACCACTTTGCAACTTTCCACTACTTCCATTTGACATTTTTTTTCATCAACTGAAACTTCAACACCACGGGAAAACCACTCCAAGATAATGTAAACTGAGAGATGTGAATTGTAGAGGGACTCAATATGATCCCATGGGATTAGACGAGAATTTTCTAAGTGTCACGGTGTCTGAGTAACCTCATGTTGAAGTTTGTAGCCATTTTTCCCTTTGGACCCTTAAGGGATTGATCCGGTTGAACGTAGTTTGGAGCGATTCCATGTGTTTGGGTGTGAAAAAGGACCATTCCTATTGTAAACATGCATATTCAGATGTGTTGGAATAGTTTGTTTGGTCACACGAGTTGTAGAATGAAAGTTGCACCACTTTGCAACTTTTCATTGCTTTCATTTGACACTTTTTTCATCAACTAAAAACTGGACACCACGGGAAAACCACTCCGAGATAACGAAAACTGAGAGAGGTTATTATAGAGGGGCTCAACATGATCCCATTGGATTAGACAAAAATTTTCTAAGAATTATGGTGTCCGAGTGATCTCATGTTGAAGTTTGCAGCCATTTTTCCCTTTGGACCCTTAAGGGATCAATCTAGTTGAACAAAGGGTCTATACTCTAAACTTATCCAAACCTTACCAAATCTTGGGGTAGTAATTCTAAGGTGTCAAAACTTCAAAATCCACAATTAGATCTTAGTTATACCACCGTACAATGGGTAAACCACAAAACCCTCTATTGTAGCCTAAACCCTAGGGGTTTATTGAAAATGATATTTACAAAGCTAACCACAACCTATAAATTACTCAAACAAGTTTTTGATACCCTACACAAGCTCAAACAATCATAAAATAACACTGCCCTACACAAAAACACAATTTAACTCTTCAAAACCACCATTTTTCTTAAAGAAAACTTACTTTTACACACATGGGTTACACACCCATCTCACTTTCAAACCTCCCCAACACTAACACATCATTCCCACAACTTAATAATGTTAGAGAAAACCCATTCCTCAAGTTACAGAGGCTGCAGAAAGAGGAATGGGTCAAAAAGCCATTTTTATTGACTCAAAACCTTCAAATGTAGAAGTTCAGACCGATTTTAGTAAATTGATGATATTCTACTCCTTATTTGCCTTGATGAACAAAATCTACTGAATGGTGCTCCTGCACCAATCATACATCAACCTTCTTATCCCTCCTAAATTTTGGACCACATCCATTACCTCCACATAAAACTCGGCATCTTTGGTCTTCTTGGTTCCCATGCCTTGATATGGTTAGGCAAATGAAAATGAAGCAAATTAATCATCTCCTTCTCCATTGGATGGAAGAATGCGTGCTTAATTTTTTGATACATGATATCGGCTCTCTCATCTACTCTCATGGTTGAATACCGAAATCTAGTATGGTGGGCCTCCAAAGTTCCAGTCATCTTTCTTCCTCTTCCACCAAATGCTGGCCCGATCCACACGTCTGCAAGCCTAATTGACTTTGTTTTTGAAAGCTAAAGTTTCTCCTGAGTCACTAGTGTTGCTATGTCTACCTTTTCAGACTCTTTCATTGCTATAGATCGTCTCTGGGATTTAATCATTTGTACCACACGTGGTTGATGTGCTTTGAATCCTTACATCTAAAGGAAATTTCCTCAACATAAATACTCTCTCAAGGTTAACAATCATACATTGACCTTCTTTCCCATCTTAAAGTTTGGACCACATTCATTACCTCCACATAAAACTCGACATCCTTGGTCTTCTTGGTTCCCACGCCTTGATATGGTTATGCAAATGAAAATGAAGCAAAGTAATCACCTCCTTCTCTATTGGCTAGAAGAATGCATGCTTAATGTTTTGATACATGATATCAACTCTCTCTTCTACTCTCATGGTTGAATATCAAAATCCAGTATGGTGGGCCTCCAGAGTTCCAGTCATCTTTCTTCCTCTTCCACCAAATGATACCCTGATCCACACATCTGCCAGCCTAATTGGCTTTGTTTTTTGAAAGCTAAACTTTCTCCTAAGTCAGTGCCAATGTAGCTCTCTCTGCCTTTTCAAACTGTTTCATTGCTACAAATCATCTTTGGGATTTAATCATCTATACCACATGGTTGATGTGCTTTGAATCATCAGTAATAGTCTTCAAAATTGGCTGCTAGTACAAGTTCATTCTGCTTTCATAATACTTTATAACCATGGAGTTCATCCATTCCTTGATGCCATCAAGTGAAGATTGAGGAATGGCCCCAATGCGGAGTACATCTCTCTTGAAGTCTTTGAAAGCAATAGCCATATCAAATTCCTTTTGCCCAAGTCCTACTCTCTCAAGGTTAACAATCTCAATCTCACTAATAGCAATTACTACTAAGAAAGGTAATTCCACCAACTCTACCAATTAGTTTACCATAAGAATAATAAAAGAAGAGGCTTTGAAAGGAACTCCATGAAAACCAAGCTCTCTAAATGGTACATATCAAAGTCTAGTTCAAAATATTTTAGATGAGGCTACTCCCATAGTTGTCTTACTCGCTTGACAAAACCTTGAAACTCTGTATTGATTTTATTTTTCATGTCCCTCTCTTGTTGTTCTTCCTCAATTTCATCAAGATCATACATTGACCTTCTTGACCCTCCTAAATTTTGGACCACATCCATTACCTACACATAAAACTGGACATCCTTGGTCTTCTTGGTTCCCATGCCTTGATATACTTATGCAAATGAAAATGAAGCAAAGTAATCATCTCCTTCTTCGTTGTTTGGAATAATGCATGCTTAATGGTTTGATACATGATATCAGATCTCTCTTCTACTCTCATAGTTCAATACCAAAATTTAGTATGGTGGGCCTCTATAGTTCCACTCATCTTTCTTCCTCTTCCACCAAATGCTAGCTCGATCTAGACGTCTGCCAGCCTAATTGAATTTGTTTTTGAAAGTTGAATGGTGCAGGAGCACCCACACCTCACCCTCAATTTGTGATTGTTTGATGGTAAATTGGGAGGACAATTGGTAAATGTTAGTATGTTGAGGTATTTTTTTCTTGAATAAGGTCTAATAGACCAATCTTTTATGTACTTTGGGAATTAGTAGGTTAGGGTGGACAAATGTGCAAAAGCACTCTTGAATTAAATAATTGTTGATATTGCCATAAAGGAAAATTATGTAAAAAGTAGGTGGAAGTGCAGAGAAAGAGTCTACAAGTCATGTTATATAAGGGTGTCTAAGTGGTTCTAGGCCTTTAGAATATTAAATTTGCATGATAAAGCTTAGTAAGCAAAACCATTCTTAAATAATAAATACTAGTATTTGTAGGCTTAATAAGGGTTTAGTGGTTCAAAGGTAGTTATGGGCATTGAAGGGAGATGATTCTCATTTTAAATGTATTAAAAACATCATTCAAGCCTGAATGGGGGTTTAATCAATAGTTTTTTTGAAGATTGGTGCTCTTCACAACGCCTAAAACTATGGAATTTGAACATTTTTCCAAGTTTTCAGTTTTTTTTGTCTGTGTACAGCCTAGTACACGCCTCTTATGAAAAGAAATTCATGAAACATTGTGGTGGCAGGTCTTAACCTAGATTTCAATATGTTTTGATACACCTTTGGTTGTTTTAGTGAAAGGAAAATCCATTTTTCTTTATTTAGCCTGTACAGACCAATAGGGTTTGAGTTTACTTTAATTTTTGTGGTGGAGCCTTTCCTCCTACTATGGTGAATTGTGACTCAGAGGAAAGGTTTAAAATGTGTTTTTTAAAAGTTTCCTTAACTCTTTTAATAATGGTAAGGTGTTTATAGGGCTGGTGATGTTGTTTTAGGTTGAGAATGTCAGATTTTGGCTTGAAATGGAGGAACCAAAGTAATGTTTTTGATATCTATTAAGTCTAAAGGCTAGGTGAAGGTTTATTATGTGTGTACAGACCCTAAAAAATGTGTTTGATGCTTTGGTGAGGTTTGGAAGGCCTTGGAGTTTTGAGATGCTAAAAACCCTACGTATTTGTTAGAAAATTGAGGGTTTTAATCAATTATGGCTTAGAGGTTGAGTGCTTTTCTAAAACATGTGGAATTGGGAGTTTTGTGACCTATTTGATGACTTTCCAAGAGGTTGTGGGGTTACAAGAAGTTTAAAGAGCATTTTTTTTGTAAAATAGAGCTAATTTTGTAGCCCTTTTGTAGGTCATTTTGAAGGATCTCCAAGAAATTCCAAAGAAACCTTGTATGTTTGGCTAATGAATGGTGTTGGGGGTTTGAGTAGATGCTATATTGATGATGAGATGGTCCTTGAGAGGGATTCTCTAAAATTTAAGCCAAATTGTTCAGTTTCGAAGCATTTTTGTTGGTAGTTGTTCCAAGATGGCCAAATGAAATAACAAAGGTTGTTGATTTACTAAAATCTGATTTGCTTAAGTCTTCTCCACCTTGACTCTGCATCACTAAAGTTTTTGCTGAGTCACCAGTGTAGCTCTCTTTTCTTTTTTAGACTCTTTCATTGCTACAGATCGTCTCTGGGATTTAATCATTTGTACCACATGGCTGATGTGCTTTGAATCTTTGCATCTAAAGGAAATTTCATCAACATAAATACTGCTACTCTCTGAAGGTTAACAATCCCAATCTCACTAATAGTACATTTACAACCATATTCAAACATTTTCCTTCAAAAGGATACAAATTCAAATATTGACTTAAATAACCTTCAAGAGGCCTTAAATAGCCTTTACAAATGATTCTAAATTTTTCCAATCATGCCTAACTATTCTTTTTGTAACTAACATGACTTATTACATTATAAATCAATTGTGGATGTGTTATGAACTTATTCAATTGAAAAAAATAATAACACAAAACTAACTTAAAAGATTTCCCTGAACCAAATTTGCTCAATAACCTTGGTGCCCCTACACCAAATTTCATTATTTCAGTAAATGTCATTACAGGTAAATCTCATTACAATGCCTTAGGTACTTTTTTTCTCACAGATATTTAACAATGTCACTCATACATTCGAGATTCTCTTATAATGTCTACATCATAGGTTCTCATTTAGAGGTTAACTTCAAATGAGAAACTTGAGATTCCCTCACAAAGCTTCGCACACTCTTTTATAATGGCTTGAAATAAAAATTGATATTTTTCAAGATCATCAAAACAAGGATGTTGCATTGCTTTTTTGGCTAAGATTCTCTTCGATGGCTCCAAAATCAGCATTTTCTGCAAGGAGAGATCAATCAATTTTTACTAGTTTAATTACAGATAGGGAAAGTAAAAGAATAAAAAGAAACAACTCATGTGCAAAATGGAAATGAAATGAAAATAGATCCATGGAAGGAACTTACAAATAGGCATGGAAATCTGTCAACTTAGTCACTCCTACTCATACATCTTCACTGTGAGTTCCAAGATACCTATTGCACACAACACCTCTCATGAGTCTAGAATATCTTGAAATTCGAGATGCTCCTATAATGTCTACATCATAGGTGCTCACGATAAGGTTAACTTCAAATGAATAACTTGAAATTCCCCCACCAAGCTTCACACACACTTTTGTAATGGTTGGAAATCATAATTGAGATTTGGCTTCATAATCAAAATAGGGATGTTGCATTGCTTTTATGCCTGAGATTCTCTTGGATGGCTCATAAATCTGCATTTTCTACAAGGGGACACCATTCAATGTTTACCGGGTTACTTACAGATACGCAAAGTAAAATAAGGCATGATAGAATTGGCATCAAACAAATTAATAGGAACCATTGTGCATATACTTACAAATTAATATAATGAACCATCTGGATCTCCTCTACTCTTTATTGTGTCAAGTATTGCCTCATGGTCAGACTCATGGACCTTCCACAAGGTCTTGTTCAAAGGTCTGCCCTCGTATTTTCTCAAACAAACATTGGATGCCACAACAAGGTTCGAGTAATGAAGAATCTTACAATGCGTGTCAAAGTCCTCAAACAACCAATGTTTAACACTCTTATGTGGGTACCTTCTAAGCCACATTCCAGTAACAACAACTGAGCCTATAGGGTATTCGATGTTTTCTCTATCTATAACTGGGGCTTCCAATTTCTTCTTAGCCTCAACACAATTACACAAGTAATAGTTTGTTCCCTCTTCGTTTTCTTCATCTGCAATAATTGCATAAACATGCGCTGCATTGATATGTGCATAAAATCACTCAAAAATAGTCAACATTACAAGTACAGTACAAAGTAAGATAACAATATGGAATTTGAAAAACTAAGTAGATATATTACCTAGTTGAAGTAGATCTAATACATGGTCAAAGTCGATCGATGATTCCATCTGTGTTAGTTCCAATTCCGTCAGAGGGTGATATGTGTGAAGTGGGGTAAGATAACGTGTCAACCATTTGTCAACCAACTCCCCTTACAATTATTCCTGGCTTGCATTGTACATGAAGAACAAAAGCATACCATCTTACGTGTATCGATACTCCATGAACCTGCATTTGAGCTAAGGAAAGAGTGTAGCTCACTCAATCCTGTTAGTGTACAACAATCCTCATATGGTGCAATGTTAATATCATCCTTCAACCAAAAAAATCTATGAACTGAAGACGACCTTCATTACTTGGACCCATCGAAGCATTGCACCACTCAACAATTGAACTTGCATTTGTCAACTTTGCACTGTCTTTATACTTTAACTCTTCTCATGCTAATGCTCTTTTCACACATGCTCCCACACCATCATGCTCCCCCTTTCCATGCCCGACCTAACAAAAGTTCCACATATGTTGAACACCTGTAGTGAGATGCATCCTGCACAACCAGTAGAACATGCACACGTTCTTGAACTGTGCTGCACAGTTATCCGACCATATTATATGCCGACCATATGCTATGCCCCTCCAAGCCAAATCACTATAGAACATTTGGAAGCAACCTTGCATGAGCTTTGGAGAATGTGTGTGATCATCACTAATATAAAAGTGATACTCCCTCAATACCTTCCTTTGGTCCTCTGTACTATCAGTTGCATGAATGAATGTTATGTGCACAAATATCGAAACCTATGTGGAGTTGTAATACTATGACTGCACCTCACACTGTGGCTATAGAGTGTAGTTCTCTGTAAAGTCAACCACTGATACTATGCTGCCAACTGGAAAGGTGTCCTTGCATGCTTGAATTGTGTGTCCAGACATCGGGCTCTATGGGTATTCCTTGCATACTCATACACTAGATTGTCAAAAACATGGACATAAACTGATACACTAGAATCTTCTCAATAACCAAATCACACCTTTTTGCTTGAGACCCATCTTTTCTAGCATATGCCACTGTTTTATACTTCTCGAAATCTACTAGTTTATGCCCCACCTCATCTGTGCTTTCCATATGTTGACATACTCACATTCGTTGTAAGCCACCACAACGCTCACATGAACCATCCAAGCACATTCTCCTATAGAATATTTGGCCATCCTCTATTTGACATAAATTTTTTGATAAGAACTCTCTTAAAGATTTTGGTGGGGCTTCTATGCCACAATCCTACAAAACATCATTAGTATGCAAATGTAAACATATAGAATGATAAACATCATAATGGTTAGCGATTTCAATATGTATTCTATAGCAACAAGTAGTGCATGTGTGATTTATCTTGACATAAAAAGGTTTAAGAATTTCAAAGAATCTTTGAGAAATACTAATTTGAGGATAAGCATTTTGAAATTTATGAAAAAATTGGGTTTGAGTCGTATCCAAAAAATGCTTTGGATGTCGCTCACGGTTCCAACTACCGATTCTCCTTCTTACAACATCCCTTTGATTCAAAGATGGCCTTGTATTATTCTTCCAATAATCTTCAATTAGTGTTCTCAATGCTTCAACAAATTTTCTATATTTATGTGGCAGTCTTCCTGAGAATACCCATAATTCATTTGAATTGGTGCCCTCAATTCTTTGCCGCCTTTGAATGGCTCTTGATAAAGTTTTTCTACTAATTCCCATTTGTTCACTTGTCTTTTTAATGAGACGAGATCTCTTTGTTTGATAGCTTACCAAAGTCAATGTAATGACACGTTGGGTGACATTACTATCCTTTGAGCGTGAGGTCTTACCCACACTCTCATAAGCATCCATTAGATTCTTCACAATAGTGTTTTCACTTGATGCATTCAATGTTCTCAACCCAAGAGTCTTCATGATGTTTCTGTACTTTAAACCTCACATCATTTGAACAAATAGTTGACATCTTTCAGTCTCATTTAGCCTTTCAAAGAACATTTTCCAAATCTTATCAGCATATCTTCTACAAGTGCATTCCAGAATCTTACCTTTTATGTGCTACAAAATATCCTCATCAATATTAATAAAAAACATTGGCTTTCTACGCAAAATTATAGGTGGTGTTCTCTTAGGTACATACATCTCAACATTAGCAATTTCATCAATATTTAATTGAGGTGGGCTAGATTGCGTACCTTCGACTGAGGGTGGAATAGAATACATACCTTGAGGTTCATGTGGAGATGATGGCATACCTTGTTCATCAAATCCGAGTGATGATGTACTCTCAACTTCATATGTGGTGGATGGTGTCCAACCATACTCACTTGTGGTAGATGGTGTCCCTTCATATTTGCTTGTGCTTAATGGTGTCCCTTCGTATTCACTTTCAGTAGAGGGTGTGTCTCTAACTATGGTATATGCATCTCCCCTAGCATGACTCTTTTGCATTCATTCCCTTTGCGCTACCAATTTCTTTTCTCATTTTGACAGTTGAGGTTCCTCTTCAACTGGCTTGTTTTCATCAATAGTTCCCAATTTCTTTTTTTCACAATATTCCCTCATCCATTTTTTCTCTTTATCTCTAAAGGCTTGGAGCTGATCATCTGTTAATTTTTTCCTTTTAACAGTTTGTTTCTTTGACATGACGAATAATTAAATACCTGTACAAAAAGTGCTAAGTCAAGTCAAATTAACTAATAGTCAAGAGTTGTAAAAGTCTACTAAAGAGGGAGACCAACGGTCACCTCTTTCAAATTTTAGTTTTCGAAGTTGAAGTGGTTTGTTTTCGAGTATGATATTGTGAAAGATGGAATCAAGTTCAAGCTAACCCCATTGCGGGGAGATGACAGGGAACAAGACAAAATGGCAAGGATAGTGATGATGGGAAGGAAGGAGTTCCTTAAGTATGAGGAAGATAAACATTGTGAAGGTGCAACTACTTACACAAAGAAAAGAGTTGAGGTAGCAAAAGTAGACAAAGGAGTAATGTTAGAAAGGAAAAAGGATGGAGAAATAGTGATAAGAAAGGGAATCCTTTATACAAGATCTAGACATGTTTGTAAAGCAGGTTGGAGACAAGAAAAGACTGATTTCAGTCAAGAAAAGGCAGGAACAGGTGTAGGATAGTCTAATGCTGTCAAAACAAAGGTATGCAGACCTGATGAAAAGAAATGTGAGGTGAAGAACCTTGGGGTAGAGACCCTGCAAGGAAAAAGAAAGATAAGTGGAATAAGATGAAGAAGAGGCGAGAATGGCCTAGTAAGGTCATGGTGGAAGAGATGGATTGTCCAATGAAAGGGCAAGATGGAAAGCAACAAACTAATGACAAAGAAGATGGAAGACCACATGATGAGAAGGCCTTAGAAAAAAAAGAAGGTAGAGGTAAAAGAGTGTGGATGGATTGAGGAAAGCCATGAAGGGCTTGTCTAGAATAAAGAAATTATGATAGGGGAAGTGTTGTGTCCCCTACAGATAAAGAGAGACAAGGAGAAGACAAGCATTGTAGAAATAGTGACATTTAAATCAAAAGATACAGAGGTAAAGGGAGATTTGATTCAAAGTCTAGATGCAAAGAACCCATGTAGAGGGCAAGAAAAAGAAAAGAATTTTTTTTTGATGCAGGTCATAAAAATGGAAGTTGCAAAGACCCTAGATAAAAGGCCAGTGGAAGAATGTATGATAGTTGAGGATAAAGATAAGTGTGTGGAAAGCATGGTAGGTGCAGTAAGTGGTCCACTAAAGGGACAAGAAGATAAAGAGCCTGAAAATACAGTGTTGGAAAAGAGTTCAGTGGAGGATAAGAGATCAGAGGATGTGATGCATCAAGTGGAATGGAAAAAAGAAAAGGAAAGGCCTAAGATAGAGTTTGTAGAAGGTGCAGTCACCATAAAAGGTGAAATTGAAATTACAAAGTGTTTGAATGACTCAAAGATGGAAGAGACTAAGGAAGAGATATTGATAAAGGTTGGCCAAGTGAAGGCTAGAGGAAAGGTGAGAGTGGGATATCCAAATGAAATGGAGAAGAAAGCAAAAGATGCGGCTAGGACAGTGGATAGTCCTAGATGGGTAAGAGTACTGATGTGGAAATTGTATGTAGTTGTGGCAATGGTTCCTAGATGGGAGAACCTGAAGCAGATGGTGAAGAGGATGGATAAGAGGAAAAGAGTGAAGGGAGTGCTTTATTACTTCCTTTTTGTTGGAACTATAATTTTTTGATGATTTTTTATGTTATCCATACCCATGCATTTTCCAATTGAGTCCTACCTTGAGCATTTTCCTCTCTTCATGATATTTTTAACCATATTTTTTTCCATATATCCCTATAAATCTATCGAGTCCTACATTTTTCACATCATGGTCCGTATCGGCATGAGAATACCATTTTCTCCCCGATCTATTTTGCATTTTCTGCTAACATGAGTATGCGTTGCCTATCGACAAGACTCATTTGATGTTACAACGATCAAGGTTTGCATGTAGGCGGCTTTCGGCGGGACATTTGCATTGTTTTGGCGACAATGGAGGATTCATTTCGGTAGGAGTTATACCATCGGGATGAGGTCTTATCGATTTCAATATGTCTCCCCGACTAGCCAAAAAAGGTGTTCATCGGCGAGAGGTTTTCCTTTGTTGTAATATCATGGCGATACTCCTTTGTCTTGCCGACTGATAGGATGGATGAACATATAGGCAAAGGTTTAATGCTTTGGTGAAAGGTCATGGCGAAGTGTATATGTCACATCGATGGAGAATGAAAGGTTTCTTTCAAATGGCTTTCGGTGAGAGGTTGGTTGTGTCTCGGTGATCAAGTGTGGATTCGGGTTGCTTCGGTATGACATAATGTAATCTCCGAGAGGTCTCCCCGACATTGGTATGTCTTGCCAATACACAAGATGAAAGGGAGCATATCGGTAAGAGTTGGAGCTATCGATGAAAGGTCTTGGTGAAGTCGAATTGTTACACCGACTGACAACATAATGGGATACAATATCGGTATGAGTTATGGTTCTCGATAAGAGGTCTTAGCAAGTGACCTTCGGTCTCGCTGATGGAAAACAATGAAGGGCCTTCTCAGCAAGAGTATGATCTTGTCTCAGCGACTCAAAATTGATAAATACTTTCGATGAAACACGATGTGGTCTACATGAGGTCTCTCTGATATCATAAAGTCACAGCGACAGTGACCGAAGCAAAAAGAACACATCGGTGAGAGATGTCCCTATGTCTTAGCGAATGGAAAGCATGTAAAGAAATGCATATTGGTAACACTTGGGGTGTTCTGCAAGAGGTCTCCCCAATATCATAGAGCTATAGCGAAACACAAAGGGAACATGCAGATGCTTCTTGTCTTCGGTGTAATAGGCAATATGTTATAGTGACATAAAGTTTGATCACGGGGGCTCTCATTGAAACAGAATGTAATCTACAGGACATCTTCCCAACTCTAATATGTCACGGTGAAAGCGAGTAACACCAAGCAGAGTGATTAACGATTGAATTGCCTTCGACATAGCTATACAATATGTCTCGCTGACTGTTTCACTGATGAAAAACAAAAATTCAAATACTAAGGCTGACATGTAAATTGCTAAATTATCATTGCAGGCTGACATGAAAGGAGCTCGAATTCTTTGGAGGGCTGACATGGAATTTCAATATGGTTTATTTTCTTGATGCTGGTGTATAAATAGGCATTTTTGTAATTGTAAAATTATCAGCTATCAGTTATTCGATATACAATAGAATAAAATTCTTAGATCAGAGACTATTGATGCATGTTTTTAAAATGGAGGTATTTATGAAAATCAGTTGATGTTGCTGTGTTTTTCTAGTGTCAATTGTCTATTGAATTCAATAAAAATACTGCTAAGTTGTCTCCAATATTGATGCTTTCTGGTTGTTTAAATTGACATAACAAGTTTATGTTCATTTTATCAATGCACATTTGTTGTATCTGTGTGATTAATCAATTGGTTCTTTCAAGCAAAGATTAAATCCTTTTAGTTGATCATAGTAATCAGAGAGATTCATCTAGATTATTAAAGTAGAGCTTAGTAGTTACAGTATGGCATGTTTATACAAGTTGTAAACATAATATATGCTAGATAATTTGAGTTTTCTCCAGAAATTGTTGCTCATCTTGATTTCATTTGACTCCACATACCCAATAAGGCACTAGTCTCTGCAATTTCATCATTTGGATTCATTCAGTTTCTTGACATCTGTTAATTAAGCATTTTAGGATTTAGATCAGAAGATTGCTATTACTATCAAGTTTGATTTCATTTGTTCACTTCCATTTGCCATTGTGGAAAAATCATTGAATGAAAGATAATCATAAGTACATAAAGTTTGCTTCATTCAGAAGGGTACACCCACCAAGGTTTAGCAGCACCTGAAGAATAGAAGGTTGAGTTCTATTAACCTTGTATGTT
>VDFB02379711.1:198720351-198811886 GCA_007258455.2 Sequoia sempervirens | reverse complement strand
CAATACCAAATGCTCTCTATTTCAGTGAATAACAAGTCTAAGTACAAGATGAGTTCGGGCCCTCTATTTATATGTGTAACGGATAATTGGATGAAAGGTGAAGCGACACCGTTTTCACTCCGATCCATTTAACTAATGATATTAGGCCTAGCTTCATGCACTTTCTTTGCCTTAAAATTCCCTAATAACACATTTTCAAAGCCAGAAAACCCGAATAATATAATCTCGCTTTTAAGTAGAGATTTGTACTTGTATATAATTCATGATATTTAGGATAATTAAGATTTAATAAAATAAATGTACTTTTCTAGTTATTGTTTTTATTCTATGTTTTAGAGTATGTGAAATAATAGGAAAATTTGTATATTTTAAATATTTAATTTTTATAAAATTTTGATACTATATTATTATTTTTATATGATTGTTTCAAAAGACAAAAAATATTTTAATATTGATATCAATTGAATATCATGTTTCGATCATGTTAAAAATAAACTAAATATATCTTACATATATTTTAAAAGAAAAAAATCTAATTGTAAAATTAATTTGTATATAAAAAAGTGTCATGTAGTGGTCACTACTTGTCTTTTTAGTATTGTAATAATAGTGTTGGTTAGCTAGATTATAAATTAGTTATACTGTAATACTCTAGGGACAAAGTGAATAATAGTTTGAGAATAATATTTTCTTGGAAGATTGTAGTTGTCGATTAATAGTTTATTTCATAATAATATAGTTGAGGTTGTGCTTGTTAGAACAAATACTTGTTAACTATTGATGAGAAAATTATTAGTTACTCAACATGCTTCTTAGATTGAGAAAATATTTTTGAAGAGATCACATAGATATACATATATATAATTAAAATCAATAATTATTCTTATAATTTAAACATGACTTAATAAAGACTATATTTTTAGATTAATCACAATAGATGATAAAAATAAAAGATGTTTTTGATAAAGGAAAAAATGGGTTTTACAGGGACCTGCAACCACCAAGTTTACAACAAAAGAAAGAGGACAATTTAAAGTCCAATGAAAAAAATAGGCTGCAAAAAAGGATAAAACCAGAAAAAATAGCAGCCAACCACAAAAGACCAGGAAGGTCAATTAAAAAACCAGCTAGAACGCAAGCCAAAAAACTAGCAACACCTAACCTAGAGTCTTCAAAACAAACTCAGTCTCAGCCTCCAGGTCCTGCATGTCATGAACACCCTTTTTGAATTTTTGAATCATCTGCGGTGTTGGGGGTGTTTTCCTTTCCAGATTTTCCCTTGTTCTCTTTGATATCCCAATGTCCTCTTCCCGATTTTTATCTTTCACCTCTTCCAAGTCAACCACCAATGACCCATGTTGAGCTTTGTCCAATTTTTCAGTCATCGTGTCGATATAAATGACATTATGTCTTTCCATCCTATTGTTCTGTTCAACAATTATCTTCACGGTATTTTTTATTTTTTCCAAGTCTACTTCAATCCTTCTATCCTTGCCCACATTTTCCTGATCTCTTTACTGACACTGTGATCTTTACGCTCTTCATCCCTCTTGCTTAACTCTAAAACCTTATCTCTCATTTCCTCCAATTTACTCTAGGGCCCAATTTTTTATTTTCAAATCATTGATTTCATGGAAGACTCATTTTGACATTCTAAAATGGTCCATCGTATTATTGCTAACTATGCCCAAGAAGTCAACAGAGGGTTCCCTATTAGGATTGAAGCAATTTTTTGCAGGGTCAGAGGATCCAAGGATTCAATTCTTACATCTCTATCCAATGACAGGACAACAGAGGAAAAATTCTTGTTAGTGCCAGAATCCTCAGAATCAGGAGAGTCTTTAGAATAAGAGACAAGGTTTTTTGACAGTAGAGCTTCCAGGCTTAGAAATGGGGTAGGCTTTAGCAGACTAGGGACTATGGGTTTGAGTATTCTTACCAGTTTGAATAAGGGGCAGATTAGGTCAATTCTCACCGGGCTCAAATTGGGAAAATTCCCTGAACAACTAGGTTTAGTATCATCCTCCTCGGACTCCGGGAAAACAACCAGCTTAGCAAGGGCTGACATATTTTGAAAGTGTTCAATAATTAACCTAATTAAATCAGTATGCAAAATGGGATATCTTCTTGGGTTTTTCTTATGGTCATCCAAAATCTTTCTTAAAGAACAGAGAAGATAGTGGGGAAGAGAAACCCTAACCTTATAGCGAAAATGGTTGAGCAAAGCAAAGTGATAGCTATAACCCCTAGTGAAATGAACATCCAGAGTTATATACTCCATGACAACATGTAGAACTTTTCTCCAGAGAGCTTTAATGGTGTCGACCTCAAAGAAACTGTTAGAAATTTTCACCAGTTTCAATCTTTCCTTATCTTTCTTCAGAAATCTGACCACAACTTCATCAGAGAAAACCCTGTCCCAAAAAATTTTGTGTCCTTCAGTGGACATGCCAGTCACTTGAGCTATAAGATTTTCATTGAGCTGAACTTTCCTTCCAAAAAGGGTTAATTCCCCATTTTTCCAATTCCTCTCAAAATGCTTTGTAGCTTCCTGATTAGACCCAAAAAATGTTTCTAGAAAAGGAAGTAAACCCTCGCTTTTGAATTTACTCCACGCTTTAGTGTTTCTAGTATGCATCTCAAAGCTGTCCGACTCAACTCATTTTCTATCTCCTCCCATATTGACAAGCATAGTAAAGTAGAAAGAGGCAAAATCTTGACTTGAAATGGTCCCGCCAAACCAGTGAGCCTACAAAGCATGCCAAGAAAACTTACTAAATAAGTAATTTAGCTTAGCCCCATGCAATCTAATGATTGCAATGTATTTTCCCCATTCTATCATCATTGATAAAATGGCACGCATCTTGCCTGGATGTGATGCATCATAGTTCAATAAGGTACAGACATTAGCACCTAAATCACTAATATTCAACCAAGTGCACTGTCCTTTACTTTTAACCGCTTCATTCGCAAAAAAGTCCGCCACAGAATTGGCTTCTCTATAAGCATGTGAAATATTTATATTATCAAACTTATCTAGAGTCGAAATTGCATCATCAATCCAAGACTTTATAGTCCATGAGGGGGGGACCTACCTAAAAGACATTCAATAATATTTTTAGAGTCCCCCTCAAGCTAGGGGTTTTTAAAATTTAGACTATGAGCCAAATTTATAACATGAAAAGATCCAACAGCCTTAGCTAGGTGATTGGTTTGAGAACCGAGGGGAGTGGAAGTCACACCAAGGAAATTGCCAAAAGAATCCCTTATGACTCTACCGCAACTCGCCGCCCCATGATTAGCTTTAGCCGCCCCATCAAAGTTGGCTTTGATCCAACCATTAGGCGGGAAAGTCCAACATACACCCTCCCTATCCTTCTTAGCATGTTTAGGGACATAGGAAATATCAAGATTAATGTTCCATTCCTAGGTTACAGTGAGATCATAGGACGAACAAGCCACTTTCTCGGTATTACCAATCATCTGGGGTATAGTATTGAAATTTTCTTTCAATAATTTGATTATTTTATCAAACACAATGGCCACCAAAGATTCTTTATCTCTATAAATTCTATTATTTTGTTCCTTCCAAAGACCCCAAGCAACATGAAGGAAATAAAAATTCCATAGTTTCACAAGAGCAGGATTGTGTGTTGGGGCTTTCCATTGTATAAAGAAGTCTTCAATTGACAAGGGGAAAACCCAAGATAGTTGCTAGTAACAAAGGAATTTTTCCCAAATCAAGACAACAAAAGGACAATGAAGAAACAAATGACAAATTGACTCAGCTTCCATCTTGCAAAGATAACATCTATTGGGTATTTGAATACCAAGCTTGCAAATATTATCAACCGTGAGCACTTTATTTTGAAGAAGGATCCAGAAGAAGACGTTGACTTTAGGAATCAGGTGTTTGAACCAAGCCTTCAACTAGAAGGGAGGAGGAACCTAGATAGAATGGAAAAAGCTGATGATACAGAATAATTGCTTGAGGGTTTATCAATCCAAACAGGATGATCTTCCAACTAATCCCGGCTAAGTCTGACAACCAGCGAGGATGAATGAATAGGAGCCAGATCCTAACTAGCAATACACAGTTCCATCCATTTTCCATTCAACCAATAATCTTTAACATGTACAGACCAAATAGAGCTTTGCAAATCTCAGCCCACCCACAAAAAGGTTCAATTTTGATAAGGGGCTCATTAAACAACCATCTATCCTCTGAGAATCTAGTTTGGTTTCCACTCCTGACTTGCCAACCCACACCAGTTTCAACAAATTTTCTTCCAGTAATCAAATTATTCCAGCATGTTGAGCCTCTAGGTAGAAGGTGAGAATCCATCTTAATTATAAGAGATGTATTATTATCCAAATATTTGCTAGTCATGATATCTGTCCATTCCCCTAAGGATGAAAATATCCTCCAAATTTGTTTAGCTAGAAGTATCTTGTTAACCATTCTGATTTTTCTAAGAACTAAACAACCAACCTTTTTAGGTCTACACACCAGATCCCGTCCTATTAAAGGCAACCATTTTTTTTCTTCAACACTTGAACAAAGAAATCTTTTTTGAATCTTTTCAATGGTGTCTGCATACTTGGTAGGGATTTTAAAGAGGCTTAAATCATAAATCAGAAGATTTTGAGGAGTAGCTTTGAGGAGTTGTAATTTACCCGGTTGACTTAGCAAAGCTCCTTTCCATCCAGCAAGCTTCTTATTGAACCTATCAACCAATGAAATCCAAAAGGACTCTGGGGGTTTAAGGCTTAGAGGTAAACCTAGATAGGTGGTAGGTAAAGACTCCATCCTGCAACCAAGGATTCTGAGTCTGTGTTCAGGAGCACTAAAGAAGAAGAGAGAGCTTTTATGTTTATTAATCAACTGGCCAGATGCCCTCCCATAAGCATCCAAAAGATATTTCAAAGTCTTTCCCTCTATAACAGTAGATTTTCCTAAGAGCATGGTATCATCAACAAACTGTTGGTGAGAATAGATCAAATTGTTAGAGGACAATTTAAGACCAACAAGGGATCTTTGATCTATCAACCTTTTCAAATTTCGTCCAAGACTTTCAGCCATGATAGTGAATAAAATAGGAGAGATAGGATCTCCTTGTCTTAGACCTCTGGAGCTTTTGAAGAAAATTGAGGGAGATCCATTAACCAAAATAGAGATAGAAGCAGTAGACACAAGTTGTTCCACCAATTGAAGAACCCTGTTGCAGAACCCAAACGCCTTTAAAATTTTAGTAATAACTAATTTATATTTGTTATAAATTAAAATAGTACATTATTTTTGTAATTAACATTTAATACTATAAAATAAAAATAAAGAGATAAGACTTATACCTGCATATAACTTAGATGTGAATACAAATATTTATGAAATTTAATATCATATATAGATCTAATAACCCTAACCAAAGCATTATGTTAAATAATACCTAGAAACATTTCTTATGGCAGAAAGCTATAGGAAATACATTGAAAAAAAATACTTACCTTATCATATATGACATTTTTATATATTTTTTCAAACCTTGAGTAATGTAATAATCACAATTTGAAACATGGAGATGGCCATACATAATGGTGTAGGATTTATGAGCTATAAAATAGGTGAAACACTAAAAAACGGGTTCACCAAAATGTTTAATGAACAAGATGATGAACCATTATATTTGTAATGTCCCTCCCGCTGTGACATCCTGTCTTAGTTGTTTTCAGTTTGATTCTGCTTGATTGATGCTTAGTTCATTGTGATACTATGTTGTTCCTGTTCATAGGTGATTTTGATATTATGTTGTTTTGTATTTTGCAGATGATTCATTAACATCCTCATTATCTGATTATGTTAGTTTGATTATATTGAGATAGACATATTCATGATATGGTTTATTTGTTTATGACTATTGCTTGAGGTTATCATGTTTTAATGATTGCTTATGATTGATCTTACTTGTCCATGTTGGTGAAGAAGACAGTGTAGCATTACTCATTCGTGAGTACCCTACCTCGGTGCAATTCTTATTCACGGTGTGTTTTCTAACATGAGTATATATATGTTTTAACATAGATGTTTCCTGCAGACACAGGTACCAGGTAACGGCTCTACCTGCTTGACAGGTCTGAGAGTACCCTGATGTAATATAATTATGTTGTTGGAGGTATTGACAGGTCCTTACTAAACCATCGTTCATTTTTGAACAAGTACCTATGTGTTACCCCATGTAGTTGTCCAACTTATTCTATTGTGTTCGTTCGTATTGTTTTGTTTTTGTGAATTAATATTTAAGTTTTATAAATGTTTATAATTATGTTTGTGATTTAATTTATTAAGTTAAATTAAATTAATTAAGTTATTGAATTAAATGTGAAAGTTATTTCTCTGTAATGCTTTTAATTAAAATATTAATATTGCTGATTTAATAGTGCAAACTTGAGTTAAAAGAAATAGATATTTAAATGGAAAGATATTTTCAACTTGTAATGAATCTTGATTGAAAGTTAAAGATCTATTTTGATATTTTAAAGTGTAAGTTATACTGATTGATCTATTTTCAATGCAAGATGAAGTGTCAGTTAGGTTTTATGATTGGAAGTGAATTGCATGAATTAATATCTTTCTTTTGAAAATTGGTAATTGTGCATTCACGGGGAAGAGCTTTCACGGCGGTAGTTTTAGCAAATTGTTGTAGAAGAACTTTTCTTTTTAGATTTTTTTTACAAGTGAAATTTGTAGCTGATTGATTGGAATTTCGCCATCAAAGTCTGGAAATTGATAGTGGAATTAGCAAAAGGGTTCAAAATTCGTTTAAGCTCGATTTCTAATATTGTTCAGGTTTTCTTCTTTAAAAGTTTCTGTAAAATTTCTTCAATAAAATTGTAGAAAATTAATGGTTTATCTAACCTACATATAAAATAGAGAAATTGTTAGAATAAGCAATCAAAGATTATTGAAAATATTGTTAAAATTTAAGATGCTAAGAAAACAAAGAAATAGTATTTAGGGTAAATTCTTATATCTGAAAACAGAGATTGAATTCTCTTGTATATCTATTGACTTATAGATATATTTAATTTAGCGTACAAAATGAATCTAAGTAGTATTTTAAAGGTTGAATCTCAGAATTTATAGTTATCATCTCTTTTATTCTATTCTTTACGAAAACTATGAAATTATTGTACAATTAATTTTAGATATATATATTTATTTTGTTAAATATAGACCCCATTTATAATCTACACCGTAAGCAAATATACTTCATTTATAATACTAATTTCTTGTGTTTCTTTCATATGCATTTTCCTTTAACTATCTCCATTTCATACGCTTTTATAATGTTCCATTATAGACAATGCTATATATTCTGGCATAAGAGAAATCTGTATTCATCACGACAATGCTTAGATCTTTCATCCTGTCTTAATCTCTTTGAAAACTATAAAGAATGTCCTAAACATGCGCTTGCAATTGGAAGTATATTTAACCTTAGGTCGCATTGTAGGAACCTATAGATCATTATTCTTTTGTAGAGTCTTCCTGAAAATTTTGTTAAAGGAATTTACTGCGCAACCTCCTTCTTAACTGGATATTCCATAATAAAGGTTGATCACTTTGTTTGGGAGAGAGTATTTTATTTTGATTCTTCTTTTCTTACTATCTATGCCCAAGCCTGTGTAAGTGTGTGGTTTTAGCAAGGTGTAAACTTCTGTTTATTTTTAATGAAATGGATGGACTGCAGTTAAAATGCCTAACTCATCTTTTTTCATTTTAACTTTGATTATAATTTTCTTTTTCTTTAAAAACTTTTTCTTTACTCCTTACATTCAAGCGCGTATTTCATTCAGTAAGGCATGATTTCTGTTTAGCTTAAAATTTGAACATAATGCATTCTCCTTGATCTTTGGTGAATTACGTTAACTCTTGTCCCTTCGTAACAAACTGGAGTATCAACTATTCTGAGGTGTGCATGTCTCTACAACAAATCTAGATGGATGTTGTTTCATTCAATTATCTCTTAGGCATCTAATATTAGTTCATTCACATCTTTCTGTACATAGCTATTAACATTTGTGTATGGAACACTTCTCTTGGTATTCTCTTAATCATAGATCTTTAAAACTCTCTCTCCTATAATTTGTCTTATGCGCTATATGCATGGTGTCCCCTTTTGTACTTAAATTGTGTTAAAAATTCAGGAGTTATCATTTTGTCTTTTGTCAACTCTCTCTTTGTATGGAAAGTTCAAGGCAGTTTCTTGGTAGATAACTATTAGAAAAGTTCAACTATTAGATAACTATTAGAAAAGTTTAACTATTAGATAAGATCCTTACTAAGCATAAGTGTGAGTAAAGTGTGAGACTTAGAACAAGAAAAGAAGAGGTGATAGAAACTTAAATTATAAGTTATTATGTTTTATTTTATTTATTTTCAAGGTTATTGGATTATTAAGTGTATAGCATTTGTATTGTTTTTATGTTATAAAGTTAGTGAATTCAATTCTTGAAATTATTAGGAATATAAAATATCCATAGATTATTTATTGTGTAAAATATTTATTCATAGAAATTGGATAAATGTAAATTGTTGGGTGTGTTTACATATAACATTGAAAATGTTTATTTATATTTCATTAAAACTAGTGAAGTAAGATTTGTATTATAAACTCAATACACTTCAGTCTATGTTAACCTCTATAGTTTGTTTATTTGGAATTTTTATTTCATGGAGATTGATTTGTGATAAAAGTTAGTTGTGTATACCTTCGTAACGTTAGTGATGTATGTTTCATTTCCTTAAAGTCTAGGAAAGTGAAAATCACATTGACAAGTTTATTAATCTCTAAACTATGTTACTTAATTGTGATGTTTATTTATTTGGAGGTATGGCTTTGTATGTTTATTTGTTGAAGTTATGAAACTTTGAGAACTAAGGTGTGATTCTGGTTGGAAATGTAAACCTTTGTGGATTCAAACTTTACATTTGATAGCTACCCCTAGACGTTCATGTTGAGTCATTTTATAGAAAGAGTGGCTTGTGGTAGGGGCCGAAATCCTGAAGTGATTGTCTGGGTAACCTATCGTAGGTGTGTAATTTAGTGAAAACCTAACTAATGTATTAGGGGTTGGGTAGTTGTTAATACTAATTCAAATAAATGTTTGTCTCACCTACTTTCTTAATGCTTGTATAGATTGAGAAAAGGTTGAGAAGGCTTAGAATGGCTGGTCATCATCTTGTCTTCTCGAAAGATGAAGTGACTCCAAATTAGTCTACATAGGGGCCAAGAATTGGTAGAGGCTACCAGGGTAACTCTTGGAGAGGGCTGGTAGTCTAGGAAGATTCACCAGGGTAACCTATCCCGACAGTGTGATGACACCCTTAGTCTATATCATGATGGTGATTCTTGTGTTCAGATTTATATTTGATGTGATTTGTTATTAGGTTTTTATCTATTATGATTTGTAATTGTTATGTCATGATGTGAATTTGTAAACCACGTAAACGTAATGATCTATCTTCTTTGCTTGTGGACCTGTCATTATCTCCTAGCATGGAGGGAGTGGACCTTTGGGTTTCACGTGGTCAGGAGGAAACCATGCTACACCTTCCTTATATTTTCTTGTAGTTGATCCTATGCTTGCAGCTGGTTCTAGTTACTTCATTGTTCGTGATTGTGGATGCAGAGCATGTTCATGGATATGGATGTTAGATGTGATATGATCACTATCTTCTTTGTATAATTACCTCTTGTATAAGAGCGTTCTCATTGTACTATCATTTTGGTGTATTGAGATTCATTGAATTCTCACCTATTTTAATCTTGACATGAGGATATACAATTGTATAATTTATCATAAATTGGATCATTCATGAAATTATATTTGTACTTATGTTTATGACAGTGTGCTGAGTTTATTTATTAGGATTAAGTAACGTTGTCTTGGAAACCTTATGGCAATTGTGTAAATTAATATTTAAAAAAAAAAAATTGTTCGATAAATTTCATTCTTTACACTTTGTTTTAATAGTAACCAAGGCGGGGCGTTACAGATGGTATCAGAGCACTAGGTTCTAACACTGGGTACTCTGGATATTAGTAAGCCCATTATGTTGTCCTAGGTGTTAGACTCTATAGTTTGTATTATCCTATTTTCTTTTACATCATGTAACTAAGATGTGTCGGAGATCACTCCGCACCACTAGAATACTACTGTTGCTTTAGCCTAAAAAGTTCCTTTCTTCCTCATTAGGTGGCTAGTGTATAGTCACATAGTGCCGTATTGTACAATTTTGAAGATTGTGGACTTTCTTTGCAATTATTGATGAATATATGTTAATTGTGAAGGTCGACATCTTGTTTATATTTGATTGTGATAGTTTAGCCATATTTTGTGATCTTATTTACTTGTGACCCTTGTGGTTACACCTAATTTAATGTTGAAATTGTGCACATTTCTTAATTTAATGTTGAAATTAAATTTCATTTAAGGTTTATTTATGACTTTAGTGGCTAATTATTTATGTTTATTGTTTTCAAAGTCGGCTAAGTGTTTTGTTGTGATTCCTCTCCAAGGATGTAGGATACTGACTTGGTGAGTGTATACGAGGAAGTAGACTCGGGGAACTTTAGGATAGGCATATATGAAGGATATTTTTGTTGGTCATGGATATAGTACTTAAATTCTTGAGATTTGTTCTTTCCCTTTCCTTATTCTCACCCTATATCTAAGATTTTTTCTACGTGGTGTTGTGTAGGACCATGCCTAGATGTCGAGGTAGAGGCCATGGTCAAGGACGAGGTGGTGGTCATGGGGTTAACTGCCAGATTACTTCCCTTCTGAGTTCTCATGAAAATGAATGTGTGGAGTAGCTAGATACTCAAGATGATTATAAAGGTGTGGTCATCAAAGAAAAATCCACACCAACATCTCCACTTTGTGAATCTAATGTTGAGACCTTGGCTCAAGCTCTCTCTCGTATCAAAATGGGAAAAGAGAAAAAGCTTGTAGAATTCGAACATCTAGTTAAAGTGAAGAAACCATCCATTGTTTGAAAGTGGCCAATTGGGTGTGGACCTAATGCACCTATCCTCTCTAAGGAAGAGAAAGAAAGCCATCGCATACAATCTTCCACTTCCATGAAGACAATTATGGATTCAGATGAGGACCCTGAGGAGTGTCCCCTATCCAATAACAAGTAATTTGACAGTAGATGAAGGGATGTGGTACTTCTTATTGTTGTCTTGTTAGACTAAAACTTATTTTATTGTGTTGAGCATATGACACTTTTTAAGCTGTGTTTTTTGTACCTAGTTTGCGACTTCCAGGAGTAAGCCTTATCCTAGGGGGGAAGAATGTAGTGTCCCTCCTGCTGTGACATCCTATCTTAGTTGTTTTCAGTTTTATTCTACTTGATTGATGCTTAGTTCATTGTGATACTATGTTGTTCCTGTTCAGAGGTGATTTTGATATTATGTTGTTTTGTATTTCGTGTATGATTCATTGACATCCTGATTATCTGATTATGTTAGTTTGATGATATTAAGAGACATATTCACGATATGGTTTATTTTTTTATGACTATTGCTTAAGGTTATCATGTTTTAATGATTGTTTATGATTGATCTTGCTTGTCCATGTTGGTGAAGAAGATAGTGTAGCATTACTTATTCGTGAGTACCTTGCTATGCTGCAATTCTTATTCACGGTGTGTTTTCTAACATGAGTATATATATGTTTTAACATTGATGTTCCCTGCAGACACAAGTACCGGGTAATGGCTCCACCTGCTTGATGGATCTGAGCATACCCTAATGTAATATAATTATGAGGTAACGGCTCCACTATCTTAACTCAACAACATGAATGAATGCATCAAACCCTTTTCATGATGAATAATCTTGAAATACCTTTAAAAATTCTCTATAATGCTCCTTTTAAAGAATTAGAATGTCTCATAAAAGTGATAGAATGCTTCATAAACTTGCTAGGAGAAACAATGTGAAATAACCCTAAAATTCAAACAATTAAGGCCGACACCAGATCTGAAAGCCAACTTTATTAAATTCCCACCAAAATTAAATTTGAAAAGGGGGTCCTCATTAAGGGAGGACCCATTCACCACCCAGGGTGAATGGGTCATGGCTTAGTTTTCTAGGACCAAAGCTTGGGGGATGGAAAGTACATTAAAAACCCATTTTAGATCAACTCAGAAAGGGGGGTCCTATTAAGGGAGGACCCATTCGCCACCTCGGGTGAATGGGTCTTGGCACCATTTTCCAAGCCCTATTTTTTCCTAATTAAATGCTATATTATTTAAATTATGGGTATCTAGATAGATCTTTGGGAGGTGTCATAAATAAGGTTTAAATTTGAATAAAAGGGGGTTAATTAACTTCAGTTACCCACAATTATTTAAGACCACCCTAGATAAATGCGAAAGTTATTTACAACACTTTATAACACCTAAATAATGTATAAGTTTAAATATATTTTATTAAGAAGGGGCCCATTAAGCTTAATTGAGTAAATAAATCCTAGAAAAGTATGAAAGTATGTTACAACACTTCACAACACCGTTGCAAAGGATCAATTATAACCTCTTTTAATCAAATAAGGGGCCTAGAATGATGTGAATATGTACAAAATATTATAACACTACTCCAAGACACCATTAATTCAATTTTCATGTCAATTATCAAACCAATGGAAAAAGGCTACTTTTTTCGTTACTACAATAGGTATACAAAAAAGGTTGTTAGGTACATTTAAGACATTTTCATAATTTTTCCCACCTCCAATATGTGTTTCAAAATCATATAAATTTTATGTGATGAACAATTGCATTTAAAAAATTGAAGAATTGTTGGCTCTTTATGGGTTTATGACAACCTCTTCAACTATTGATAATGGTTTTGAAACCAGTCTCTTTAGAGAAAATGCATTTGCTAAAATTTTTGTAAATAATTTTCAATAGGTCCTATAACTATTGTATAAGGGTTCCATGTCTATTTGAGGAATTTGATAAAATAGTTAATGTTCTTTGTCTATCCTTTCACATTTCATATTTTTGTCAATATATTGGGATGTTGTTTTAATAAAACCAGTTTGGTTTCATGTATTTGAATGGTTATCATAGCTAACTCAAATGTCAAGCAGTTGAGAGTTATTTCAAAATTTTGAAGCATTTATGAGTTCTAAGAATATTACAAAGCTTTGATAATGAATCCAACCATCTTGGGCACCACCCTTCATAATGGACTTCTTGCCAAGATGGAGTTTCTAAAGAATATATTTTATTCCCAAGATGTGATCATTATAAATGTTTTCTTGATAAAGTGTTTGTAAATATTCTTCTGGTTTGTCAATATTTTGAAATGGTTCAAAAAAAATTCTTTCTAATTTCTTTTGAAATATAATTACTACTAGCAATAGTACTATCTAATGTAAAGTAGATATAATAATATATTTAACTCTTTATATTTCTAATATAATAATGTATTTCAATGGAATGATTTGTAAATAATTATAAAAAAAAAGGAAAAATTAAATTGTAATATAAAATAATTTTTTTTTAATATATAAATGTATCATACTAGAATTAATTGTAGATGGTGATAAAAATGAAAAAAATATGCATTATTGAGATGTGATCATTTTTAATGTTACCTTTATGAAGTGTTTATAAATATGTATCTAGTATTTGTTAATATTTTGAAATGGTTTGATAAAATTTATAACTTCTAGTTTGATTTAAAATACAATTAATATAAATATTTAATAAATATTGATTATAATAGTATTGTCTAATCACAAGTAATTGTAATAAGATGTTTAACTATTTTTATTTGTAATGTAATAATTTATTTGAATAGAACAATTTGTGGATATTGGTAAACATGAAAAAAATTAAATTATAACAAAAAAAAATGATTTTTTAATGTATAAATTTAATATATAGTACAATTCATTATAAATGGTCATAAAAAGGAAAGAAAATATTCATTCCCAAGATGTGATCATTATTAATTCTTCCTCTATGAAGTGTTTGCAAAGTTGTTTCTTTTTCATGTCAGTATTTTGAAATCATTCAAATGATAAAAATTATAACTTCTAATTTATTTTAAAATGGAATTTATAATAACTAATTAACTTATACTTATTAGGATAGTATTATGTAATGCAAGTACTTATAATGTGATATTTAATTATTTCTACTTTTAATATAATAATTTATTTCAAAAGAATGATTTGTAGATATTGGTAAAAATGAAAGAAAGAAAATAAATTGTAATAAAAGAGGATATTTTTTAATATATAAATTAGAATTAATTCTAGATGATGGTGAAAATGAAATAGAATATTCAATTGTAGTAGAAAATAGAATATACATGATAGTGCAACATAGTCAAAGGGAATTACTTTCTAAAATGGTTTAAATAAATTTATTCATTATTATTTGTTGCAATGGAATTCCTATCAATGAAAAGAAAATTCAAATTTTAAATTAGAACTACATATATCCAATTGCATAAGGGTGAAGTATAATTGACAGGGTTCCAATGTTCTAGATCTTATTGTGGTGTGGAAGGATCTTTTGCAAAAATATATTATTCTAGACATGAATTATTGTTGCCACATGCCATAGTAGTTCTAAGTTACCTAAATTTAGGTGGATATAGATTAGTTTTATTCACTTGGTTTTTAGGATAATCATATTGTATGATGTCTTCTATTGAAAATAATAAAAAAAAAAAAATATAAGAAAACATAAATTAGAGGGGATAAAATTATACAAATTGGTTAGTGGTGTCCATAATAAAGTATCAAGATCATGTAAATTTGTATATCCCTATGAAAAATACATACCACTATAAACTTGGATTGATTAAAATCACAATAATGTGTATGCACCATTTTATTCATGGTAGGAAGAACCTCCCATTTATTTTAGGGTATAATGTAAACTATCACTTGAAAACTAGCACTACCATGCCTTTGAAGATGTCCAATAGTGTAAACGAGGCCTTTGTTCCAACTTGATAAATAAGAGAAATTGTAGAATCCCTCTAGAATATGACCGTTGTAAGATGGGGTTAGATGATTCCTAGCCTAGATAAAGTGACATCCAACAATTCTAAGCTACAAACCACATCCAAACAAGAGAATGCAATGAAAGCATAAGGAAAATAAAACATCAAATCAAAACACTTCTCATGCTTGAACTTGAATCACTTCTCTTGCTCTCCTATTTCTCTTTTTGCAATATTTTCCCTCAGATTTGAAGTTGTACTTGTGCAAATACTTGTAAATTGTAAGTATAAAGTTGGAGACAAAATGGATGTTAAGGAAAAAATGGGAGAGGAAGGTTTCTTTTATAGACAACCATTTGAATGGATTGTTGGGATTGATCTTCTAGAAAGATTCCAAGATTGACAAATGAGGATTCATGAGAGGGAGGTCATGAAATGGATGGTTGAGATCAAGCTTCCAGAAAGATGCCAAGATCAATGGTCCAGAATTGATGCATGAAAAAGAGGTAGGAAATGAAGGCTATGATGCCCAATGACTATGACAGAAATAAAGGAAATGACAAAGATTAATGAAAAAAGCATATTTGACCAAGAGGGAAGAATAAATAATTTATTCAAAAAAGGAAAAAGGGAGGAAATGGACAAGTGGAGGATAAATAATTCATTTGAATTATTTATTTGATGAAAAATGAGAATTTAATTAAAATGACTATTCAACCATTTTAATTAAATTGGAGGAAAATGGAAAAAGGGACATTAAATAGTTAACTTCTAGGGTGATCCCAGAAAGTTGGTTTACAATTTCTCGGAGGATCTATTTTTTGCTAAAATCACATATTTTTAGAAAATATAGTGATGTAAGCCTTAAAAAGTTCCATTTAAATCATTCAAATTGAAGAGGGTTTGATCAAACTACCTTAAATCAAACCCCCTTAGATAGAACCTCACTATTTAAACCATACCTATAATGGAGTTTCCTTTACACCTATCAAAATGCTGATAAAAACCCACTTTTGATTTACCTTTTGGAAAATCAAATGAATTCATTTAAAATTTATTTTTTGTAAGTATGTATTCCTTATTATAAGCTTCCGAAAAAGTATAATTTTAAATAAAATTTTCTTTATTATTATATTTATTTTTTATTTCTCGTGGATCAGGTTTTTCACTGAAAATCAAGCTCTCTGTTCTTCACATGTGGAAAAATAGTATATTATCAAAAAAAAAAATCTAAAAAATATGAGTGCACTAGATATTAAAGTTCTTGATCCAACAAAGAGAAAAAAATTGAATTTTGATACATACAAGAAAAGTTATGCATTATACAGTCGCACTATGTCTAAATTATAATTGGTTTGACTTTGAAACTTGATTAAATAAAAATAATTCAATAAAAAACTATATAACCAAGTGGAAGCACTAGATATCAGAGGTATGAATCTAAATTCAAAATAATTATAATTTTATTCTTCATGGAAAAAAAATTATGTGTTATACGGTGAGCATCACTTTTTAAAAATGTTGTTTTTTGAAAAACCATAGTTTTTAAGGGAGATGGAGAAAGAAGTGCAATATAATTCCAAAATTTTTTGAAAAAAATATATTTAGAATCTATAGACAAAATTTCATGAAACTCTAGTTCGCATCATCTTCAAATTCCTCACGGTTTAGCTACTATAGTTTCTCGAAAGTGAAGATTTAGTTAAAAAAAATATTTGAGTCTCCAGTTTGGCCAAAAATTGTAAATCACTATTGTGGGATCACCCAAAGATTAATTATTTAGTGGGGAGAATGACAAGGGATAGTTAAACAATTTTGATAATTATTTAACTATAGATGAAGGGTGATAAATGAATAATTAAATAAATAATAATTTATTTAATTATTGAAGAAGAGGGGGAATTAGTAACACAATTAATTTATGTAATTGATTAGAATAAAATAAATATTGGAAAGTGAATTAAATAATTAAAAAATATTTAGTTAATAAAGGCATATGGTTATGGATAATTAAATAATTAAAATTATCCAATTATCAGAGGATGCCAACCAAGAAAAATGATGCTTGTAGACTCAGGACATTTTTTAGTGTTACATTTTTTCCCTCTTTAACATAATGTAGTTCATCGCATTGTGTCAAATAAATTCAGTCAAGAGATGCCCTAGGATTCACTAGTGAAGATGAGATAGGCCTATGCCCCCTTGGAAAAAAAATTCAAATTTTCAAAAAATTTCAAAAATTTGAAAATTGTTTTGAAAAGTCAAATTAATTGGCAAAAAATGCTATGACGGCGAAAGAAATAACTTTTAGGACCCTTGGGGTAGACACAATGCAAGTTCAAGACTTACGAAAAGTGTAGCAAGCACAAACTATATTTAAAACCCTAATTTTTAGGAGGTATAAGTGGGAAATTGGCAAGTCAAAAGCTCATTTTGCACATTTGTAGTTTGGAGATTAGGAGCTCTGAGTGAAGATGGAGCACATTAATAATACCAAGCACAAAGCATGTTGAGTGTGAACATTCAGATAGCCAGAGGGTGGAGGAGATCTAGTGAGTGCCTATAGGCCAGCTTTGTCAATTTTTTATTTCACACATTTTTAGGTATTCTAAAAATTTAGTAGTCAATTCTGTCATTTCGGGATAGCCACTAGTGCTATCTCATTTGACGCAATTTGAGAATTTGATCTTTTATTGTGCTAATTTTCTATTTTTGATTCATTCAAGTCGAGATATTCAAGGAGGGTGCTATCTAGGCTACGACGGTAAAGGGTATCTCCAAGGATGGAAAATTTGGAAGCTTGTCAAATAAGGGCTTTGCATTGGTTGAGGGAAAAATCGGGAGGGATAATCTAGTCATGCAAGTAACTGTAGATGTCCTTGTATGAAGGAGATTCAAGACCAAAATTTTTTACACACAAGTTTGGTTTTAGGGACATTGAACACAGGGATCAACAGTTGTCCTACCAAGAACTCATATTGTGAGGCATTGTTAGGAATGTCCAAGAGAGATCCAATTCTAGCCATTGAGTCAATTTATTTGTTCTGGATTCTCGATATCTATTCAAATGTAATGTAGTAAAAGTACAGCCCAAAAGAATCTACCATGCACTTATAGGGCATTAATTTCTCATCTTTGGAGTCATAATCATTATTATCTTTCTTAATTACTAACTAGGAATCACCGTAGACTTGAAGATCCTTGATTTTCCATTTTATTGCCATTCATAGTCTTGTCAATAATGCTTCATACTTAGCCATGTTTTTTGTCCAAGGTATGTGTAGGATCATCATGGAAAAAATAGGCCCTTAAGTGGCAAAAAATTCAAAAAAATTAGAGTAAGACAATTTGATGTAAAAATTTGAATAAGTTATCTATATTATTTCAAAAATATGTAAGAATAGAATCTGTAGAAAATTGAATGTAGCTTCTAAACGACTAGGTTTATTTTAAAAAGAAAAGAAATCTATTTGGTGGAAAATTGAAATTTCAATGCAGTAGAACTTAAATTTTGGGGAAAAATAAGAAGTAGGTGTTTGTCTGACCACCCTAACCACAATTAAATGATAATTTTTTTTATAAGATTTATATATAAGTAGAGGATTCACGTCTGGATGTGATGCATATTTTTTAGTATTTTTTTTCCAAGTAAATAATTAATTGTGATTTTTTATTACAAATTTTAAAAAATATAAAACTCGTGATGTCTAACCACCTTAACTTGGTGAAAAATTCATGAAATTCATTTTTTCTTTTTTAATCCTATAATATGAAAAGCATAGAATGTGACACATGTTTTTGGATTCAAAAAATGTGATATCGCTTGAAAGCTATAGATGTTTTTCAATTAGCTTTGTCAACTGACTTTAGTCATAATTCAAATAGAAAATGAATAATAATTATTTATTAAATTCAAAGTGAAGCATAATTTATATTGGTGGAAATCTAAGAATCTCCTTTAAAAACCCTTTTTGTTTCATCAATTTTGGGTAAAAAAAAAGTCATCAGCCACATACCCTACACATACCCATCATATCGCCACTTTTTGGCCCATCATGATCCGACACATACCCTACATGGAAATGCTATTTGGAATGACTTGGGAATGGAATCTACTTGAGGCATGATGACTAGAATTTTGACTCTTGAACTATGACTTGTGTAAGATCCATCAAAATACAACTTCCATGTGGTTGGTGTCTCTATTACAAAGATTGATTCATCTAGGAAATTAGATATTGAGGGATGATATGCTTTTACTGGTGCATCTACAAGTTGGTTAGCTATCACTTGTCCTTTTATTACTTTTTAGTCTATGTACTTAATTTCATACCCACTTAGGATCATAACCCACTTAGTTAGTCTTCCTATCAGAGTTGTTTTATTGAGAAGGTATTTCGAAGGATCAATCTTGGCAATTGGTTTTGTTATTTAGCATGTAGTGTCTCAATTTTTGTGTTGTAAATACCAGTACTAGACATGGTCATTCAATAGGACTATAGTTCAACTCATATCCAAATAGGGTGCAATCAATGTAATAAATTTCTCTTTCTTTGTCATCATTGTCATTTTGTGCTAATAATGCCCCTAGTGTTGATGTAGTTGCTGTCACATATAGTATCAAATGTCTTCTATTGATCAGAGGCATAGGAACTGGTGGAGTTAATAGGTAATGTTTGATTTGATCAAATGCTTGTTGGAATTTCTCTGTCCAATTGAAGGGAATTCCTTTTTGTAACAAGTGTTGAAATGGATGGATCTAGTCTGTTAGCTAATAAATGAACCTACAGATTGATTACAGTCTTCCTTGTAATGATCTCAATTCATTGATGTTGATTGGCAGTGGAATTTCCAAGATGGCTTTGACTTTGGTAGGATCAACTTCTATTCCTTTGCGAGAGATAACATATCCTAGGAGTTTTCCTGATTGGACCTCAAAAACACATTTGTTTGGATTAATCATGAGTTGATACTTTTTAAGTCGTGTGAAAATATTGTCCAACATTGCTAAGTTTCCACTTCGTTCTAGAGACTTAGAGAGAAGGTCATCAACATAGTCTTCTATAAGTACATGCATATAATCATGAAAAATAGTAGTCATGGCTCTCTGATATGTAGCTCTGACATTCTTGAGTCCAAATGGCATGCCATTCCAACAAAAGGTTCCCCAGGCACATGTGAAAGTTGTCTTTGGTTGATCTTCAGTGGCAATTCTTATCTAATCATAACCTAAGAATCCATCCATAAGTGATAGCATTTCATACCCAGCAATAAAGTCCACTATGATGTCAATGTTTGGTAAGGGAAAATCATCTTTGTGACAATATTTTTTGAAGTCTTTGAAATATGTACATACTCTAATTTTACCTTCTAGTTTACTGAGAAGAAAAAGGTTTGATATCTAATTTGTGCAATCAAATGAGCGAATGAATCCAACATCTATTAGTTTCTTTAGTTCCACTTTGACAAGGAGTGCAATCTGGGGGTGTATTTTCCTTAAATTTTGTTTACATGGCTTAGCATTAGGTAGTAGTGGCATGCGATGTAGAACAAGCTTAGGATCTAGCCTAGGAATATAAGCATATGACCATGCAAAATTGACTTGTCTTTCTAAAAATAATTTTATAAAATCAAGCTTTTCCTTAGTGGTCAAGGATGCTGTCAACTGTATGATTCTGGAATTGTCTTGTATACCAATGTTTACTTCCTTTGTTTCCTCTATAAGAAATGGTGACCTCTCTTGGTCTCTAGAGAGATAGCCTAGTCGTCCATCCTCAGGAGCCTCAGAGATGTTTTCACCTTTAGATACATCCTTTATTTTTACTTTTTCATGGTTAATAAGTGCCTTTCAGTTTTCACCTGAAGACCTATTGCTTTTATTTTTTATTTTTTGATTTTCACTTTTGCGACTAGAGGACAAGATGGCCTCACCAAAGTATGCTGCATAATTGAGTTCCATATAAAATCCAACCTTATGATCCTCACTTGGTATTTCCTCACAAATTCCCAAGAACTCAATGATGGATTCGTCATTCTTGAAAGTGTCCAAACTTGGTGGTTCTTGTTGATCCCAATCTATGAGTTGAGGATAGACAAGGGGTAAGCCATCGTCAGTATTGTCAAGAGTCATTGTGTAGGAAAATAAGGTAAATACAGTGGTAGAGTCATGAAGTTCCCAAGAGGTAAGATTAGTGGATTCTCAAAAGTAGTATTTGATCCACTCTTCTTTTGTCAAAGGAATTTTCAAGGATGGGTACTTGGTGGGTTTTGTGAGGAATCAATGGTAAGCATTTGATTAAATTCACCAAATAGTTTATCTAGTTCCATGAAATTATTGGAGGATAGAGTATCCCATTCATATTCATTAGAATCGACATCATAATCCCAAGAGTCCTTGTATGTCTCGATCTCATTTGAAGCATCAAAAAAATCACTCAAAGGTAACCCAATACCCTGGATAGTCACTTTTACTAGTACAAACCCTAGCCCTTGGTGATGTACTAGCTTAGGAGGTTGCAAAGGTTCCAACATTCCTTGTTTATTTAGGCCAAGGCTATTGTTTCCATCATATCCATGTCATTTCATTATTTGGAACCCTTTTGGATACTGATCAATTGGAAATTTCTTAGTTTCAATGTCCTTTTCTTTATTCAACCATGTGAGAATATGGTCATCTAGAGATTCTTCAACAAGTTCCTCCCATTTAGTGAAGGTGGTAGGAGGATTAGGGATGATAACTTTGGGCTGCATAGGATGTGTTTTTCCATAAAATTTTGATGATTTTGGTAATTTTCCAATTAAAAAGAGACTCTTCATATTGTATTCTCCGCATCCTTTGTCCTGAATCTGGATCTTAGGAATGGAAGGTGTGATGAATGAAGTGGGTGATTTGGCAAGAGTGGATTGACCAATGTAGTGAGATGGAGTGGTGGATGAAGTGGAAGGTGAGGCCTCTCCATTGATGGTAACTTGATGTTTAATAGTTCCTTTTAAGTTTGAACAATATTAAAAAGGATCAGGGTCACCTTGAATAATGATTTCAGTGCCATTGTGTGGGAACTTAAGGTATTGATGGTAAGTGTATGGAATATCCCTCATGGCATGAATCCATGGGAGGAAAAGGAGGAGGTTCTAATGTAAATCCAGATCCAAGACATGAAACATTGTGTCATGTATTATGGGTCCAACTCTCATAGGAAGTGAAATTACACCTTTAGAAGAACACTCAGCGCATCATAAGCTTTGATCACAATTTTATTGGTTTGCTCAATACAATTCTCAGAGTACCCCAATGCTTTCACCAATTTTAGTGAACAAATATTTAGACCTCCTCCACCATCTACTAGGACTCATCTGATCTTGTGTGTATTAATGCATACTTCTAGGTGTAGAAGGGTGTTATGATTAGATTTTGGTGCAAAAAATTCTTGTTTGGAGAAGGTGACATGGTGTGGCATAGCTAGGTATCCAACCATAGCTTGAAATTCATTCAGATCTAGGTTTGTAGGTACGAATGCTTCTTGTAATGCTTTATAAAGAATGACTCTGTGTTTTGGGGATATGTGAAGGAACTCCAAAATAGAAATTTGTGCAAGAGTTTTCCCTAGCTACTCTAGGAGGTTATATTGTCCTTTAGGTTGGGGATTTGCGAAAGCACCTAGAATAGTTATCTTGGTTTTATGGGTAGCAACAACACAATATCATTCTGGTTTGTTTATGGTCATAGTGGAAATGAGATTATCAAAGGGTGTGACATTAAGGATGATAGTGTTGTAATTGTGTTTGACAGTTGAATAATTGGAATTATTGTTATTGTTACCTGAATTGGAGCCTTTTCCTTTATCATGGTCCTACAAGCGAGTCTTGAATATGGTATGATTAGAATTGGTTTTTCCTTTTGAAATATCAACTGAGATGGTTTCATCTTCAATAAGGTCTTGAATGATATTCTTGAGCATCCAACATCTAGTTGTCTTGCTCCATTTTGAACAATGGTATTCATAGTATTCATCTTCTTTCCACCAATCAGGTTTGATCAATGAAGGCTCATAATTTTTGTTGTTTGGTAGTGTGATGACATTAGATTGCAAAAGCCATTTGAGGATTGATTTGATATTTTCACCCAGGGGGGTGTATGTTCTCTTGACGCAGGGAGGACCTCTTCTTTGTTGATTGTTTTGGAAAAAATTTAGTGTTTGGTTTTGGTCTTGTGCTTAAGTGTTTGGTTTACTAGATATATTTGATGAGGAATGACCTTTAAGTTGAATGGTTGGATCTTTTTTAATCAGTTTTTCATCAACAAATCTATCATTTGTGACATTTTTGTTTCGAAACCAGTATTTTCTTTTGCCATTGTTAGGTTTCAAATTTTATTTGTTTATCTTGATCATTCCTTTGGAAATAAGACCTTTCTCAAGAATGTCTTCAAAGGTTGTACAACATTGGATTTGAATTAAACTCATCAATTATCCAATAAGGTTTTTCACAAACATGGTGACAAGTTGTCTTTCAAGAATCTGACAAGGGAACTTGCTAACCAATCCTCGCCATCTCTAGTAAAATAAGGTAAGTGATTCCCCTTCTTGTTTGGTTGTGCTAAATGTTGCAAGGGTGATATAATTTTTAATGTTGAATCCAAAATTATTGATGAATTTTTCAGCTAGTTCACCCCATGTTCTAATTCCTTGTGGAAGGTGTCTAAAAAAATCTAAGGCTAGTTCTGTGAGGCTTCATGAGAATAGTCTCATCAGATAGGTGGGGTTATATGAGACTTCCATACATGATGTGTTGAATTATCGAATGTCCTCTATTGGAAACCCTATCCCCTTATACTTAGGAAAAGGTGGTGTTGTGAAGTGAGGGGGGAAGGGCAGCATGTATAGGTTCCAATCAAATGAAAAGGGGCACAATTCCTTCATAGAATAGGTCTTCTTTTTGGTTCATATTTGCATATTTGTCATCTGTTGTTGAAGTGTCTATACTTGTTGTATCTAAAAGTCAAAGGTTGGTATTGAATTTTTTTGGTTTGTTGTCATGATGTTTGTATTGAGGTCATATGTTGGATTTGAGTTGGGAGTGATGGTTTGTGATGTATGAACTTGATTGCTATATTGGTGTGTGTTGTTTTTATTTGGGATGAAATTGGTATTTGGGTTTGTTTCAAAGGTCATATTTGCATATGATGTGGTGTTTTTATTTGTAGACCCTTGGGTATGTGCAGGACCATCATGGAAAAAGCAGGCCCTTAAGTGGCAAAAAATTTAGAAAAATCAGAGTTAGGTAGCTTGACGTAAAACTTTGAATAAGTTATCTATATTATTTCAAAGATATGTATGAATAGAATTTGTAGAAAATTGAATGTAGTTTCTAAACTACTAGGTTTATTTAAAAAAAAATAAAAAATCTATTTGGTGAAAATTTGAAATTTCAATGGAGTAGTACTTAAATTTCAGGGGAAAAATAAGAAGTAGGTGCATATATGACCACCTTAACCACAATAAAATGATAATATTTTTTTATAATATTTTAGACATAAGTAGAGGAATCATGTCCAGATGTGATGCATATTTTTTTGTAATTTTTTTCCGAGTAAATAATTAATTATGAATTTCTTATTACAATTTAAAAAATATATAAAAACTCGTATGTCTAACCACCTTGGTCAAAACTTCATGAAGCTTAATTTTTATTTTTTTAATCATATAGTATGTGAAGCATAGAATGTGATGCATGTTTTGGATTCCAAAAATGTGATACCTTTTGAAAGCTATAGATGTTTTTTAATCAGCCTATCAATCAGGACTTTAATCGTAATTCAAATACAAAATGCATAATAATAATTTATTAAATTCAAAGTAAAGAATAATTTATATTGGTGGAAAGTTGATAATCTCCTTTAAAATACCTTTTCATTTCATCAATTTTGGGTTAAAAAAAAGTCGCCAGCCACATACCCTACATATACCCATCATATCACCACTTTTTGGCCCATCATGATCCTGCACATACACCCTTGATTTATGCCTTGGTTTTGAATTTTTTTTCCTTGATTGGCTTTTTGAAAGGGTGGTGTAGGTCGTTGTTGATATTTTGACATGAAAGTGTAGACCCTTGATTGGTATTTTGGAATGATAGAAGGGGCACTTGGTTAGTGTTTTGGAGTGATGGAATAGACCTTTGAAGTTGTTTTTTTGAAGTGATGGAATAGCCCCTTGATTGTTGTTTTGAAATGATGGAATAGCCCCATGATTGTTTATTTTATTTTATGGAATAACCCCTTGATTTTTGTTTTTATTTGATGGAACATCCCATTGATTATTGTTTTTATTTGATGGAATAGCCCCTTGATTGTTCTTTTGATTTGGGGCCCTATGTGAGATAACATGAATCCTTCTTGATTTAGTTGGTGGATTTTGACTTGATGAAGGGGCACCTTGAAATTGGAATAAGGAACCTTGATTTGTGTTTTGAAGTGTGGGTATAGGACCTTGATTTTAATTTTGGGACAAAGGTGTGTGACCTTGTGGTATGGAACCTTGATTTTTGTTCTGCTAGAAAAGAGGGTTTGGAAGGTCTTACCCATGGTATTTGAGAAAATTCCAAGTGTGAAACTTTTTCCTTATGTAGTAGTATGGGTTATCTTATTTCCAAATGTTGAAGTGCTTGGGATGTGTGTAGTAGTGGTAGTCATGAGTGTAGTTTTCCAAAGGGGTATGTTTGTCATTTTTTGTGATGAGCACATGCCAAATGTGAGTGGGTATTTAGTTTCTTTCTCTACAATGGTTTGTACATCAAAGCCTTGAGGTAATTTGGCACCCTTTTGAGCTAGTCTATAGAAGTATCTATTAGGGTTTGCACTAAAAAGTTTATCAATCATGCTTAAAACTCTTGGGTCTTGATAGGATTTTTCAATTTCTTGAGGGGTCAATCGCTTGTTGAATTCTTCTAGGTTCAAGTTTTTCCATGTTTGGTATCTTGGCGGTGTGTCTCTTGGACATGTAGAGTTATCTAAACCCATTCCAAGGGTAGTGTCATGAAAGGGGTTTGAAAAATCCATGTCTTTTCTCTTGGCTTGTGGCCTTGTTTTAACCATGTGAGACTTTTGCAAGTTGAGGGATAATACAAGATGATGATGAAACTATGCTATAATGTTTTTGGATATTCTTATGAAAAGATAATGAGGGTAATACAAGATGAGGATGAATCTATGCTTCTTTTGGGATTTTTCTTCTTCTTGGATTTTTGGATACAAGAATTAAGCTAGATGTTGATTACTGATCAAGGATAATGATGAGATGATTAGATGATTCTAAATTGAAGATCAAGGTAATAATGCAACTAAGGAAACTAATGGATGCAAAAAGGATATGAAAGTGATATGATGCTAAAGCTAAGATGAAATGAACTATTTTTTGTGTTTTTAGGATAAGTATGCAAAGTGAAATCTAAATTAAAGATCAAAGTTTGACAAGATGATGTGTCTAAATGAGGTCAAGTTGAAAGAAAAGGAATCCTAAAATTTTAAACAAAGGATGGAAATAAAGCTAATGTGAACCCAAGGTAATAATTCCAAATTTCATTGACCATTTGTGGGAAGCAAGAGGATAATTTTTACAAGGTCGAGTCAAGACTAGGACACAAGCTTAAGACTCAAATTTGATAAAGGTGACAATGACAAGGATTGAAAAAAGGAGGGAAAATGGTCAATGGCAAACATAATAAAAAACCAATGATTTTCCAAGAGCTCAAAGGTCTTCCTACGTTCAAAATATGAAGATCAAAGCGTGGCCTAAGGATGCAATGCAAAGATGAAGGAAAATGTAACCTATAATGCAATGTTTCCCTAAGTGGAAATGCTAGAATGAAGTGATGAAGTTTGCAAGTATGTGGTTTATCAATCAATAGTCACTATGAAAATGATTTGATCATATTTTGGAAAATATTTTGAGAGTTTTTGTTTATTAGACAATTGCGACTTTTTTTTTTGCAAATGTGTCACACAATTGTGGTTTAGGTTATCAGATACGACTCCATTTTTAGAAAATGTGGTATGGGCAGATAGTTGTAGTTTTCCAGTTCTTAGTTGTGGTTCAAAGAATAATATGAAGCTCTATGTCTGACAGTTACAATTTTCTAGAATGTTGTCTTGGCAATTTTGATGATTTTGATGGAATTTTGATTATTCTTGATAAAATGTGATTGGAAAACACAAAAAACACCATCAAGCACTTGTTTTTGGTTATTTTTTATGTGAAAAAGTTTTGATTTCAAGATAACAAGCACAAATCCTATGGTTGGAAAGGACAATATTTACAGGGTTCCCACTTGGATCTCTCCAGTTGCTCCTATTGAGAGCAAATAGCCTAGGAACTTGGTAACACCGGCTCCCACTTACACAAAAATCACTTCTCAAGCATACCAAGTTCTAAATTACCCAAAGAGAAATTTTCCATCTCTACTTTGAACTGTGAAAGTGTGGGAAGGCTTCAAAGGTCTAACCTCATGTGCTAGCAAATAAAAGGATTTTGGCTTTCTACACAAAATTTTCTAGTAAGGGCATTCGGTTTAAGGGGTACTATGATAAACTCCTCAAGAGGTCTCCCAACCATTAGAACAAGGGTTTTTGGCATCATAAAGATACTGAGGGAGAGCTATCATGTGCCGCTTCCCATTGATTGTAAACTTTACTTGTAATCACAAATTTATATAGTGGTTCAAAAGAGCTTGGATTTAGCTCGTTCCCACTTGGGTTGTTCCCACCTTTCAAAGCGAGGTGGTAGGTCCTCTAAGGGGTAAACACATAAATATATGGGTTTGGTTTTTTGATCATTGAGTTTGTACAAGGTGAGAGCATAATACCTACCATCTTGCAAGCATGAAAAATAATGATTTATTAACCCCCTAGTTAAATCTACGTGAAAGAAGATAGTTGATCTTTTTAAGCACCAATTGAAGTGTTTGCTATACTAAAATATAATTGGTTTTAAAATTTAGATCTTCAAGAAACATCTTGCACCAAATGTCATTAGTGGTTTCCTTTATTTTCAGTCTTTGACAAACATGTGTTTATGGTTTCACCTTTCCTGCACCAAAGCCAAATTAAAAAAAATATCCTTGTAATAAAGGAAAACTAAACTAAAAAGGGAAACAACATTTAATCTAAAATCTAAAGTAAGTTTAAAATTAAATCTAAATCTAATAGTAAATCTAAAAAGGAAAATGCAAATCGCTGAAACTGAAATGAAAAGAGCTTAATTTTTTTGTTGCTTTAAAAGAAGCAGTTTTTGGGAGCTCCACTCCAAAGCCACATGCTACAAATAGAAGATTGGTAACTAGGAAAGAATACTCTACTCAAAAAACTTACAAGAAAAATTGAAAAGGCAATAAAATTGGAACTTTATACTAAGTAGAAAAATGCATCATTTCTTTCATCAATTGGGTCACTATGTCACATCACACCAGAGCGATTGCATCATGATTTTGAATTTGAATTTTCCTGCCCATGAAGGTCTTTAGCAGATGTGTCATTTATAGTCAAATGCATTGTTGCTTCTGTCAAATGTGTCGTTTCCTACCAATGTCACTACGCCAATCAGTTGTGTCATTTCGTATTTGAAATCTGCAAAAGCAACTAGAAACCATATGAAATTTTTTAAATACTACTATTCACATCAGGTTCACCAATGCAATATGGGGTTAAATCAGCCCTAGCCTAGATAAAGTGAGAGCCAACACTTCTAAGCTATAAACCACATCCAAACAAGAGAATACAATGAAAGCATAAGGAAAATAAAGCATCAAATCAAAACACTCCCCATGCTTGAACTTGAACCACTTCTCTTGCTCTCTTATTTCTCCTTTTGTAATCTTTGCCATAAAATTTGAAGTTGTAATTGTACAAATACCTACAAATTGTAAGTAGAAAGTTGGAGACAAAATGGCTATTAAGGAAAAAATGGGAGAGGGAGGTTTCTTTTATAGAAAACCATTTGAATGGATGCCTAAGATTGATCTTCTAGAAATATTCCAAGATCGACAGATGAGGATTCATGAGAGGGAGGTTAGGAAATGGATGGTTGAGATCAAGCTGCCAAAAAGATGCCAAGATCAACGACCCAAAATTGATGCACCAAAAAGAGGTGGGAAATGAAGGCTATGACACTGACGGCTATGATGCTACTAGCTATGATAGAAATAAAGGCCATGAAAAAGATTAATGAACAAAGCATCTTTGACCAAGAGGGGAGCATAAATAATTTATTCAAAAAAAAGGGAAAATGGAGGAAATGGACAAGTGGAGGATAAATAATTCATTCAAATTATTTATTTGAAGAAAATGAAAAATGATTAGTTAATTAAAATGATTATTCAACCATTTTAATTAAATGGGAGGAAAATGGAAAGAGGGACATTAAATAATTTTGATAATTATTTAACTATAGAATAATTAAAAGACCCATGAATAGATAAATAACTAATGATAATTATTTAACTATAGACAAAAGGTGATAACAGAATAATTAAATAAATAATAATTTATTTAATTATTGAAGAGGTAGAATTAGTGATGAAATTAATTTATTTAATTGATCAAGATAGAATAAAGATTAGAAAGTGAGTTAATTAAATTACTAAAAAATATTTAATTAACAGAGGAATATGGTTAGGGATAATTAAATAATTAAAATTATTCATTTATCGGAGGATGACGACCAAGAAAAATGGCACTCACAAATTGAGGACATTTTTCAGTGTCTACAACTGTCACACATCCATTTGAGTACATGAATTGTGAAATATTTTTTAAAGCATATTTTAAAAGATTATCAATAGTGAAGGTTAAAAATTATTTTTCATTTTGGACAAACTATTGAATAATTTGTTAGGTTAAGGAGAGAAAGGGAATACCAAAAGGTAAACATTATATAAAGATATTTAATTTAGTGCAATGCTATTTTCATTTGTAACCAAATCCTGTGATAACAAATTTGGGATATAATGGAACAAAATGAGGGTAATTTAAAAATTTAAATAATTTATGTGTAAAGGGAATCATGATTTGATATGAGTTTTAGAGAGTGTCATATATAATTGGTCTGCATTGATCCTTTTTTAATAATCATTAATTACAACAATTTTTTTGGCTATATCTTTTTTTTATAGAATAGTGGATTGTTTACAATTTTTTTTTAGGTTTTACAAGCATTGAATAGTATGTTGTGCGATAATTTTAAAGGTATTCTTACTAAGAAATGTGTGGAAAAATTATCTAGAAGATCAAGAATAATATCCATTATTATTCTTCAAATCTAATTTTGTTAGAAGAATGAGTATGTAAAAAAAATTTTAATTTTAATTTGTATTATATAAAATACAATAACGTCTAATTAGCAAGGGTACAAAGTTTTAATTCAGAGAAGGGGTCAGTTGGTTTCACAAAAAGCTTATTCTTTTTGCTAGAATAATAAAATACTTTCAAATGCTCAGAGTTTTGCATGCTTGGTGTTGCGGAAGATGATTCTAACAAGCGACCACTTAGAAAAATTAAAGATTGTTGATCCATTTAAATGCCATTTGTATGAAGAATATTTTGAAATAGTTGATCACTTGCTTGTTTAAATGTATCTTTTCTCAAGAATGTTGGATGTTTGTAAAAAGTAAACTAAATTTGCAAATTCCTCTGCCAAATACTCTATGGGATGTTTTTCAAAGCTAGCCTATACTTTATAAAACCTCATTTTTTGCATCTATTCGGAAGGTTATTCTAGATATGGTAATATGGAATATATGGTGGAATGCAATTTGTGAATCTTCAGGAAAACATGCTCTTCTCTAAAGATCACTAAAGTTAAAATTGAGAACGCAATTTCGAAAGTAGTGAATGCATATGTTTTGAAGTATAAGAATATCTAATCACTCTACACAAGATGGGATGATTTTATATTGAAAGGGTGAAAAAATATAGTATTTCCATTTGCATGGTTTCTTTATCAAAGTAATAATTAGAAAGTGAATAGAAAAGAGATTAAATGGAAACCTCTAGATTTGGGCTACTTAAAGCTTAATTTTGATGGAGCGTTGAGGGGATATCCAAGAGTTGTAGGGGTAGGTATATGCATTTGAGATTATCTGGGAAACGTAATTGCAGCATGCTCATATCAATTACCAATCGACACCAATAATGTTGTGGAAACCCAAGCTGTTTTGCTCAGCTTAGAAGTGGCGTTAAAATTGAGCATATCAAGAATCCATGTGGAAGGGGATTCATTAATTATTGTAAATGATTGTAAAGTTAGAAATATTCAAATTTGGAACTTAAATTACATATTACAAAAGGTATGTGATTTGCTAGATACATTTCAAGCATTTATAATTTCTCACAACTATAGAGAAGGAAATAATTTGGCAGACAAGCTATAAAAATTAGGGTGTGAAGGTAAAGAAATTTCAATATTTGATGACATTCAATTATAGTTGTATTTGCACTTAGTAGAGTTAGTTGCACATGAAGCACTAAATTTTGCAAGACTTTAGTGATCATGGCTATAGTGATTGTTGAAGTTCATATGGATTTTATAAGTAGATGATTGAATACAAAAGGGGTGTGAAAGTAAATTGTAATATGTGGTGGGTGAATTGGTGTTTGTACAAGGGAGAAGAAAATATAGACAAGAGGTTTTTGGTTGATATCGTCAGCAACAAATGGACTTTTTATAATAAATTTTATTAGAAATGTCTCAACTTACTAGCTTGAGTTAGCAACATGATTCCATATTCTCCTTCATTAGCCTAACTCTACACAATCGGCACCACCTCACCAGTAGCTCCTATGATGGCTTGATAACTCTTTGTGATGTTAGCATTATGCTCTATTAGTAGGTGTTTGTCACTTCAGCAGGACCTTCTTATTTATCTCCCCGATAGCCCGATACACTTTAGGTTCAGTGTGACTTGGCTCTATTGGTGAGATTGCATGGTTTGTCTCAGTGATAGAGCGATAATGCTATCTCATTAGTGGAACATTGTACTATTAGCAGAACCCTAACAATAGTCTCAATAATAGACCGATAATCCTATATTGGTGTGACTCAGGGGCTTCGATGGAACTCTCCACCATGTCTCGATGATGCACTGATGACTATGGTGAGACCCAAGCTAATAGATAGGGATTAGTAGTTGGTGCTGACTTGGTAGTGAGAGGCCACATTGAAACTGGTGTGAATTTTATCGATATGAAATGCTCATATCAGTGAGAGTCAATTTGTTGTCTCACTGATATGTTAATACATAGTGAACCATTTGAGTGCTAAAATGGACATCGACAAGAATTGTTCATATTGGTGGAAGGAAATATGTTGTCTCCCTGATGTAATCATGGACTTGTTCAATAGTGTGTCATGAGGTGCTTGTATTGGTGTGAGGATGTGTGTTTGATGAGACATGCTCATAGGTCTCATTAATACTCCAATGATTGTTAGTCTTCACAGGTATTACACTCGTCAAAGTGACTCAAATAGATCAACAAGATATTGAAGTATGTCTCATTGATGGCCCAATATGGTTCCATGGGAACTACTATTCTTGGGCTATATAGAGAAGTTGTATCCACAACAAGTATTTAAGGAGGTCTTTTTCCAAAGCTTTACCTTCTTCATAAATAGAGATTTATGGAATTTTATGAGAATTTCAAGAAGTTTGTGTAGGTATCCTTTTAAAATCTGCAAACTAAACTTCAAACAATGGGTTAGATGCTTTGCAAACTCTATCAAAATACCTCTATGAAATCCATTACAAATGCTTTCAAAATGCCACAAATGATGATAAAAAGACTAAAACATTATGAAAACAAAAGCAAGCTACCTATTCCATAGTTGGATTGGTGTCACATGTGCTAGTGACCCTTTCCCAATCCTTGATAAAAGCTCAAATTGAAAATGCTATGAAGATGGTGGAGTGATGATGAACAAGATCAAATCTCAAGTGAAGAGAGTAACCTTGCATGAAATTGTGAAGGATTTGCTTGAGGATGATGCACCTATTTAAAGATTTTCAAAATGCTAAGTGTTGAAGAGGGACCAATGTGGGACTAAGATTCTGCCAATGATAGAAGGACACTTGTCAAGTGGTGATTAGTTGATGCATGTGCAAGATTTGGGAAGAGTGCCCAAGAGGGGGAAAATTTGAATTCAAATTTTGCCATAAATGCTGAGAGGGGGAAAAGGAAAAACAGCAATAAATGCCATGTTTGACTTGTCATGTTGAAAGAAAATGAGGTTTTAATAAATCAATAAAATTGATTTATTGTGCAAGTGGCTAGATCTAGATAATGCAAGTGGGATGTGATTAGCATTAGGTTAGGATTAGATTAAGTTAATGATGATTAGGCTGATTTAATGCTGATTAGATGATTTGACTTTTAGGACTTTGATAATTGATTTCTTTAAATCAGAAAATGATGAAATATAATTTAGGATTTGATTTAAATGAAGTCCTGATTTATTTAATTAAATGGATGATGCAAGATGAAGGTTGAATGATAATGTTTATTTGATAAATGAATGGATGAAAATGCACTTGATTAATTGATGAATGGTCCTAATGCTACATATAATTTGACCAAACTGATCAACGTATAATGAAATTTGCATGTTCACATTTTGCCCCCTTGAAGCAATGTACTTGCTGGTTCAAAGAATAACTTGCCGCATCGAAATTCTAAAAAATTTCATGATTTTTCTGGATGCCCCGAAAGAAGTACACTGGTACATTGCCCTCGAGATCGAGCGAAAAGATTCGATTTGAGGGTCGATCTCGCGATAAAGAGGTTCAAAATGGGTGGTTATGGACGACGATGCAAATGAGATGATTTCAAGATGCTTAGAATAACAAATATATATTATCCTAAACAACTTAAATTATGATATGATGCGAGATGGATGATGTGATGATATGATATGCCATGATTATGCAATGGATGAGTTATGAGATGCTTAGACTAACAAATCTATATTATGATGATGATATGAATGTGAGATGATATGCAGAATTCTAAAGATTTATGGATGCAAGATGAATGCATAATGGATGCATGATGGGTGTATGCTAATGGTTTGTGGATGCAGGATGGATGCATGATGGATGCATTGGTGAATGTATGCTAATGGTTTGTGGATGCAGGATGGATGCATGATGGATGTATTGGTGATGATGATGTTAGTATGGAAATGAGATGATGACAAGAGGATCCAACAAGTCCATGATTGTTCGAGACTTTATTAGAGATGATGATGATAGATGATGATGATGATTTGCTTATCAAGGATTGGGATTTTCAAAGGGTCACTTACTTTATTTTTGATAACACGCCTAAGTACCATGCATGCATCAAGGCAAGGAAGGGACTGTGATGGCGCTATACTTAGGTGATGGACTTTGACTCGACAAATAGATAGGAGTAATTCGTTCATTAATTCTTGACATACCTAAACCTTTGCTAGGATGTACTTCTTGTGAAGTCTCAAACATCTCTGGTGACCAAAACACTCGTTGCATAACCAATCAATGCAATAGTCAAATAAGATATCCGAACATCCTCCATACATATCTCCAACAGCGTATTCACCAAGTTATTTTACAAGAACGTCCAACAAGCATAGCAGACAAAATAATAATGATCGTTGCCCCATTCCTTTCTCTCTAAATCCTTCGCTCGGATATCATCGAGAGGTCCTTGGAATGAGCGCAATATGATAAATCAAAAGAAAAGATCAAGTATACAAGCAAGCCAATGTTCTTCATACCTTCAGCCAGAGGGATGTGTTTCAAAAGATGGGAGCCAAAACTTATTGCCAAAAGATAATGTCCATTGTCGGAACGGATCCTAGGACATGTTAATGACACGTCGTTTTGTTTTACCCAAATTGGTTGATTTGATAAAAGTGCCCATTGTCGGAACGGATCCTAGGAAATGCTTTGTATCAAATGATGATGAAATTGATTTATGATTTACATGCCATTGATAAGAAAAGAGTTGACCAACTTGCTTACCGACAGACCTATACTTGAGATTTTGACAGTTTAGGTTTTCACGTTTGACTGCTAGACTTGTTTCTGACTGTTTTACCAAAGGTTGAGGGTGATGACGATTTATTATGGACGATTGATTATTGCGAGTGTAAGCGAGATGAGGTGGATGGATTTTTTCAAATATTTGGATTGCTTTGAATTTTGCAATGTTTTGAGGTCGCTTTTGGAAAATTTTTCTATAGTTTTACAAATGTTTTGATTTTCGGGATTTTCCAATGTTTTGGATTTTATGAGATTTCCACTCAAGAGACTAACCTAAAGACCTATCCTAGGGGCCCTGGGCTTATCGATAGATTAGCCTTTGGTTTAATACGCTATACTAATGCCATATATCCTCACTTTAGTTCGACCGGACAATTTGATCGACTTGGCTGCATGAAGATATACATGGATGAAATGTCATTATTATGACTTAACTCTATAGGACTGACTCTAAATGTCTCTGGGATGATCAAAGATCAACCTTGCCTACGTTCAAGCTCAGAGACGACGTAGTTTGACAAGACGACCTTGTTTTTGACTTTTTAAATGACTTTTTGACTCGCTTTTGATTTTGATAATGCTTTTGAATGTTTTTGGATTTTCTAATTCCTTTTTTGATGTCTCTTGGATTTCTCTCATTTTTGATGTTTTGGATTTTCCATTTTTTTGATGTTTCTTTTGATTTTCTGATTTTTTGACGCGGATTTTCTCGATTTTTGATGTTTTTGATTTTCTCGATTTTTCGACCTTTAAGACCATACACGAATCCGATCCGATGAGAACGTGCCCCCAGCGTGAGGCGATAGACTACTCCGATATAGGCAGGACAAACTGACCTTTTAAGTGGGCCGAGTAGCTCTAGGAGGAATCATGACACAAATGAAAGACCAAGCTATGGTGCAGATGCGGATGGAAGGGTGAAATGCGATGATATGCAATGAGTGAATGAATGATGCAAAGCAAGTCACGGAGACCAAGATGGACAGAGAGTGCTTATTTACACAAGGTGCCTGTTTACCAGGTTTTCACCAAGGTACTTGCCCAAAGTGCCACCGAAGTGGTTTTCACTAGAGGACGATTTTTTTTCTATTTACTGTTTTCTTGATTTTTTTGATTTTTTTGTTGTCACCAAGACGCCTGTTTGCCAGGTTTTCGCCGAAGTAACCATTTTTTCGTGGACTTTTTATGATTTTGATTTTTTTGCCCTATACCTTGAAAGATTTAGGCATAAATTTTTTTGAGATGGGAGCTATTCATTAGCTCCTATAGGGGTTCCCCTTCGGGTGTTGATATCTAATATGCCCCTGATTTGTAGCTTGCTATGATGACAAAGGGTCCCAACCAGTTGGGTTCAAACTTGCCCTTGCCATTTGGGTTCAAGACATTCTTCTGATTCTCTTTTAGCACCAATTCTCCAACCTAGAAAGTTCTGCTTCTGATTTTCTTGTTGTAGCTCCTTTTCAGTCTATTCTGATACACTTGTAGATGGTTTAAAGCATCCAGACGTCGCTCGTCCAACAGTTCCAGCTCATTTAGTCTTGAAACTCAATACTCTTCCTCCGTGATGAGGTTTTGCAATGATACTCTGAGGGATGGTAACTCAATCTCAATGGGCAAGATGGCCTCTGATCCATAGACCAAGGAAAATGGTGTGGCACCAGTGGGTGTGCAGATGCTGGTTCGGTAAGCCCAAAGGGCAGGATTAAGCTACAAATGCCAGTCACGACCTGTGTCATTGACTGTTTTCTTAAGGATTTTGAGGATGGTTTTATTTGTAGCTTCTGCTTGGCCATTGCCTTGGGGATAGTATGGGGTGGAAAAGCGATGTTGGATTTTGAATTTATCACATAGGTCACGGACTTCCTGATTTTTGAATGGTGTCCCATTATCTGAGATAATAGCCTGTGGAACACCATAGCGGCATATGAGATAGTTCAGGATGAACTTTGAGATCTGCTTTCCTGTTATGTAGGTCATAGGTATGGCTTCAACCCACTTGGTGAAGTACTCAGTTGCAGTTATAATGAATTTGTGACCGTTGGATGAGGTGGGTGTGATTTTCCCAATGAGATCGAGTCCCCACTGTGAAAAGGGCCATGGTGTGATGATTGGATGAAGCTCTTGAGCTGGAGCATGGATGAGGTCCCTGTGTTGCTGACACTGTAGACACTTCTTGACGTATTCATGTGCCTCTCTGTCCATGGTAGGCCAGTAATACCCACTCCTCAACAATTTCTTAGACAGGGTCATGCCACTCGAATGAGAACCACAGATGCCGTTGTGCACCTCAGTTTGGGCAGTCGAAGCCTCCTCAGGGTTAAGACATCTTAGTAAGGTTCCTTCTATGCTTCTACGATAAAGGGTTTCTCCTAAAATGACAAAACGAGATGCTTTCTTGATAAAGGTTCGGCTAAGGCTTGAACGCAAATCGGCGGGAATGATACCTATCCTAAGGTATGTGTAAATGTCTTGGTACCACTGATCATTTGGACCAACGATTTCGCACACAAGTTCTGACTCTGGTACCTTGAATGCTGGTACGAGAAGCTGCTCTACCAAGAAGTCATATTTCAGAACATTTTGAGGGATCTCTAAGAGTGATCCAATAGTTGCCATTGCGTCTGCTGCTCTGTTGTTGGTTCTTGGTACTTGCTCAAATGTGATGTCAACAAAATATTCCTTGAGATTTTCCACCAGCCTTTTGTATGGAGTTAGTTTATCATCCTTTGTTTGGTACTCATTGTTCACTTGATTTATGATAAGCTGTGAATCTCCATATACCTTCAATGCCATAATGTTCCATTGTACTGCTATCCTGAGACCTATAGTTAAAGCCTCGTATTCTGCAATGTTGTTGGTACAAGGGAATGCTAGTTTGTATGATCTTGGTATACAATCCCCTTGTGGAGTGATGAAGAAGATACCAGCTCCGGACCCATGTTGTGTGTAGGAGTCATCAAAGTATAGTTTCCAATGAGTAGCTATGTCAATGTTGAAAATGGATTCATCTGGAAATTCTGAAACAAGTGGGTTCTCCGCATACATAGGTGCATCTGCCAGTTGGTCTGCAATGACCTGTCCCTTGATTGCCTTGCGCTCCACATACTCAATGTCATATTCTGATAATATCATTACCTACTTAGCCATTCTTCCTGTAAGCATTGCCTTTGAAAGAAGATACTTTAAGGGATCAATTTTAGCTATGAGTTTGATCTTGTGTGCCAACATGTAGTGTCTGAATTTTTGGGATGCAAACACCACTGCTAGGCAAGCTTTTTCAATGAATGTATAGTTTATCTCATGGCCCACCATTGTACGGCTGATGTAGTAGATGGCTCTTTCTATTCCATTTTCATCATGTTGTGCTAGGAGAGCACCAAGGGCTGCTGCAGTTGCTGAGATATAAAGGATCAATGGTTTGTTATGAATTGGAGGCCTTAGTACTGGAGGTGTTAACAGATATTCCTTGATTTTGTTGAAGGTTTGTCTACATTTGTCATCCCATTTGTACGCTACTCCCCTTTGTGGAGTAGGTGAGAGGCGATTCTGTTTGTCTCCGCTAATTGCGCGAATTGGATCAAGCCCCGCCTTTGGGAGACCTCTCTCGCCTTGTTTCTCGTCCTAGAGTCGACATTCTCGGCATTGTTTTCACCTTTGGTTTGGACAATCTCTAATGCCTCTATCGATACTCATATATGTAACCTAACAACTTTTCCCCATCAGACGCCAAAGACACACTTTTGGGATCTCAAACGTAACCTTGTATTTCTTTAGTTCACAAAGATAGCACTCAAGACCCATATATGATCCTCCTCTTTTGATTTTCCTGTGATGTCATCAACATAGTCCCAATCAAGCTTTTGTGGATCACTATGTCATGGAATATTAGGGTCATGGGTCTTTGATATGTGGCCCTCAAAGGTTTTAAGTTTAATGGCATATACCAACAAAGATGTGCCCCAAGGACAAGTGAAAGATGTTTTATGCTGGTCTTCCTCTGCAATTCTTATCTGATTATAGCCTGAAAATCCATCCATCAAGGAAAGCATCTCATGCCCCGCGGTCATGTCTACAATCATATCAATGTTAGGCAACGAAAAATCATCCTTTGGGCAAGCCTTGTTCAAGTCCCTAAAGTCCGTACAGATTCTTATGGCTCCGTCGGGCTTTGATACGGGTACCAAGTTCGATACCCATTCTGGATAATCAATTGGTCGAATGAATCCCACATCTAATAGCTTTTTGAGCTCCATTTTGACTAACAAAGCAATTTGAGGATGCATTTTGCGAAGCTTCTGTCTCACAGGTTTAGCTTTAGGATAGACCGCCAAGTGATGAACCACTACCTCTGGATCCAATCCTGGCATATCAGCATAGGTCCACGCAAAATTTATCTTCCTTTCCTTTAAGAAGGTAGCCAACTCCTCTTGTTCTTTACATAATAATGACTCAGCGTAGAATGTAATATGAGGAGTTTCTTGTGTTCCCAGATTGATGGGGTTGCACTTTTCTGCTAGCATAGCTGACTTTTCTTGGTGTATAGCTATAAGAGGAAGATTGAATCCCCCATCCTCAGGCGCCTCAGAGAGGTTTTCACCATTGGATGCGTCCTTTCTTTTTACTTTTTTAGAGTCGGAGAGTGCCACAAGGTGGTTTTCACTCAAGGACTTGGAGATTATTCTCAATTTTTTATTTTTGCGACTTAGGGATTCAATCGTTTCTCCATAGTATGCATGTGTATCCAGCTCTATGATAAAACCTGCCTTATGATCCCCACATGGAATGTCATCCCTAAGTCCCATGAATTCCGAGAGCGCCTTATCGTTTTCAAACATGTCAAGAATTGGTGGTCCTCGTTGGGCGTAATCAATCAGTTGGGGATAGACTAATCGGATTTCATTGCTTTGGTTTTCAGACTCATAAGACAAGGTGCTAATCATAAGGACATTAGTATCCTCAAACAACAAAGGTAATCCTATTTCTGGTGACTCAGTTAAATCAGCGGGCATTCCTAAAGTCATGGAGGATTTTGGAGTAGCTACAGATTCCTGAGGAGGCGTTCGGTTCCGTCTATCCTGGGCACCTCGACCAAGTACAGTTACCTTAGGGGTAGGATGACCAATGCCAAGATTTTTTATTTGCTTCTCAGGTATAATGGGTATTACACGCCCGTTATTATCTTGGCCTAACCCTTGGTTCCGGTTATAGCCCATTGAGAGCATCATCTTCATACCTCTGTTTCGTTCATCCATAGGCAATTCAACTGCCGGTATATCATCTTGATAAAGGAGATGAGATAGGTCCCCCTCTAATGTTTCCTGACCAAGATCTCCTGCACTTGTGAAGGTAGGGTTTCGTTCATAGGAGCCTTGAGATGTTGAAGCTTCTTGTGATTGTGGTCGTCCTCTTGATCTAGGAGATTGTGGTAGCTCTCCTACTACAAAAGCATTCTTAGGCATTGAATAGTTTCCACAACCATCATCTTGTATTATAACTTTGATATCAGAAAAGGCGGGGATGGCGGGGGTGGAGGGTGTCTCTGTCACAGAAGTGAGAGTGGCGGGATCCACGTAAGGTGTTGATGGGCCTTCATCGCTCTTGGGTACTTGCGGGATCTTGTAGTATTTTGCCTCTAGATTTTTGCAGTAGGCAAATGGCTCAGGATCTCCATGGATAGTAACCTCTTGACCTTCATGTGTGAATTTCACACATTGATGAAAGGTTGAAGCTACAGCTTGCATTGCATGTATCCATGGTCGCCCTATGAGAATGTTGTATGGTAAATCGAGGTCCAAGACCTGACAGTTGGTTTGCATGATGGCGGGTCCAACCTGGACAGGAAGCTGAATGGTGCCTTGGGATACCCTTTCCTGGTCATCGTATGCTCTTATAGTGATGCCTTTTCCTTTGTCAATTGAATCCTCTGAAATGTTCAAATTCTTTAGAAGCTTTAAGGAGCAAATATTTAAGCCTGCACCTCCATCCACCAAGACTCTCTTGACTTTCTTTTTATTTACGTACACCTCCAGATGAAGTGCACGGTTGTGAGATGGTTGTGTGGGGAAGTCTTGTTCAGAAAACGTAAGAATGTTAGGTGTGGTGATATTTGCGACCATAGCTTGGAATTGTTCTGCATCTAGATCTGCGGGGACAGTAGATGACGCCAAAGATTCTTCTAGAATCTTTTTGTGTGCAGATGAGATTTTGAGTAACTCCATGATGGAGATATGTGCAGGGGTTCTTTTCAATTGATCCAAGACATTATAGCCACTAGGGTTAGACCTTGGATTGGATGTGGAATTTCTGCTTGGTTGGGATGGTGTTGCAATGGTAACCTTTCCACCTCTTGTGGTGACTCCACAATCGGCTTGGGCCCCTTTGATGGTGATGACTCCACAAAACTCATCTAAACAAGCGACAACACCCTCGTATGTGTGGTTGACATTTTTATAAGCCCCTTTTCCTTTGTCTTGATCTTTGTTTCCTTTGTTACCATGATTCGGCATCGGATTTGTGTAAATCTTGAGATCTTTGTTTCCTGATGGTGCTTCCACATCTATGATTTTGTCATCTATGAGGTCTTGAATTAGATTTTTGAGCCTCATGCAGTTGTTTGTCATGTGTCCCTTGAGTTTGTGGAAGTTGCAAAGATAATTTTCATTATACCATGCTGGCTTGACCGATGGTTCTTCATAATTATTATGTGTAGGGACCGTTATCAATTTTTCATCTACCAATCTTTTCATGATTGCTTCAGCAGGTTCCCCAAGGAGTGTGTATTTTCGTTTGGGGAAGAACTTGTTTCGCTGTGGTCTTCCTTGATTATCAATGTTGTTTGTGTTTTGGTTATGGGATGGTTGGACCACAGTATTGACTTGTCGATTGCTTTGATTGGTATTTTGGTGTTGTTGTTGTTGGGATGGTGGATTGTTCTTCCGTGGGGCACTAATGACAACTTTGGCGTCAACGACACCATCATTGGTTACATTACGATTCTTTGCCCATGTTCGTGGTTTGTCATGATAACTGGATGATGAGCGACCTTCTTGATATGATGAAGTTTCTCCCTGTGTGGCAAGGGCTCGTTCGATATTGAGCGCCTTAGGGATCAACTGGTCGTAAGTGGTGATGTTTTTCACTTTGAGGTGGAAGGCCAAGGGCCCATCAAGATTTGCAATGATAGTTCCCACTTGTTGCTCTTCAGGCATGGACCACTTGCTTTGATTAGCTTTGGATCGCCATCGTTGTAAGAAAGCACCGAATGATCCATTTTTCCCTTGTTTGAGAGATGATAATTCCTGTAAGCTAACCTCCATGGGAGTGTTGAAGGAATAATTATGTATGAAGGCATCTATGATTTCCTGGAATTTTTTGATTCCAGAAAGTCGATAAAACCAATCAATAGCGTTTCCAGCCAAGCTTCTTGGGAATAATCTCATCAAGTATGTTTCGTCGTGAGCCACCTCCATGCAATGTACTTGAAATTCCCTGATGTGATCTTCAGGGTTACCCGTTCCGCGATATTTGTCAAATTTAGGGATCTCAAACCCTTTTGGGAATGGTTTCATTTCTACGCTCCTATCAAATGGATAAGGGCATAGGTTTTTTTGTGGTTTTGGTGTCTTTCCTGATTGAAGGTCAAGCACTTGTTGTGATAGAAATTTTATTTGTGCGGTGACATCCAATTGTGGATCAGGAGGTGGAATGAAGGTGTTCTGGGGGGGTGGAGTGGGTGTTTGAATGGGTGGAATGTTTGCTTGTTGTGCCATGTATGCTTTCAACAACGCTTGTTGTTGATCTTGTTGTTGTTGCGCTAATAGAGCTTGTTGTTGTGCTTGATGTTGTTGGTCCAACAATGCTTGTTGTTGGTCAGCTAGGGCTTGTTGGGCTGCTTCTTGTTGCTCTTGGTATTGCTCTAACGATTTCTGATATGCGAGTTGTTGGGCTGCTTGTTGTTGTGCAAAGTACTGCGCTTGTGCTTGCACTCGTGCTTGGGCATCTTGGGCATCTTTTGCAGCTTGAGCAGCTTGTGCGGCTTGTGCAGCTTGTGCGGCTTGTGCAGCTTGTGCGGCTTGTGCAGCTTGTGTAGCTCGTTGTTGTTGTTGCAACAAAGCTTGGGCTTGTGCTGCTTGTTGTGCTTGTTGTTGCAGCGATGTTTGAGCTTGATTTTGCTGTGAAGCTTGAGAAGCGTGCGTGGCTATAGGCGCTTGCCGAATTGTTTGATATTGTTGGAGCACTTGTTGGTATGCTTTGAATGAAGCATTGTAATGGCTTACTTGGCTTGGTCGCAGTGGTGGTGGTGGTGGGATCGGAATTGTGTTGGAAGTTTGAGATGTGCTTAGAGCGATGGTGGTGGTGGGAGGTTGTGATGTAAGGGGTGTGATGGGGGTAGTGGAAGTTTGAGGTATAGTGGATGTAGTGGTTGGAGTGAATGTGGTGATAGGTGCATTTGGGATGGGTGAAGTGATAGGAATGGTGGGACTAGGTGAAGTGGTAGGAATGGTAGAGATGAGCGAAATAGTGGGTCTTTGAGAGACCATATTTTGATTAGCTATCATGTGTTGGTTTGATGTGGATGGTGTGTTTGAAAGATGTGATGTACCCCCTTGGTTGGATGAATTGATTTGGATGGGGCGATTTATGTTAGGGAAAGGTGGAAATTTAGGTAAAGGGGAGATCCCTAAACCAAAATATGGTGTTGACGTGGTGGGAGGTGTGAATGGTTTGAATGGTGGAAAATTTTCTTGTGCAAATGAAGAGACAAATCCGTAGGGTCTCTCTATTTCGGATGAGCTTGCTTGTACCAAAGGTCTAGACACTTGCGTGTCAAGGGAAAATGATGAGGTGGTATGGTAAGGAACCTCAGATGTATCGATAAATCCAAGTGGGTTGTAAAGTGGATTTTGATGCGTGTTGAAGAGGGTATCATCCTCATTGATAGTAGGTTCTATGGTGGTAATGGAAGTGGTTGATTGTGGAAGGGTGTTTTGGTCATTTGGTACAAGAAGCTCATCCTCAATAGTGTTGAGAATTGATGGATTTATTTTAGCCATTGCGCGAAGAAACTTTTGTAGTTTTGGTTGTTTGAGCATCTCAAGAACTTCTTCCTCACTTAGTTTTGTTGGTGTGATGTCTTCCACCAAGACCTCTTTTTGTGGATCGTGTGTAGTGATAGTGAGGTCTGGAAGTGGTGTGTTTTGGATTTCTGGAATGTTTTGGCTTAGATCACTTGTGGTTGATGTTTCTTGATTTAACTCCATGTTCCTCTTGTGTTGTGATCTTGTTTGAACCATAAAAGAGCAAACTAGGATGTGTAAAAGATCAAAGATGTGAAGATGAAAGGTGTATGATATATGGATGAGAATGGAAGTTTTGAATTTGTATTGAAAATCTTGATGTGATGCTAGGTACTTTGGGTTTGCTTTGATTGATGTTTGTTTGATGTTTAGACTTTGAATTCTATCTTTTGAATGTTGATGTTTGAGCAAGAGATATCCCCAAGATGTTTGAATGATGATCTAAAAAAGATAACTAATGCTCATAAAGGATAATTTGATCTAGAAGTGAGAATAGGATGTGTCTACTCACAAGCTAACCAAAAGATAATCCAAATTAGTGATGGGAGACGGATGCATCTATCCACCATTAATTTGAACAAAGTGATAATTCAACTAAGCATGTGTAAAAGGATTCATTCACACACACTTTGAGTTGAACAAGTTTGATGTTTGATTTTTTGAAGAATTCAAAGTCTCATGTTTGAAAGGTTTTGATGTCTACCAAAGGAGCCTAGCATAGTTGTTTCAAGATTTTCTCAAAATGTTGGTGAGATGTTTATGGTTGATGATGTTTTTGATGGATGAATGTTTGTTTTGATCTTAGAATGACCCTAGTTTAGACTTTTGCTTAACAAGACCAAGGTATTGAAGAACGTGTTATGCCCTAAGCAAGGTATCCAATCCCTTGAAACAATCTTGGATTTTGTGTGTAGTAAAATGAATATAAAGTGGGGTTGTCCCTTGAAGCATGTCTATAGAAATTAGCCAACAACTTTTCTCTAAAATCATATAACCTTTTGAGTCTTTGTTGATGTTGTTTTGGGCTAAGTTTCCTTTTCTTGGGTTTTTGTATCTTGATCTTGTGAGAAATCATTGAAAAGACATGTGTGGGGCTCAATTGCTTATCTTTTCTTTTAATGACTTCTTTTTACCAAATACACTTTCTTGATTATGTTTCAAACTAAAGATGCCCTATGTCAAAATTCCTTTTCTTCCCACAAAGTGTTGTGTGGGAGTTCCAAGAAATTGAGGCAAAGGGATTTCCTAGGTTAACCCTAGTTAGAGCAAATGACGATATAAATTCAAGTGATGAGAAACCTCTAAGGACATAATCCCAAGGGAAGGCAACAACACTTAAATTTGTCAAAAGGTATTTGCTCTATCAAAAGGGGTTTGAAATTTGCATGATCATGTTTAAGTGTTTGTTTGCAAAATGTTTTCGAATACACACTGTGTTTTCAAACAAAGAATAATTACAAGCCCTATGGATGTGCGGTAAGACCTGTGATTTGTTGATTCCCACTTGACAAGTCCAAATTTACGCTTTATCTCCAGCGGATGGTTAGATGCTTGACCCCACTGGCCTCTCCACGCTCATTAACGCTAACGGCAGCCAGCATCAACACCTATGAAACCTCCCATGGCGCAGCTTCCATCCTCTCTACCAGAAGACCGTGAAGAGGTGGGGTGGGCTTCAATCCACCGCTCTTGCACCAACAACAAATAATAGATTAAGGATTTGGAAAATTTAGCACATGGGTTCTAGGCAAATTTCCGTTTCGTGGAGATTGACCCATAATGGCAAGAGTCCCTTTCGATCCATCTCCGCCTGAGCCAACCGCTGATTATGGTGCATTTAACCAAAACCCCTCATTTATATCCCTACTGAAATACTCTTTGGCTTTAGAGTACCGCTGAGTCGTCGCTTGGGTGAGTACTTTTTCCCCAAGGCAGGCCCTCTAAGATAAACAAAAGCGAGCAAAGACACAATCCGTAACTCGATCGATCTTTGATGGCACAAAGAACGAGAATGTACGCGAAAAATGCCCCTACTCACACTCGCACAAGATTGTTCAATTTTTAAACCCAAAATGAAGTGTTTTAAAGCAATAAAATGTATTTTGAGTGTTTCTCTTGCACCCTAGATCGCACGAAGCGCAAGGGGAGAGGATACGTACTCAAAAGACAATCACACAAATCAAACACTTGTTCGTTTTACACCCTTCAAAAGCAATTGTGAATTCGTTTTAAGCACCAAATGAAATATGAGGATTGCTTGTTCAATTTTTAACCCAAAACGAAATCTAGTAAGTGTGTTCTAAGGTTCGTTTTAAGCCCTTTGCAATGAAAATGAAATTGTTCGTTTTAGCCCCAATTGAAAACTAATGTTCTAAAACGAAAAGGAAAACAATTTCGTGTAGTGTTGATTAAACACTTAAAGTGTTAAAGAACACATTGTGTTTTCAAAAAAAACATTTCCCTCCTTTCGTGAAGTAGTATTGATCAAACATTCAAAGTGTTAAAAAACACATTGTGTTTTCAAAGAAGAATCCTCCTCCTTTCGTTTTCATTTGCTAGCCCTCTCTTTCGCCTTGCACCTTTTCGCCTTCGTTTGCTTTTGTACCTTCGTTGTTCATTTGTACCTTTGTTGATTTTCAGCTTTGTACCTTTGTTGATTTTCAGCTTTGTACCTATTTCACAAAAAGGAAAGCATGTGAGGATAAAAACATTAAATTAAGAACTATTTCAAGTAATAGAGATCCAATGATTTTAGATGAGTAAATGATAAACATCAATACACTCCCATATTAGACCTAATTATTGATCTCAAGTAAAAGAATGTTCTCAAATAAAGACTCAATGAAGCAACAATAAAAAGTATTTAACAACATTCCTTTATGTTTTAAAGAAAACATTAGTCAAACAATATTTTGCATTGAAAAGATCTTTTAAAGACATAAATCATCAGAAAATCCAATCATGAAGGTTGTCAGCATTAGTTATTGTTGTAGCATATTAAAATCACATGAAATGCTCCTCTTTAGATAGCCAGCCCACATACTTCAAAACTCTTAAGTTCACCACCATCTGTGCAGTCATCATAAAACATCCCTGATTTGCCCTGACATTATATCATTATTTTATATTTTTGTTTTGCTTCCTGCAAAAGGATTTAGTTAGCAGTGAAACAAATCAAAAAGCATCAATACCACAGACCTGTTTGTTTGATTGTCCAAGCATGCATACGTGTGTGATAAATGCAATATATGTAGTCCTTTTCAAAGTAGGGGATATGTATGGGCTACTACGCTGGAATTTATTTGTAGTCAACACACGCAAAGAGTACATGAAGATTCAAACACGCATATCAGAAGACAGTAAGGATTCAACTACTTTTCATTAACTGCGATGGAAGACAGTAACTCAACACTTATGGCGCTCAACTGGAGAGCGTCTCAAAGAAACTCAGTCTATCAATAAAAGTTTGTCCTGCTTAGGAGATGTTATTTTAGCTATTGCAAATTGAGAACATATTCCATATAGAAACTTAAAGCTGACATATCTTCTTCAGCCATGTCTTGGTGGAGGTTCAAAGACACTCATGTTTGTCAATATATCTCCTGATTCTAAGTCTTTGAATGAATCTTTATGCTCTCTACGATTTGTTGCAAAGGTTAACAGCTGTGACATTGGAGTGCCTAGGCGACAAACACATCCACGAACTACAGATTCTCGTTTGAGTCTGTCTACTGTTTATACTGTTGCGCAGTGCCTTTAGCCAGCGCCTGGAGAAAACAGCTAGTAAAAGTTTTTAAACAAAGATTTCCCGGTGAATGCATTTGGTGGGGGCAAAGTCAACAATGACAGCCTGTATCAAGAATATTAAAATGTTAAATGCAATCCGCAGACATAAATCTGAAAAGACATAAAATTTCAAGCGAATATGTTTTGAAAAAATACCAACTGCGCCATAAATATCACCACAGAGAGTTTGTAAGTCAATACAAATGACAAATGTAAGGACGCATAAAAACAAAACCTTTCCAAATAAATGCGAGGGGCGGATGTATGGCATTACCAGCGAATAAAGACTCCAAACAGATGCATCTGGCGGGTGTGATAGTAAAAACCTACAAGCCAACGCTATTAGCATGTGTGAGACATAATTTCCACAGCCTGAAGGACGCAGATTTCAAGCAATAAGTGTGTTTGTTTTGAATGTCACAGGCTTCGAACTATCATGGATGAATGTAGACTTTAAGACATAGTGCATAGCTATCCTATCACTATCAAATGCAGCCAAAGAGACTTATCTACCTGCTGGGACGTTACATTCAATCAAAGCTCCGACATATGCGATGGTCGAGCTTAAGGCCCTCAGAAATGAATATCTTTTATCTTGTCTTTTGCCAGATTTGCAGTAAGATGTGCTATGTATAAACTTGAGTATGGGGAAGTTTGGTGTCTAAATAAAGACACAATATTGCTGGTTGATGCGCGGATGCCTTGAAACTTCATATGCAAGAATAAAGACAGAGCATGCGGGCTGTGAGACAGATTTAGCAGGCACAAAGAAAGCGTAGGAAATGGATTTTAAAGGTTCTGCAACACATGTATTTTACCTGGCATAAAAGACAGATTTCCCAACCTTGGATAACATTTTCATACACTGAAAGAGGCATTTTTCAAAGCTGTATGCATTAGATTAAGCAGTTCATATAAGGCACACTGACTATTGGACCAAATTCCCAAAACAAATGCAATTTAATGAGAAGCATTGACTCATGGAAATGTGCAGAGCTTACCCAAATAGTAAATAGTGCAGATCTATGTAAGAAAGCATTGACCACAGTAAAACAAATTGTGAGCAAAAAAAAACGTTAGAATAAAGTATTGTGGTATACAATTGCATTCTTGATGAAATCAACGTGTTCGGGGACTTTATTAGTGTTTTAACTGCTAAGAGTAAAATCTTACAGCAGAGAAACACCAAATCTTTAGATGCAAGTAGGAGCTAGTGAGTTCCAAATATAACACAAGAAATGTAAAAACATGAAGATGAATTAACAAGTCAATGTGTATTTAACAAAACCAAGATAGCAATTCATGAAAAAATCAAAATATCAGTATGGAACATGCCCTCCTTCTAGCGCCATATGTAGGTATCCTTTTAAAATCTGCAAACTAAACTTCAAACAATGGGTTAGATGCTTTGTAAACTCTATCAAAATACCTCTATGAAATCCATTACAAATGCTTTCAAAATGCCACAAATGATGATAAAAAGACTAAAACATTATGAAAACAAAAGCAAGCTACCTATTCCATAGTTGGATTGGTGTCACATGTGCTAGTGACCCTTTCCCAATCCTTGATAAAAGCTCAAATTGAAAATGCTATGAAGATGGTGGAGTGATGATGAACAAGATCAAATCTCAAATGAAGAGAGTAACCTTGCATGAAATTGTGAAGGATTTTGCTTGAGGATGATGCACCTATTTAAAGATTTTCAAAATGCTAAGTGTTGAAGAGGGACCAATGTGGGACTAAGATTCTGCCAATGATAGAAGGACACTTGTCAAGTGGTGATTAGTTGATGCATGTGCAAGATTTGGGAAGAGTGCCCAAGAGGGGGAAAATTTGAATTCAAATTTTGCCATAAATGCTGAGAGGGGGACAAGGAAAAACAACAATAAATGCCATGTTTGACTTGTCATGTTGAAAGAAAATGAGGTTTTAATAAATCAATAAAATTGATTTATTGTGCAAGTGGCTAGATCTAGATAATGCAAGTGGGATGTGATTAGCATTAGGTTAGGATGAGATTAAGTTAATGATGATTAGGCTGATTTAATGCTGATTAGATGATTTGACTTTTAGGACTTTGATAATTGATTTCTTTAAATCAGAAAATGATGAAATATAATTTAGGATTTGATTTAAATGAAGTCCTGATTTATTTAATTAAATGGATGATGCAAGATGAAGGTTGAATGATAATGTTTATTTGATAAATGAATGGATGAAAATGCACTTGATTAATTGATGAATGGTCCTAATGCGACATATAATTTGACCAAATCCGATCGAATGCATAATGTGAAATTTGCATGTCTACAGTTTGTAATGAATGATTCTTCAAGTTTTCTCTCTGTGGTCCTCAATTGATATCTTTTTGAATTTGGTTGAGAGACAGTGATCAAATTCATGAAGAAATTTCATGCAATTTCTTTCCTGAGATCTCACTCTTGTCCTCAATGGTCAGAATTAAGAGAGGTGGTAGCACATCATAGGGTGATAAGAGGGAAAGGTAATAGCCTTGGCATGGGGTGAAGCAATAATAGTGGTTTACAATTGAAATGAGGAAGGAAAACTCACATAAAATGAATGCATGGCAAAAAAAATTGATTTTAGGGGTTCGTACAAACCTATTTGTTCGACCGAACCCATTAGGGGTTCGTACGAACCTATTGGTTTGACCGAACCCATTAGGGGTTCGCTAGAACCTAGGAACTTCAGGCGAACCATCCTATTACTTTCCTGCCAAAAAATCCATCAAAACCCCTCATAGAAGGGGGGTTCAAATGAACCCTAGTTCGAGCGAACCCCTAGAAGTTCGCTCGAACCCCCTTTATTCCTCATCCCCTCCCTGAGACAAAAAAAACCCAAATTTTGGCACTTCAGAGCTCAGGTTGAGGATGAAAATGGAAGAATCTTCACAAACCCAACTTGAATCAGGTATTCCTCAGAACGAGCTATCCAACGAATATAAGTTTAATATGTTTTGGTTTTATTATGTATTTGTTTTTTTAGTTTCATTAAACATAGGTTTTTCATCGAAAATGAAGGTCTCTGTTTTGCACATGTAGAAAAATAGTAGATTATCAAAAAAAAATTGAAAAAATATGAGTGCACTAGATATTGAAGTCCTTGATCTAACAAAAATAAATAAATTGAATTTTGATATATACAAAAAAAAGTTATGCATTATACAGTCACGCTATGTCTAAATTGTAATTGGTTTGACTTCAAAACTTGATTAAAGAAAAAATATTCAATAAAAAACTATCTAACCAAGTGGAAGCACTAGATATCAGAGTTATAAATCTAAAATTGAAAGAATTATAATTTTATCCTTCATGGAAAAAAAGTTATGCATTATACGGTGTGTGTCACTTTTTAAAAATGTTGTTTTTTGAAAAAAACCAATTTTCATGGGATATGGAAAAAGAAGTGCAATCTAATTTCAAAATTTTTGAAAAAAATATTTTTAGAATCTAAAAAAAAAATGTGACAAGACTCTAGTTTTCATCATCTTCAAATTCTTCATGGTTTAGCCGCTATAGGTGCCCGAATGTGAAGATTTAGTTTTAAAAAATAATTTCAGTGTCCAGTTTGGCCAAAAATTATAAACCACTATTGTGGGATCACCTCATGACTATTGCAATGCAAGAGAATTAGGGGGTAAACTCAGTCTAGGGTCCTCATAGGGGAATTTAATTAGCTTTTTCACTTATATATGTGTTAATGTAATTCATGTATAGTTATAGCTTTGCATTTTTGGTTTTGGGTAGTCTAAAGAATAGTAAATTTGTAGTGGCATATAGGGGAGGGAAGATAGATAGTAGTTGTAATGGTTTTTGTTGGTTATGTTCAACTACATTATACCATATGCTATAATTATTTATAAGTATTAATATAATCTATAGGATTTTTCCTTTTGCTCAAAAAAATATAACGACTGATACATTTTAATAGAAGAAATTGAAGAATATAAAATATATCAAGGCTAGGAAAAATAAAATATTAAGATTATACCTTTTATATTATGTGAGTATGCATAAAAAATATTATTAAATTATTTAGATAATTTTTTAAATAATTAAATTTATGTTTATACATATTGATCAAATAAGTATGTTCAATTTAACAAATACTCATAGATGATTAATCTAAAATTAATCACATTATCTAAGAGAAATTATTAACTCTTACATAAATAAACAAATATTTTATTCTAACATTGTTGTTGTGTCCTTTTCTAAAAAAAAAGATAAAATAATGCTCAACTAGAGTGATGTTAGATTTTGGGAATGGAAGTTATTGTTTGAACCAAGCTTAGGACCCATCAGGGGTCAAGGATTGGGTTTGATTCTTAAAACATTCTACAGAGTTACATCAAAGATCGGGGATTATATTTTTTGCTTGATACATGCCAAAGTGTTGTTAAAGAGATTATACATTGGGGTTGTTGCTTGATACATACCAGTGTGTTGTCAAAGATTGGGAATTGAGGTTCATGCATAACCTATTCTAGAGAAAAAAAAAGGATATAAAAGACTCAATGACATAGTGGGGATTAGGTTTCAGAGGTATTGCCTAACCCATGCAAGCTGGGAGGAAGGAGAATATTCAAACATTTGATAGAAAATTTTGTAAGGCATATAAGGATGGCCTATGATTTAATCTACAAAATTCAAATTTGATCCTTGACACCATTTTGGATCTAGGTGGACTAGTTTGATCTTTTAGGTTGGTAGGAAAGCATTTTAATTATAATCATCCTTGTTATGTCATCATATATTCTAGGTACTATATATTCAAATGATCTTTTATGGAGGAAGACCCATAGTAGATTGTGATCAATAGATGAAAACCCATTGGTATTTTGAATCAAAGGATGAAAACCTTGTGGTTCTTTGATAAAAAAATTACTTAGGGAGGATCTTCAAGGATTTGCAAGAAATTTTAATAAGTAAATTTGAGCATTGTTGGTTAATTTTGTGTTTTGCTATGCAATGATTATCATAAGAGTCACTTTTTCTTAGATACTAGATCATAATCAATGTAAGTTATTGTTCGATTTTGAATCATTTGTGCAACATTATTTTTTATAAGAAATTAATGTTTATTGTATATTTTTGATGAAGATTGTGTTTATGTTATTTGGTGAATATTTTATTTTTTTGTTCTAAACTATTATTTTCATTGAAATTTTTGGAAGAGAAATTGCGATGGTATCAAAGAACCTTTCTTACTAGTGTGTGAGTGCATGATGATGCAAGTTCATGCAAAAAATTGATAGGAAAATCAAGAACTTATGAAGGGAAAAGAGAAAATAATCAGCTATGGGTGATATAAATTAGGAATCCCACTTCAAGGAAATCATTTGGACTGAAAAGAATGTGATTCATAGACAATTTCAATCTACCTTAAAGGAGTCTATGTTAGAAATGATAAAGAGATGAATCAACAATGGGAGGTTAGAAAATTTACTCATAATGGGGCAAAAGTAAGTAATTCAATTAATTCAATTAACCCAACCTCAAAGAGATTCAAAGAAAAATTTCTATAGAGAGCTATATAGAAATTATAGAAGAATAAAAACTTATATAACCATGATAACATGATGAAATGGTTCAAAGTATCGCATTGAATATAATTCCCTAGATCCAATCATTAGTAATGACATGTCTTTTATTAAGTATCATGAGATTAAGGAAAGAAACATGCATAGAATGAGAAGGTTTGAGGGACAACCTCATAGGGACATTCAACAACACTTAATGAAGTTCAATATATCCACATATAATGGATCGAACAGTTGTTTAGCCAAGGCATGGTTGTAGAATTTAGATACATATTTCTCCTTGAACCCCATATTTTAATAAGAGGCCATTAAGTTTAAAAATTTACACCTAGAGGGTGTGGATCATGAGTGGTGGTATCATGGTATAGTGACCCAAGGACTCAATTAAATCACTACCATAGAGGAGTTCAACCAAAATATTAATAGAGAGATTTGATAGGAAGGATTTAAAGATTTACTAAAGAGACTTATCACAATTTAAGAAAGAGGGTATATGTGATATAATTTTAAAGGTTATTAGTGATGGTTCTAGACATGTGATAGAGATGAGGGTATGCACAGGATCATGATGGAAAAACTATGCCTTTAAGTGGCAAAAAATTTAGAAAAATCAGAGTTAGGAAATTTGACATAAAAATTTGAATAAGTTATCTATATTATTTAAAAAATATATAAGAATAGAATTGATAGAAAATTGAATGTATTTTCTAAATTACTAAGTTTTTTTTTTTTTTTAAATCTATTTGGTGAAAATTTGAAATTTCAATGTAGTAGTACTTAAATTTCAGGGAAAAAATAAGAAGTAGGTGTCTGTATGACCATACTAACCACAATAAAATGATAATATTTTTTTATAAGATTTTAGACATAAGTAGAGGACTCATGTCCGAATGTGATGCATATTTTTTTGTAATTTTTTTCTAAGTAAATAATTAATCATGAATTTTTTATTACAACTTTTAAAAAATATAAAAACTCGTATGTCTGACCAACTTAACTTGGTCAAAACTTCATGAAATTCAATTTTTCATTTTTTAATCCTATAGTATGTGAAGCATATAATGTGATGCATGTTTTGGATTCAAAAAGTGTGATACCTTTTGAAAGTTATAGATGTTTTTCAATTTTCCTATCAATTAGGACTTTAGTCGTAATTCAAATAGAAAATCAATAATTATTATTTATTAAATTCAAAGTAAAGCATAATTTATATTGGTGGAAATCTGAGAATCTCCTTTAAAAACCCTTTTCATTTCATCAATTTTGGGTAAAAACAAAGGAGTCAACCACATACCCTACAAATACCCATCATATCGCCACTTTTTGGCCCATCATGATCCTGCACATACCCATGAGACTCATAGTTCATTTTTTAGAGGATATATTTGATTTTCTCATGGGTTTGGTAAGATAATTTTATCTCCATTCCTTACAAGAAACCATCAAAAGAATTTTAATTTTAATGATTTAGTGGCCAAAGATAAAATCTACACCAAGAATGCACCACTTATACTACGCCAATTTGGAAAATAAATGACTACATGACTAAAACTTTTAATTTCAACAATGAAAAATGACTAAATTCTACTAAGTTTTTATAAATCAGCTATAAATGAGTAAATAAATGACTAATTTGGTCATTGAATAAAAATCATTTAGTCACACAAATAGGCTAAATAGTTAGTCATTTATTTAGTCACAATCCATTTGAATAAATCATTTAAGGAATCAAGAATCAATAGCCCATAAAAATACCCTAAAAATTTAATAAACATAGTCTAAAACACTCATTGAAATCTTATTTTCAGTTGTAGCCCACCAAAAATGGAGTTTTCATTTTAATAAACATACTCTAAAACCTTTGTCAAAACCTTATTTTTAGGTGTACAACTCGCCAAAATGGACAAGTGTTTTAGTAAAGAATGATAGAGAATGGTAAGGAAATATGCATGATAGGAGGCATAGGATTAATTGATGCTTATCTCATTCCTACTCTGGTCAACAAGGGTTACATTGTTTGCACTACTTTTTGTAATATAGGTATTTAATTGACATTTATTTGCATAATCTAAAATTCCTTCAAATTATTTTGAAGTATCAATTTATTATATATAGGGTTTAGAATGATTTCTTTTTCTTTAAAAAATAAATAAATAATATATTTTCCTATGACTAGATAATGTGGAGATCTCCTAAATTTTCCCTAGCACACTATCCTCTTTGGCACTGTATTCATTACTCCAGCTACTAGGGTTTTGCATGTGACATATTTAATATCTTCATGACACTAGCTTTTAAATAGATCCCAATCTTTGCTTTAATCTTTATCATGGTAACCCTTGAGTTCCATAATCCACCTTCAATCTGTTCTAAGAACATTGTCTTAAGCTAGACTACATAGTATGCATATAAAGCAAGTCCTTCATACTTGCCATTGTTCCAAACCACCACTCACTGCCTTGCTTAAAATGCTACCTCCATAAGCACAATAGCATGTTTTAAAATCATGGTTGCCAGTGATTGACCATTAAGGTCACTACTTTCATCAAGATACAATGATATTTTTGTCTTCAAACTCAAGGCATTATGCAAGATAACATTGTAATTTTTTTTTTGTGTAGGATTTGATTTTCTTGCACATTTACTACTTTGCTAACTACCTTTAAGACTGGATATTGCACCCTCAGCTGCAATCTCAAACAACTCACTCACTGTGACTTGAAGATTCCTTTCATGAGCATCCTTCTATAAAATCAAACTATGCATTATAGATTGCCTACTTGCTTACTACAAGGGACTCATTATTTCATGGTATTTTGGGTCTTAAGATACTTCAACCTTATTGTCACTACTTCACAGTCCACAAGTTATTATTCACTATTCTCCCATCTTTGATGAGTCTCAAAATACTACTCAAACATGATATCTACTACCTCCATTACACAATGACTAAGAAGAAACATTGAACCTATGATTACCATGATTACATCATTTGGATGATCATTCCTTTATTTCATTTACCTTGTCTAACACTCAATAGCATTTGAAAAACCCTTAAGGTTAGCAAGGGGGTAAGGAAACTCATAGTTAAAATCTCTACTTTACTATCCAAGGTTTGAGCTTTATTATCTTGTCACTGCTCAACCTCTTTTTGGCTATCACACCTCAAGTGAATTTCATTCTTCTTACCATAGATTACATTTATAAATGTCACTGAGCTACATAGTGTGCTTGTTATTGGCTACAATCTTTAGATTGCACAATTTTTTTATTAGATACATTGTCTCAATTTTTTTGGTATTGAAACCTCACTAATCCACTAGAGTTATGGTTTATGTTTCTACGAAGGCCTAGGGTTTGTACCCTATTCATGCTCTTACCAATTCTTTTTTGGTATTAGAAAGAAACCTTAAATCTTGGGTCCAAAAATTAGCTATCTTGACAAGGTTGTGGTATGATATTGGATTGTATCCTAGAGTGTGTGGGAATATTTTGCTTGATCATTAAGGTATATAAATCTGATCAAGGAAATGTATCTTATATAGCATGGGTCTTGCTTTAATACTTTTCATATGATGTTTATTATAAGATCACATTATAATAGTTTGTGGTAACCCAAGATTGCATTCAAGTATGTATCAAACTTGGTCTATAGTTTAAGTTGTACACTTTTAAGTAACATTCATAATGTTTAGAAAATATTGACCTCTCTAGAATAGCCCATTAAACATTGGTTGTACTTGAATGCACTACATAATTGATATAACACAACCACTCTGCATATCAACTAGAGTTATAGGCTCTTTATTTCTGAAAGAGGTAATCCCTCTTGGATCATGCTATCATTACATCATAACCTGTTAAATGCACCCAATGATGATTGACACCTAATTGTAATGAGAGTGATTTGTAAATGAATTGTAATCAAGTGAGTGACTCCATTTATATCACAACATAGCTACATTAAACTTGGGTCACACATGAATGCATCATGCATTTGTTATAGCACAATTGTTCCACATGACCAATAGGGTTATGGATCACATAAGTATAGTCACAATAATTTGTTCCTCAGTTGTGCTCTTATGGTGATTCCATTATCATTACAACATAACCCTTTGGAATTATATTTCTCAAATCCTTACATTACTTATTTTCTGTTTAGATGGATGGCTTCATGGATATTTTGTGATTTATTCAACTTTTATTTTGATAGTAAATGACATCAGATTCTTTTTGAAACTGAAATGATTTATTAATTATTATTTTATGATGATTTTGAGTTTTATTTAGAAGGGGTTAATATGTGGCATTTTTATGTGTAGGAAGAATAGATTGTGATGCAATATTCAATTATGGATGGTTCAGGAAAACTTGGATTGCTATCATTGGCATAACTAGGTTGGAGAGTACCTTGAGTCAGTTTGAAACACTTCCAAGTGTTTTCACTCAGAAGTAGAACCTGAGTATAGGAATTTTTGAATATCCGACAAACGAATTTCCTACATTCTAAAGATAAACTCATAAATTTGTTGGTTCAATTTGAAATCCAACCTAACATTTTCAATATCCAATAGAGAAATTTTGTACATTCTAAAGATAAAATCATAAATCTGTTGGTCTAATTTGAGATCCAATTTAAGGCCCTGAAACTCCAATAGAGAAATTTCCTACATTCTAAAGATAAAGTCATAAATCTGCTTGGTCCAATTTGAGGTCCAATTGTAAGGATTTATCTTTTTAATTATACTTTTTGATAGTTTGCTTGACTCAAATTATTAATTTAAAATTATAATATTGCTTTTCTTCTAATGTTTTCAACCTTCATTTCAGAGAAGAGCTCTGAATATGGCTCCTTCAGATGGAGACTACACTTTTCATCTATAGGTTCCATCTAGAAACACCAGAAGCTCAGGTACTATCATACTCAAGTATATTAGAGTTTGAGGTGAATTGCACCTGGTATTTTATGATGACATGGATATGTTCTAACTTGTAGTTAATTTTTGTAGCTCAACAAATAGGCTAAATAGTGGTTCATATACTATTGGTTCAAATTCAAAATTGCTATACCTTATTCTAGGAGCAAATCATAGGAGGATTCTATACATAAGACAACATTGTTTCAAATTCAAAATTTTTGGCTCTTTCAAAATTGTTTGCTTCATTTATTTTATCTAAGACATCTTGTTGTATAGAATATTCTCTCAAAATAATAGTAAAATCCTTTATTCCAAGATGACTATTCAGAATCTTTCCCATCATAACAATGAACAAAAGCATTAGTCATTAACCTGAACATTGCAAGATTTTCATCAAATTCTACTTTTCCACTCTCTTTTCCATTCTGAATTTTATTCCCAATTTCATCCATGAAGAACTTCCTTAGCCTGTAGATCCTGTTGTTATTCATAACTTTACTAGGTGTCGAGGATAGCTTCAAGTTTTTACCCAAGTAGTAATTGGAAAAATCCAGCCTTACCAGATAAAAATTCTAGTAAGGTCCAATTTTGTCAATTGCTACTTGGGTAAAAACTCGAAGCTATCCTCGACACCTGGTAAAGTTATGACTAACAGTAGGATCTACAGGATGAGGAAGTTCTTCATGGATGAAATTGGAAATACAATTCAAAATGGAAAAGAGAGTGGAAAATTAGAATTTGATGAAACTCTTGTAGAGTTCAAGTTAATGATTGATACTTTTGTTCATTTTTATGATGGGATGATTCTGAATAGTCATCTCAGAATAAAATATTTTATTGTGATTTTGAGAGAATCTTCTATACAATAGGTTGTCTTAGATCAAATAAATAAAGCAAACAATTGTGAAAGAGCCAACAATTTTGAATTTGAAACAATGGTGTCTTATGTATAGACTCCCTTAGTGATTTTCTCCTAGAATAAGGTATAGCAATTTTGAATTTGAAACAATGGTATATGGAAAACTATTTAGCCTATTTTTTATGCTACAACAATTAACTACATGTTAGAACATATCCATATCAACATAAAATAGCAGGTGCAATTCACCTCAAACTCTAATGTGGTAATTCCTTTGTAAGGAAGTTTGCACTGCATGAACATTCTTTGTTCCCATCAGTATGTTGGTTATTATCTCAATCTCCTTTGTGATCAAAAGAACACTGAATTTCATTGCATAACTCATGACCATTTTGTAGTGAGGCTGATGCAAGAAGTTGGGTCCACAAAAAACTCAAAAAGTGGAAGTGTTTTTGTTGTTTTTTAGAATTTGTCACACTTGGACTAAAAAATTGAGGCACTTACACAATGAATCTTAAGAACGGTCAATAATATAAATTTTTTAATTTTTAATCTTGTTTCCAAATATGTAATTTATTGAAATACCCAAATGATAGAAATTGAATTTTGATAGGGATGCATAAAAACCACTTTTTAAAAGTCATTTTCTTTTTACCATACGATGCACGTGTACGGACACAACTTTTGTACCCAAATAAAAGTATTTTTCTAATTACTTTTGGGCAGAGATAGCTAAAAACATGAAGATTGATGAGGATTTAAAAAATTTGTTGAATTTTTATCGGCCTTAATTCTTGTTTTTAAAAATCAACATGTATGGACAACATAATTGGACATAAACTAAACATTTTTTGAATCTTTTTTTTTTCATTGTGTAGAGAATTTTTTGAAGATTGATGCCATATAATTTTTTTTATAAGAAAATTAACCACTTGAGAAAAAGTTATTAAAAAATTTAAAAAGTATGATACTTCAAGTTTATGGACTAGTTTGCTTAGAAATTAATTAAAAAATAACAAATATAATCCAATCTTAAAAAAAATATGTATTTGGAAACTGGACATCATGTTCTCTAATGGGTTTAATTTCATAGATTGATTGAGAAAAAAAGACCATCAACCATATTGCCAAAGTTGGACATTTCTCTTGGCAACAAGGGCATAGTAGAATGCATATTCAATTGACCTTGTTTCACCCACGGCCGAATCAATAGCCAGTTTCCTAGCTGGGGTGGGTGGGAGGAGGAGCTTGTCCAGATCCGTATTCAATACCACCTCGTTACACATTCCTCCTAATAGTTTTAGTTCCTATTAAGTGCATCAGATCTATCTATATTGAATAATTGACCTACAACCTTTCATTGTGGCAGCTCCAATCGCCTGTTCCAACACTATATAAGTTCGAAACCAAATCAAGTGAATGGCCATAGGTTAAGTTGCACTTATCACACCAATTGGATTTGCATTATCAATATCTAATTGGATCTACTACTTTTGGCATTGCTTCCACTAATACAGGTGGTTTTTGAACATGGAGGAATGCGGTGAGCTATGGTTCGATCGATACCCAGTAGCGGGATGTTCCCTCAACTATAGTTTCCCACCCACCAAGGCATACCACCTAGGTAAACCAAAAGAATATAGGTAAGAGGACTATAGATTCACAAACACTTAGTCCAGGATTCCTTCCTTCAGCAGGTACCTTAGTTTTTAAGTTGCAAGTCAAAGGCTAAGGGTTGAGTTGTCAAGCCTTTCCCAAGCCTAAAACCAAGGGAGCATGTGGGTTGGGGATTCAAAATTTTAAAAACATGTATGTGTTTTTAAAAATGCATACACGTTACAAAACACATACACGTTCTTTATTTGCTTGATTATTTAAAAAATTAAATACTTTTTAGAAACACGTACATTTTTTGTGTTATAGAACGTATACACTTTTCTAAAATGTATTTAATTTTTTACATAAATGACTCATACATGTTATAAAATGTGTATGTGTTATATAACACATACACGTACACATTTTTTAGTGCATACACATTTTTTAGGCTTGGGTACTTGAAGCATAATGCATACACATTTTTTAATAATGCATAAACATTTTCTACGACACTTTTTTTGGGTCAAAACTTCCACTCTTCATTGACCCAACTTCTTGCATTTACCCAGTGTTATTATCAAGTGATATTTTACTTCTTACTCACTGTGTTCTCAATCACCATATGCAAATGACTTAGAGGATAGATCTCTGTCACCATTTGACAATAACTTTCACTGTTTTTGGATTGATTATTATGATTCAATCACTATTTGATAGTGTTCTTCCTTTCTCAATCATATAGGTCAGAGGATAATTCATATCTCTAACAATGATCACCAAGTGGATTTTTATCAGATATTGTAGTTGAAAGTTCCACTTCTGATAACCAAATCCTTTACAAAAACTTCTACACAACCACCACAACACTACATAGTTATTATTGGGCCTTTGCAATGATGTGAATGACTCATTAAGACCTCCATGCTACCTTGTCCCACTCTTTTGTCTTCCCTATTCCATATTTTCCTAGGTATCCTAGATCATTGTAGAAAATGTATTCATACACATTGTCCCAATCTTCTCTCTTCCCTATTCCATCTCCTATTAGATTTTTCAGCTCCTCATTCCTCCACTTTAATAGAGCTAGAGGAGTCTCACAAGGGAGATAACCCTACAAAACAAAACAACTTTCTTATGGATCATGTAATCTATGAAAAATAAGCTTTATGGTAAAAAATTCTATCATAATGATCTATGTGTTTACCCTATTGGAGAAAAACATTTTGGTCTTTTTTATAGTGAGATGCAACATACACCCGAGAATAGATCTAAAAAAATCAGATTTTTAAACCTTCAAAACTTTGAGATCATTGTAGATTTTATTTTATTTTTGTACTGTTGGATAGATCTAAAAAATATTTCTTGAAAATGATGTAAATGAAAATGTTATTTGTTTAAAACAATCTAAGGGTGTTATTTTTCACTTGCATAAAATTTTGTGTCTACCTTAAGTTAACCGTTAAAATTATCATTTTGTTAATCATAATATTTCATTGTATATTTGTATTTTGTTAGATTGTACATTGGATAATTAATGATTAAGTTTAAAAAAAAATTGTCATAATATACTTTCCATGTACTTCTTTTCATCACTTGTAAATCTTATTTTTTGTTAATTTTTGTGCATTTAATTCTAGTTTGTGTTGTGATAGTAGATCCTAGTATATGTAAATCTCATTATGCTAGTGTTTTCTTCATAAGTTGTCGTTCCAATCTCAACTCATCTTCAAGGCCTTTTCAACTCAAGCTAGCCTATACTCTTATGCAAAGAGTAGTTCAAAAACATATCATAAAAAATAGAGATGATTTTAGTCTCATGCACTCCTATGAAATATTTTTATGCATGTTTGAGATCTCTACAAGGTGATGAAATAGACCCTAGGGTTTGGTAGGGTTTTGAGTATCCTTATTGGTTTGATGGTAATGTTGTCACTAAGTTCTCTCCTTTCCCAAATATAGTCACCCAAGAAACTTCCACGATGCTTTTGACTGTAAATTACTTTGTTCTCCCTACCTTCTCACTATAGGTTTGATTCTTCAACTCTACCAACTACCCTTCCATCTCAATGCTTTTTCATGCTCTTGCATCTATTCTCTTATGAATTTTTTATTATGACTTTGAAAGCTATCACTTCATGCTTAGTTTCACTAGCCTTAACAAATGAAATATTATGGTTAAGCATGGGATTGGTAAATATTTTCAAGTTTTGGTTAGGAGGACCTATAGATTTATTACCTTTTTCATTCACACCTCTAATTTGGATATGATTATAATCAATGAGGTCTTGGACAAGCTGTTTAAGATGCTTTCAATTTTCTGTATCATGTCCTTTTTGTTGGTGATAAGAAAAATAGGCATGCATTGTGTCTTAAACTTAGAGGTAATGGCTTGCTAGGGTCAAGAGGTCAAATGAGAGGTAAGGTAAGCATGCTCTTGTTTATTAGCTGAGTCATGATATTGTGAAGTGTTTCGGGTAAGGGGGTAAATTGTCTTTGCAGATCCCCAAAGATATAAGGATTACTCTTCTATAAAACAACTACTTGGGTATCAACTTGTTGGGTAGATTCAAGGGAGGTGGAATTAAGTTGAACAAAAAAAATTATTTTGTCTTTTGAAGGGTTGATAGGTGTTTTGGTTTGAGGATTTGGAATTTTTAGGATGGGTAGATGTTGTTTTTGGTTCACAACTACCTATATAATTCTAATAATCTTGAAGGGAAGTGCACAAGTTTATGAAGGAAGGTAATTTCATAATGATAAATTTTTCTTGTATCTTACTTTGTAAATTTTCTATGAACATATTTTGTAGGTGACAATTGGGAATTTTCACACTAATTAGGGAATAAAGTGATTGGTAATGTGAAATAAATTCAGCAAATTTTTCACCCTCATTTTGCTTACATCTCATAAAATCATAAAATTTCATTTGAAGAACCATATACACTTTTAAATATTTAAAAAATGCTTCAAAAAGTTCATTAAATGGACGAATTGAATTATTTGGTAATGTAGAAAAACAGTCCAAGACAATGTCTTTCAAATATCGAGGAAAGAGCTTAGCCAAAATTTTGTCCTCAAGGATAAAGTCACAATAAAAAGAAGTGAAGGCATTAACATGACTAGCAATATCTCCCTTTCCTCCATATTTCTCAAATATAGGGATCTCTATACCTTGTGGCATCCAAGTTCTAAATATCTCCAAATATAGTGGGTTACTTTTGACATAGTATGAAGGTGGACCATTTTGATTTTTATTTATGGTGGAAACTTGATGTTGAATGGATGAAATGCTTTGTAAAAGGTGGTTAATGATAGGGTCATTGTTTTTGGTTTGAGATGAGGTGGATATGGTGGTGGTATGTATGTGTTAGAAGGACTGCTAAATGGATTGCTTATGAGAGGAGATATAAAATTAGATGCCACATAAGTATAAGGATCACTAGTGAAAATTCTCAAGGTAGGAAGGATATTGCTAGTTGGTTGCATCATTGTGATCACTTGAGGATTAGTATACATGGGAATGGAGGTTATAGTTGAATGGGGAGGAGTTTGATTTCACCCTTGACTTTGGACATTGTTTGAAGCTTGAGCACCATTGGTGGTGGAAGGAAGGTGTTTTCCAAATATGTGAGCTATATTACACACAACTTCTGGAGTCCTTCATCACTTTCCATCATGCAGTGAAGACTATCCATGGTAGGTATAATGATGTTTGAAATGTTTTCAGTACTCACGCTATCTTGTAAATGAACTAGGTCTTCAAGCATTTTCATTATGGTTTCTTGAAGGATATGCTTAACCATTGTTTGAAAACTTTCCATAGCACTTGTGAGTAAGGTAGGCATAGAAAAAGAGGTATCAAAGGTATGGTCCATACCTAGTAAACTACTACCAACACTAGAAGTAAGAGAGCTAGATAACCCAAGATCCACAATGAGTGTTTTATCACAGGATGTCATGAGTCTCACACTTAGTCTCACCATAGTATTAGCAATAGGACATAAATTAGTACACATCATGCAAGGAATAAACCAAAGAAAGTGTAATAAACACAATATTCTATGCTTGTAATTACACTTGAAATGAAATAAATTGGAATAACAGGAATTTTGCAAACTATAACAAAAAACTGAAAGCAATAAACAAAAGCACAAATGAGCAATTTCAAACATTAAAAGCTGGTAAGTCAAATTCAATAGGGGCTAAGACACGGGTAAGGGTGTCTTGGTCCTACTAATGAGATTTTGAGGTTCCAAGAAGTGAAAAATAATGCAAACAATAGAGACATGATTCTGAGCCAAAAACACTGTGAGGGACTAAGATTCTAGGAAGGGCATTTTAGTCCTAGAAAAGTTTTTTGTTGGAAAAATACAAAATTCTGGATTGTTTACAATTTTAATAGGTTTCCTACCTAGGGACCTAATTTTTAGAAACAAGAAAATGTGCAAATGAATAGAAGAAAAGGTAACTAGTGATAAGCAATTGAATGAAAATTTGAATGCAATTTTTTTTTCAATTTTGAATCTAATAAAAATGTTCCTAAATACAATTAAGATGATGAAAAATGGACTTTTCAATTTTTCAATGAGATAAAATGATGCAAGCAAGAAAAAATGCAACATATATGCACTTTCACTAATGCAAATATGAGAAACCCTAGATGCACTTTCAATAAATATTAGAAACCATAGATGCACTTTCACTAATGAAAGATGCAATGCAAGAATAAATGTGGGTATCTGGGGGATCATCATGGAAAAAATAGGCCCTTAAGTGGTAAAAATTTTAGAAAAATCAGAGTTAGGCAACTTCACATAAAAAAATTGAATAAGTTATTTATATTATTTCAAAAATATGTAAGAATAAAATATGTAGAAAATTGAATTTAGTTTCTAAACTACTAGGTTTTTAAAAAAATAAAATCTATTTGGTGAAAATTTTAAATTTCAATGTAGTGGTTTAAATTATAAGGAAAAACTAAGAATTAGGTGTCTGTCACCACCCTAACCCCAATAAAATGATAATATTTTAGATATAAGTAGATGACTCATGCCTTGATGTGATGCATATTTTTTTTGTAATTTTTTCCAAGTAAATAATTAATTATGAATTTTTATTACAATTTTTTAAAATATAAAACTCATATGTCGACCACCAAGTAACTTGGTCAAAAATTCATGAAATTCAATTTTTTTTTTAATCCTATAGTATGTGAAGCATAGAATGTGACACATGTTTTGGATTCAAAAAATGTGATACTGTTTGAAAGCTATAGATGTTTTTCAATCAGCCTATCAATCAGGACTTTAGTCATAATTTGAATAGAAAATGAATAATAATTACTTATTAAATTTGAAGTAAAGCATAATTTATATCGGTGGAAAGATGAATCTCATTTAAAAACCTTTTCGTTTCATCAATTTTGGGTAAAAAAATAGTTGTTAGCCACGCACCCATCATATTGCCACTTTTTGGCCCATCATGATCCTACACATACCCATGCAACCTATATCTAGGAATTTAATGGACTCCAAATTAGATAATGAATGCTCTAAAATTTCAGGTTCACCAAAATGAAATGTAGATAAAAAGGAGGGAAATGGGATAGAAAATGACCTCTCCTATTCTATCTCGGCCACTCAATAATGCCTAGGAATACCAATTGGATTGACTATCAACCCAAAAGGTGAGTTAATTCTCAACAAGGAAGACCTAGGAGGGGTTTCTTTCAACTTTAAGGGGATCATCACCAAGCAAAAACTTGAAAAAGACACTTTAAAATTCAACTCAAAAAACTTAATAATGCAAGCTAAATGATGAATGCAAATGTTGAAATTATGCAACAAGATGTTAGGATGTATTACCTGGAAAATATAGACATGTAAAGAGGATTCCAAAAATGCAAAGAAGTTGTCAAAAAGTGCTATGGTTGACTAAGACAGCCTTATTGTTGTCTTAGTCCTGTTGTTTTTCAGGGAAGATGTAAAATCTTTAGATGTCGAAATCGGATTTGGAATAATTTCTAGAAAATAAATTTGGGAGGACTAAGAAATCCTAGGTGGTGAGTTAGTCTTGTATGGAATTTTTGGAATTTTTTAATGTGGTCCTAAGGCTCAAGGTCTACACTTTGGTCTTCTTGGATTGCAAGTTTTGAAACTTTTGGATCTGGCCTATAGGTGAGTTTTTGTGAAGATGACAACTTTGCACTTCAAATGATCTTCAAGTCTTCAACCTAAATCTGCAATGGGAAATAAGTAAGAGAAGAAAAAACTTGTTGATTGTTAGTAAATGGGGATTTTCCTTGGTCAAACCCCTTGGTTGGTAATTAAACCTTGAAATGAAATAGAATAATGAAGGGAAATGATGAATGAAAGACATGCAATGTTACAACTCACCAAACCCTTGTAATAAGGCGCTCAAACTATGCTTGGAATGGCTACAATGGATGTTGTTCTTGACTCATGCTTGGAGGATGTTAATGTTTAATGAAAACACTTGTTTGAATCATAAACCCTACATCACAAATGTTAGCACAATAACAAACATGATGCAAGAGAGTCCTTGATATGATGCTTGAATCTTCATGATGGCTCCAAATGCTTGATGAATTACTCTTGATCTCATAAACTTGAATGATTTGATGATTAGAGTGCTTAGATATGAAAATGAGAGAAAGGAACCTTATATTTATAATTATCTATGCTTGATATCCCAAAAATACACCACAAGAAGATGACATATGAATTCATTAATTAAAGGAGGCTAAATCCAACCATAATTTGAAACTGAATCTTGAAAATACCTCAAGGGGACCAACATTCCCTAGGTGGCATCTTAGTCTTGAGGCATGAATCTCAGGGCATAGACTCCAAAAAGGGACCTTTTTAAGTTGCATTCAAAATCAGGGTCTCAAGACCTTTGGGGGACAAAGATTCCCTAGGTGGTGTCTTAGTCCCAACTAAAAAATTAGGGACACACAACCAAAATCATTAAATTATCATTTATCCTTAGATGATTATTAGGATTAGCCAGAAAAATATATAATTCATTGAGCTTGTGGATACAAAATAGGACCAATTAAGACATAAATATGGATAAATAAAGCAAGTAATGCCCAAAAAAGTGTGAAAATGCAAGGGTATGCATTTTAATAAACTACATTTAGCTCCCACTTTAGTGAGAGGATGAACTTGCTTCAAACTCACACTAAAGTAGCCAACCATGCAATTGAGAGGGGTTCAAATATATGAATTCTAGTAAGATAGGATGACAATAACCAAGAGAGTGGCCAAGCCCCCAGGATCAAGATCCTATGAAAAACCAACATAAGCACAAAATAACACATTTGTTGACAATATATGAAGCCATAACCAGATTGCAAACATACACCATCAAAGAAAGAAAAAGAAAAAGGAAAAATGCAATGAATCAAGTTTTGACTAGCTGTCCAACACATCGTGCATTGGATCTAGGATATTTGTCCAAAAAAGGTTTACAAGTGGAACATGTTGTCCACTATGCAAATATAGCGCACACTCACAAAGGATAGTGAAGCTAGTTGTTCACTAGGTGATCCATAGGGGACCATACCAAAGCCATACATCCATGAATTTAATAAGGGAAAAAATTCATGCTCACAAGGGCTAGTGAAGCTAGGTGTTCACTAGGTGAGCCCCAAGAGGTCCATATCAATGTCATATCTGGGTATGTGTAGGATCATCATGGAAAAAATAGGACCTTAAGTGGCAAAAAAATTAGAAAAATTAGAGTTACGCAACTTGACGTATTTGAATAAGTTATCTATATTATTTCAAAAATATGTAAGAATAGAATCTGTAGCAAATTGAATGTAGTTTCTAAAATACTATTTGGTGAAAATTTGAAATTTCAATGTAGTAGTACTTAAATTTCAGGGAAGAAATAAGAAGTAGGTTCCTGTCTGACCACCCTAACCACAATAAAATGATAATACTTTTTAATAAGATTTTAGATATAAGTAGAGGACTCATGTATCGATGTGATGCATATTTTTTTGTAATTTTTTTCCATGTAAATAATTAATTATGAATTTTTAATTAAATTTTTTTAAAAATATAAAAACTCGTATGTCTGATCACCTTAACATGGTAAAAACTTCATAAATTTTTTTTTAATCCTATAGTATTTGAAGCATATAATGTGACACAAGTTTCAAATTCAAAAAATGTGATACCTTTTGAAAGCTATAAATATTTTTTAATCAGCCTATCAATTAGGACTTTAGTCTTAATTCAAATAGAAAATAAATAATAATTATTTATTAAATTCAAAGTAAAGCATAATTTATATTGGTGGAAAGCTAAAAATGTCCTTTAAAAACCCTTTTTGTTTCATCAATTTTGGGTAGAAAAAAAGTCATGAGCCACATGGTCCATCATATCAATTACACATTGCCACTTTTTGGCCCAACATGATCTTGCACATACCCATCCCCATGACTATGATAAGGACATAAATAAAGAAAATGCATGCTCACAAGGGCTAGTGAAGCTGGGTGTTCACTAGGTGATCCCTAAGAGGTCCATATCGACGTCATACCCCCATGACTATGATAAGGACAAGGAAATAAAATGCACGCTCACAAGGGCTAGTTAAGCTAGGTATTCACTAAGTGAGCCCCAAGGAAAGATATCAAAGTCATACCTCCATGACTTTAATAAGCTACGAAAATAAAAATGCAATAGAAAAGAAAAATATTCAAATGGATTTTGCTTTGTTCATGGGAGGTCTCTTCTTAGGGAACATCATGCTTAATGTATCCAAGAGAGGATAAATACAATGTGTCATCTTGGGGAAAATTGTACCTAATGTTTCTAAGAGAGGACAAGGAAATATCACACTCTAGGAGGAAATAAAACCTAATTACACCACCAAGAAAAGGACGCATCACAGGAAGAAAGAAAATTGCACACGGAAAATGGAAACAAATGCAAATGAAATCATGCACAAATAATGCCAATATATTCCCCCACTTAAAGAAATCGTTAACACCATGTTGTGAGCAATTACTTTATAGTAGCCAAAACATGAAAAATAAAAAGGAAAAGAAAGGATTGCCCCCCAAAAACACATAAGGGATCTATGGATTCGGGGTTGGTATATGTCTTTGTTGCAATGATATTAGAGAGCTCAAAACTATAATCATTCCCTAAATATAGAGAACTAGAAGAATGACACAAAGAGAGTGAAAACAAAATGAAAGAAACCTTTTGGGTCAACATGGAAGAGACATAGGTTGTCTCAATACCTTGTGTTATCCCCAAAATGAAAAAACAAGATAAAAATGAAAAGAAAGAAAATACAATGAGAAAAAATATCTTAGGTCAACATGGAGGAGACATAGGGTGTCTTGACGCCTTGTGTCATCCTCAAAAGGAAAACACAAGAAAAAAATGAAAAGATAAATAAAAATAAAAGGTAAAGACCAATGAAAAGGTGAAAATCTTGTGACATACAAAAGAATGAAGGTACAAATAGGGGAATGCACATAGAGAGGAGACATCAAATAGAACATCACGGGGGATCACATTACACACATACAATCACACAAAAGAGAAGCAAAAAAGGAAATGAAAACTACTAGTAGAGAAAATCTGAGTCAACCATCCAATAGGTCATCCACATCCTAGTATTTTTCATTATATGTGGAATGCAGATCACTAGCGAGAGGGACAACATCAAGTGTTGTAATAGGAGAGTCACCAAGTTCAACACGTGGTGCATCACTTGGTTCAGGAGGACCATCATGGTTGTTATTGTATAAGCTCATGGAAGATGAAAATAAAAAATTCAACTCATTATGCACTTTCTCATCAATTTTAGTTGTTTCTTCATCATCTTCCAAGTTAACCACAATAGGAGGATGAATGATAATATCCATGGAAGGTGTCAGTCCTTGTTGTGTTAGAGACATAGGATTTGTTTGTTCTAGTAAAGGAGAAGGCTCATTATTTATTGATTCTGCTAAGTTTGGATTTTTATTTTCAATACTATTTCCTTCTTTCATCTTTCAAGTAATAGCATGATGTCTATGCCTATGCTCTCTAGCATTTATGTTTCTTTTATGGTTTTCAAGTTGTGTTTGTGTAGGAGTGGGTTTTTCAACAATAGGTTCCTTTGCTTCTTGTGAGGGAAGAACGAAAGAAACCATGGAAGGTTATTCAATCACTTTCCCTTTGGATTTATAAATTTTCTTGGGAGGCGAACTAGGAATTGTCTTGTTTTCTCTTGGCCTTTTATAGGAAATAGGCAATGGATTTTTGATGGCTGGGTCTCAGTTTGTTGGAAGGGCTTTAGGTTCAATATTTTTTCTTCAAGTGGCAGAGGTTCGATGGTGGGTGGAGGAAAATTCTCAAGGGATAACTTGGCTATGCATTTTTCTTTGAAATTTTGGTAGGATAGGAAGAGGAAGTCTTTATGGGGTCTTATAGGTTGCATGGGCTTAGGCCAAGAATAGTCTAAGGAAAAAATTTCATGGGAAGATGGAGGTCTAAAGCCACTATGGTTCACGGTAAATATTTCATTATTGAATAGAAACTTTAAGCACTTATGGACAAGGGATGGGAACACATTCATGGAGTGAAGGAATTTGTAGCCTAACTTCACATGAAATTGGTCGAAATTAGAGATGATATAGAATGATACATTTAAATTTTTTTATCTTACTTGTAAAGGGAGTATGATCAAGCCCATCGTAGCATGAGAAAAACCATCATGCATTTTAATCCATGCTTTTGGTTTATCATATCTTTCTTGACTAAGTTCATGCACATATAAGAGTTCTTTTGTGATCACATTCTCTCCATAGGTGGGATCAATTAAAATCCTAGGAGTGGGTGTGTTATTGATTTTGTTAGCTATGTAAAGAGGACCACCAGGTGCATGCTTGATTGTTTCTTCTGAAGAGAAATTAATTTCCATAGGCATTATGGTTTGATGTTTATGAGGCTCAATGTTAATCACTCCTATCATTGTAATAATAGGACTTTGGTCATTCATATTCATAGGGTTTTTTTCATCATCATCCATAGGATTTTGTTCATTATTTCTCATATTATCATCATCTGTGTCAATGTTCATCACATCGGCCTTAGTTTCACTTGCCTTAACAATTGAAATATTATAGTTAGGTATGGGATTGCTAAATATTTGCAATTTTTGTTAGGAGGAGCTACAAATTTATTATCTTTGTCATTCACACCTTTAATTTGGATATGATTAGAATCAATGAGGTCTTGCACAAGGTGTATAAGATGTATGAAACTTTTCATATGAAGTCCTTTTTGTTGGTGATAAGCATAATAGGAATTATGTCTAAAGATCAAAGGTAATGGCTTGCTAGGGTCAAGAGGTCAAACATGAGGTAAGGTAAGCATGTTCTTGTTTATTAGTTGAGTCATGATATTGTGAAGTGTGTTGGGTAAGGGGGTAAATTTTCTTTGCAAATACCCAAAGATATAAGGATTATTGTTCTTTATAGCAACTACTTGGGTAGATTGGGAGGTGGAATTAAGTTGAAGGAAAAATTTATTTTGTCTTCCAAAGGGTTGATAGGTATTTTGGTTTGAGGATTCAAATTTTTCAGGATGGATAGAGGAATTTTTTGGTTCAAAAACACCTATGGAATTCTAATAATCTCAAAGGGAAGTGCACAAGTGCATGGAGGAAGTGAATTTCATCATGGTAATTTTGTATTGTATCTTTGTAGATTTTCTATGAACATTTTTTGAAGGTGAGAATCGAGAATCTTCACACTTATTTGGGAATAAAGCAATTGGTAACATGAAATAAAGTTAGTGACTTTTTCACCCTCATTTTACTTGCATCTCAACAAATCAGCTAATGTCATTTTAGGAACCATATGCACTTGGAAATGGTTAATAAAGGCTTCAACAAGTTCATTAAATGAATGAATTGAATTATTTGGTAATGCAGAAAACCATTCCAAGGCAATGTCTTTCAAGGATCAGGGAAAGAGCTTAGCCAAAAGTTTGTCCTCCAGGATAAAGTTACTACACAAAGTAGTAAAGGAATTAACATGACTACCAGGATCTCCCTTTCCTCCACATTTCTTAAATCTAGTGATCTCTATACCTTGTGGCACCAGAGTTCTCAATATCTCCAAAGATAGTGGGTTACATTTGACATAGTATGAAGGTGGACCATTTTGATTTTGATTTATGGTGGAAATTTTTTGTTGAATGGAAGATATTCTTTGTAAAAGATGGTTAATAATAGGGTCATTGTTTTTGGTTTGAGATGGAAGTGAATATGGTGGTGGTGTGTATGTGTTGGAAGGAACAGTGAATGGATTGCTTATGGGAGGAGATATCAGATTAGATGCCACATAAGTATAAGGAGCACTAGTGGAAATGTTTGAATTAGGAAGGATATTGCTAGTTGGTTGCATCAATGTGGTCACTTGAGGATTGATATATGTGGGAATGGAGGTCATAGTTGAAGGGGGAGGAGTTTGATTTCCTCCTTGGCTTTGCACATTGTTTGAAGCTTGAGTGCCATTGGTGGTGAAAGGTGTTTTCCAAAGATGTGAGCTATGCTACACACAACTTCTAGTCTTTCATCACTTTCCATCATGTATTGAAGAATATCTCTAGCAGGTATAAAGGTGTTTGAAATGTTTATAGTACTCATGCTCTCTTCTAAATGAGCTAGGTCTTCATGCATTTTTATTGTGCTTTTTTTAGGGATATGATCAACTATTGTTTGAAAACTTGGCATAACACTTGTGGGTAAGGTAGGCATAGCAAAAGAGGTATCAAAGGTATGGTCCATACCTAGTGAACTAATACAAACACTAGAAGTAAGAGATCTTGATAACTCGAGATCCACAACAAGTGTTTTATCACAAGATTTCATGAGTCTCAAACTTCATCTCAACACATTATTAGCAGTAGGACATGAATTAGTACAAATCACATGCGAGGGATAAATGAAAGAAAGTGTAATGAAGACAATATCCTATGCTTGCAATTACACTTGAAATGAAATAAATTGGAATAACAAGAATTCTACAAAATATAACAAAAAACTAAAAGCATCAAATAGAAGCACAAAAGAGCAATTTCAAACCCTAAAAATTGGAAATTCAAAGTCAATAGGGATTAAGACAGTAGAAAGGATGTCTTAGTCCTACTTGTGAGATTTTGAGGCTCTAGGAAGTGAAACAGGAAGAAAACAACAGAGACAAGATTCTGAGCTAGAAAACTTGAGAGGGACTAAGATGATAGGAAGGGAATTTTAGTCCTAGGAGAGGCTTTTTTCAGAAAAATAGGAAATTTTGGATTGCTTACAATGTTCACAAGTTGCCTACCTAGGGACTTGATGTTTAGAAACATGAAAATGTGCAAATGAATACAATAAAAGGTAACTAGTGACAAGCAATTCAATACAAATTTGAATGTATTTTTTTTCAATTTTGAATGCAATAACAATAATCCTAAATATAATAAAAGATGATGAACAATGTAATTTTCAATTTTTCAATGAGATAAAATGATGCAAGAAAGCAAAAATGAAACCTATATGCACTTTCACTAATGCAAATATGAGAAACCCTAGAAGCACTTTCACTAATGCAAGATACAATGCAAGAATGAATGCAACCTAGATCTAGGACTTTAATGGACACCAAATTAGAAAATCAATGGTCTAAAATGTTGGGTTCACCAAAATGGACCATAGATAAAAATGAGGAAAATGGGATGGAAAATGCCCACTCCTATTCTATCTCGGCCACTTAATAATGTCCTATGAATCCCAATAAGATTGACTATCAACCAAAAGGGTGATTCATTTGTCAACAAGGAAGACCTAGGAGGGGGTTTTTTTAGCTTTAAGGGGTTCACCACCAAGAAAAAGTTTGGAAAAGATACTTTAACTTTCAATTCACAAAACCTAATAATGCAAGCTAAATGATGAAATTTTGCAACAAGATGTTAGGATGTATGTACCTAAGAAATTTGGAAACGCAAAGCGGATTCCCTAAATGTAGAGATGTTGTCAAAAAGTGCTATGGAGGATTAAGACACCCTTATTGTTGTCTTAGTCTCGTTGTTATTTTTAAGGGTAGATGTGAAATCTTCAGATGTCGGAACTGGATCTAGAAGAATTTTTGAAAAATAATTTTGAGAGGACTAAGATGCTCTAGGTGGTGACTTAGTCCTGTCTATAATCTCTATAATTTCTAAATGTGGTCGTGAGGCTTAAGGTCTACAATTTTTTCTTCTCAGATCTCAGGTTCTGAAACTTTTGGATTTGACATGTAGGTGAGTTTCCATGAAGATGACAACTTTGCAATGCACTTTTTCAACTTCGCAACATTGCACTTCAAATCATCTTCAATTTTTCAACCTAAATCTACAATCACAAATAAGCAATGGAGGAAAAACTCGTTGATTATTAGTAAATTGGGGTTTAACTTGATGAAACCTGTTGATGGTGTTTTTATGCACTTCTCAACACAAGTAGTGCATAGCTGCACTACCTCTCTTGAAAGACAATCTTCCACAATCGGATTGCAGAACACTATCCCAAGGTCTCTTGGGTGTCAGGTCATGACAGTGCTTAGATACCTCAATAGTTTGATGTGATTTGCTAGAATCACAAGGCGATCTTATAGGAAATACAAAGCAAGGACACAAAGTATGGAAGTTGGATCTTGAAATGGAGTTCTTGGGATGGGAAGTTGCTATGCATATGGTGTAGGTTCAAACAACGATCTTGGACTCCATTTAGTTGTTGGATTTGACTTTACAATGTAAAATGAACCCTTAGCATAGGTCAGTTACTAAAAAAAGGAAAAGGACAAAGGGAAGGAAAAGTTTCTAAGTCTGAAACTAGCTATGAATAGTGACAATGGTGTTCCTGCAATGGACAATTCCTCAAAACAATATCGCACTTAACCAAGGATTTCACAGTATCATGGAAATTGTGCTATCTTCTAAGGTTTGCAAATATTTCATCTCTTATTCACCATGTACATGTATGAATCAAAGATAAATGTTTGGAATAGCTTTGAAATCAAGTCCAGGCTAACTTTGCATGACTATCTACCATCAGCAAACAACAAAAAGTATGGACAAAGAAATCATCAACAAGGTAGGAATTTTCATAATCACCCAACAACATTCTAAGATCTATCCAAAGAAATAAGATAACTAACTAAACAACAATAGAATCTAAGTGAAACATCTAACATTGGAGATTGAATCAAGCAACATGGGAGAAACCAAGAAAATACACCAAGTCAATGCTTTTTCTTATAAATTTCTACAGCATGCCTTTACAACAACTCAACTCTCCCTTTGCAAATGAGAGGAGTGCCCTATTTATAGTTTTCAAAAAGTTAAATGAATGGCCAAGATTCATTCTTATTGTGTGGCCAAGATTCATTGCAAAATAGGGTTTCACCTACCCCCAAATAGATTACAATTTAAAATTACATTCTTGTCTCTTCCCTATTTCGTCTTCTAGCTGATGGCACTATAGCTCTTTCATCATTTAGTGGATTGTTGTTTCCTTTTTTGTAGCTAATCTTCAGGAAGGTCTTCATCTTTGGCTGGGTTGTCCTCCCGCTCCTTGGAAGCTGTGTGTTCTATGTATTTGACGATGACCGCCTGGAGCTTGTCTATTTCGAGGATTTCACATCGCAACGCTTGATAGCTCCATTCCTTAGCATTTTCTTCCAGCCTTTTCTAATCCTCATCATACTTTGAGCCTTGGTCTCTGAACAGTTTTGATTGGTCGAAGGCATGGGTATCAAAACTCAGGAACTTCATTGTGATATCTCCAGCTGTCCCGTCCTTCATATTCTCCTGGAAGTATGGTTCGATCTTCTCTGGATCCATTTTCACAGTGGGCATATCATAGCCCGTCATCAGCTTGCGATATCGGGCACATTCTACCCGGATTTTCTTGATCCACTCAATGTTTGGATCCACCCTGCTCAGGATTTTCTCCAACCTCTCCTTCTGGTTGTCGAAGTCTCTACACCACACATCCATTAGCTAGTGATCTTCTTTTTTAAACTCTAGCTTCTCCTCCCACGTGGCCTCAGGCATTTGAAGGATAGCTTCGATCCTTGGGAAGGTGGAGTCGTAGGTTGCGAGAAAATTGGTACAAAGCCTCTTTGTGCTCTCCAGAGATTGTATTAAGTCCAAGAACTTGTTGGCTGTCTGTACAACCCTGCTTATTCCCATGTTCCCAATGAATGAGACTTGTCGAAACCAGTCGTTAGTGGTTTTCTCCAAGTTCTTTGTTCTTTCCATTTTTTCGATCTGTTCTTTGGAAAGCAACTGAGGTGCGGTCATGGAGGTGGTGGGCAGGTCATCCACTAAGGACCATTGCTGTATATAATCTGTTAGGGCAGCAACCTGTGCCTTGAGCTCATCTTTAGAGATTTTATCCTGCTTTATCAGGTGCACCACTTTGGCCACCGAATCCTTAAGGTGCTCAACCTTCTGCTCTTTGGTTGCAGTCCCCAATTCAATGGTGGAGATGTTATAACTCACCCCCGCTTGGCTAATAATAGACATTGCAATTTGTGCTGCTCCAGAGCCGGAAGCATCCATTGTTATCTTGGATCAGACCTTGAGCTTCTTCTCCTTCTTTGTTGTGATTTGGGATCTAGCTAATATGGCCTCCAAACTTGCCCTTGGGTCCTTCAACATAGGGGTTGCTTTCTCAAGTTGCCTCTCCAACCATTCAGGCACAACAAACTTCCCTTTGGGTGAATCACGGTCACCCTCACCCTTCTTAGTCAAAGGCAAGACTTCTGCTTCCTTTTCCTTTTGGGGTTCTCCCTTTTTTTGGGCAGCATCCTCCTCCTCTTCGTCAGAGTCATGAACAAATATGAGGTGCTTGATAGGTAGCTCGACTGATGGTTGTTGGATGGGATTATCTTCTTTTGCTGCCTATTCTTCTTTCTTCTCCTCAATATCCTCGGCCTCGGGGCCTTTAACGACATGGGCTTCAGCCTCGGTTAAGTCCTTTATCTATTGCTCTTCTGGTGGCTACCCTTCTTCACCATGTGGTGACTCCTCTGCCTCCACCCCAACGTCCTTTAGCTGTCGTGCCACCTCCTCCTCAAGGTCCTCATTGAATGTTTGGATGATTTCCTTAGCACCTGAGCCAACCTCCTTGTCCCCACTCTTGGAAGAGCCTGTCTCCTCCTCATAGACCACCCTGTCGATGGTTCGGTGTTTGTACTCAAGGTGCTCATGATACTCATCAGCCTCCTCCTTGATAGACTTCGAGGCCTCCTACTCTTGTTCCTCCAACTCCTTTGGAATTTGCATCGTGGCCTCCATAGCTGGTGACCCTGTCGGTGGTTGTGAAGGTTGGGCAGTTGCAAGGACCTGGGAAAGGGCTGCTTGGAGAGTTGGATCCATTAAGATCTGGGAGAGCTCAGAGGGGAGGTTTTGCATATGTCTCATAAGAGCCTCGGGCATAGTGGCAACAGGAATAGGCGATGTTATTGCTGCCAGAGGGAGTGATGTAATTGGCGACATGGTAGCAGAGGAAGGGGGAGTGGTCATGCTAGAAGAGAAATCTATAACGACTACCGATGTAGACAGGGGCGAAGGGGCAAGATGGATAGAAATGTCCACTGCTGCTGGAAATGCGGCGACCAAAGCCAAGGAGGTGGGCATTGCAATAGGAGGGGCAGGGAGAGCCAATGGAGGTCAGGATTCCTCTGCACCCACTACTTGTTTAAGCCTTTTGGAGATGAACCTCCTGTTTCTTTCTTCGCTTGTTCCTTGGGATCTAGAGACTGTGCGGTCTCAGCTCCTTTCCTTTTTTGGGACCTGGTGACTGGAGGAGACTTGGAGGTCCTGCCAGTCGATGTGGTGGCAACGACATCCTCCGTGGCACTCGGCTCACTTTTGAGTCCCTCATAGGTTAGGACTACTCATTGTCACTTTAGATGTGCCACCTTCCCATTGATCCACTTCTTAGTACGAGTTATGATTAGCTGGGTGATGGTTTCCAGGTCATCGACCTCCTGTTCATCTCAGTCAATTGATGGCATTGGTAGATTGGCAACCACAGGGTACCTCAGATGCATGATTGTGGACTCATCTTCTTTGACTTCGTCCAGTATCAAAAATGGTTGCACTCTCCTCAGGAAGAGTACTGTCATGCAGATGTAGTGCCTTGCACGCACTTCTTTATCATCCTGGCAGTCAGCCCATAAATCCTCAATGTGATATTGATGGGCATAGGCTAGTCCTAGTGCTTTCCTGACGTGGCCATGTGGGTCCATCTGTGGACGAGTGGTGTACCATTCGAAATGGTACTCCTTCAGCTCCTTCTCAGAGTTACTAGCACACTAGGAAGTCTATAGTTGGTACATGCCCTGGCCTTTCAGTGAAGCCCTAGGCCTAGATGTACATAAATTTAGAATATTGGATGAACAAAAAAGCATATTACTTTAGAAGCACCCTAGCACTGTGGGAGACCCTCCTCTCGAAGTCCCCGACAATCAATTTGATGATATGGCCAATGAAGGCGTCATTGACCCTGCAGTAGTCTTTCTTGAAATTATGGTATTGGAGCTACGGGTATTTATCATACGCCTTTAGCCCTCACTTTTGCCTCTGATTAGGTGCCACAAACAACCTGCTATATTGTCTTTGATCTTCCAGGGAATATACAAGGTAGGAGGTCATGTAAAACTTGGAGCTCTTTTTTATGTTGACAAACTGCTCATGAAAGCAGTCGCTTATGATTTTTCCCCAGTAAAATGAAACCTTCATTGTGACATTGTCGTTTCCCCACAGGATCTGCTCAATATAGTATGCCATCCACTCCTGGAAGTAGGCGGTCATTGGAAGACCCATGACCCTGCTCAACATGGTTACCAGGTCATGGTAATCTTTGTGGAAATCGTTATAGAAGAGTTCCTGGGGAACCTTCGCAGTGCTGGCTCATTTTTCCTTAACCCAATGGAGGTTTATTGACTTCTTGCATCCTGTTGGGTTATTATCCCATGCCACTTGACATTCTTCTAATGTGGGGACCTCCATCTATTGGAACGTGGGAATGTGGAATATCTTGGCAATCCCTTCTGGCGACATATCTGCGAGGATGTTCCCCTCCTTATCAACAATTATCCTGGTCTCGGTTTGGTAGGCTTCTCAGCAAGGCATGACTAATTCACGCACCACGAGAGATGGAGGGAAACTGACAGCCTTGGCTATGCCACTCTGCATTATCAGTCTGGCATTCTTTGTTGTTGGGTTAACCCTTACCCTTTGCGTGAATTCATCTATATCCACCTGGCCAATGTTAGTGTCTGTAATTTCCTTCCAGTCCATTGTGACCTTTGAGTGGAGCGGCTCACCCTGGAATTGGTACTTCATTTGGTGTTTGTCTTCTTTCCCTCATGGGGTGCTTTCTGACTTCTTTCCCTTATCCCCTTCGGCGGATGCCCTTAAAGTTCTTGCGCCTGATTCCATATATTCTGCAAGCAAGGGCAGAGTTAGCATAATGGGTCACGAAGGCATTCATGTTAGTCCATATCTTGAAAACAACATCCATTTCAAATAATCAAACAAGCATATCATGAACTTTCATCTCAAGATGTTATTGATCTTCATTTCAGGGCATTTTGACAATCTAGGCCTGGAGGGCCGGACTTCCCTGGCAAGAATGTTGTTTAGAAGAGAAACCATAGTGCAAAGCTCTCGGAGACTCTTTTTGGTCAAATCTTAATATTTCAAGAGGTTCATGATGAAGAAGAGCAAAATTCAGGACATGGGTCGAGGCTAGATTCCAAATTTGGGTTCGTTAGGATCGATTTAAGGAGGCTCAGAGGTCTCAAGCCAGAAAGCTGTTGGGAGATGGCAGTTTGGTGAAGCATATAGCTGATGAAAATTCGGGGACAAAAATCCAGGCTCTGGGGTCCAGAGGGCCAAAAGGCGGCCGATGCTAAGTCATTTCGTTCTCAAAGGCTCGGACCGGCGACATCAGGATGGCAAGCGAACTTCGGCGTTTGTGACAGTAAACACCCGAAGGAAGTCCGGGAGGGGAAGCCCATCAGCATGAGTTTTTCATTTAAGTTCGGCAGCAAGTGGCATGGTGAAGCCTGGAGGTCAGGGTGCCGGGTGGCATTTTCCGTTAGAAATGGCAGGCAAGGACAGGATTTTCAGGCAATGGACCCGGCAAGTAGAAAGTTGTTCGAAGTTTCGGCAAAATTTTAGTGGCAGACGGCGGTTCGGGCCTAGGCAAGCGGACGTACAGGCGAAATCTCCCCAACGGCGGGAGCAGGGCGGAATTCTGGGAATAGAAGTCCGGACACCCGGGCCTGGGAGAACCAAAGGTTGCCAATGCGAAAACACAAAGTAGCGGCGGGGTAGCGGGCGGGACCCAGAGCGCAAAGGGGCTAGAAGGGCTCACCGTGGGATGGTAGAAAATGGAGCCCAGGAATCTGACATTTGGAACTCAAAGGCCAAAATGGTGCGACAACTTTTATCGCCAAAGGCCCAAAGCGCAAGCAAAGGCGGAGCCCGGAGGGCGAGACGCCAAAGGACGTTCGCCGTTGAATATGGCAAAACTCAGGCAGAACCTCAGAGGAGGAACTCCGAGGTCCGAGGTCCAAGAGGCCCGCAGGACACATGTCAAGTTTGAAGTTTTGACGGTGAGGCGCATGTCGGGATTCGACGACCGGGAGGTAAGGGGAGGTTTGCAATTTAGGAACGGCAAAATGCGAACAGACTTCCAGAAACTGAAGTCTGAAGGACTGGGCCCGGAGGGGCGAATTGCCATCGATAGGTGTTCAAAATTTGATATTTGGATGGCGAAGGAGGGTCTCGGGCCCGAGGCGCATGTTTTCCTTGGGCGAAGAATAGCCGCACTAGGGAAAAGTCCCGAATCGGTGGCGAGGGCATTTCTAAGGTATTTGCCGATTTTCTAACTCATGGGTTATGAGCGCAATTTGATGTTTTACCATTTAATACCCTCCTACAGATTGTTCATTCATTTAAATCTTTCAAAATCACAAAAAGACGTACAGGTGGGCAAACAGATGACCTACCTCAAACATGCTAAGTGGCGAGATGTGGGATGCAGCGGCGGTCGACGAAATGATGCTGAGGGCGATGATCGTGATGTTGTCAAAGACAGTGGGCTCCAAATGGTAGCTTCTCCAATTCACTCTAATTTTGTTTCACAAAAATGACTGCTCAGATTGGGCATTTTATAGCATAACTTCCATGAAGGCATGCATTAAAGCAGGTACAACCTCAAGAAAAGTGGTTGGATTTGAATAGGTCAGTGATGACAATGGGAACATCGGGGCTCGGAGGCTGGGGAGGCGTGACGTGACAGCCGCTTTGAAGTTTCATGTTAGTTGATCGGTGGTGGCGGGGAGCAGCTCGGGGCCCTGAGGGTGGGAAGCCGCCAAGGATCCGCCGTCAGGGACGGCGGGAGCGTCACAAAATTTCAGACTCAAAATTCTGAATGGGTGGGCTCGGAATGCCCCACGGCAGGTAGGAACTTCAAAGACTTCGGTGATCAAAGAGGTCAGTGGGACCCGGAGGGCAGGACGCCATAGAGAGTCCGCCGTCGAGGATGGCGAAACTCAAACAGAACCCTAGAGGAGGAACTCTGGGGTTCGGGACCCGAAGGGTGGGTTGCCGCTTGAAAATTTTGAAAAGTTTAGACAGAGGGCGGCAGGTCAGACCCCGATGTCTGGAAGGATGCTCGATGAACGGTGCCAGAAAACAACGTTTCCAGAGAAGAAACCCGAAGAGGGAATCCCAGACTCCCAGGCCCGGAAGGGCTCTGGGCCTTTTTTAGGGCCAAATAGCCAAAGGGACCCCACGAGGTGCCAGAATGTAGAAAAATTAAAAGGGGAGGGCATGGTTGATTTATGATGGGACTTTGAAGCAACATCGACCATCCAAGACATCAAAAAGTGGGGCACGCAAAATGAGGTAGTGACAAAACTGACCTAAGAAGGTAAAAGAAAGAGGGTCCCCATTCCAAACAGGCCATGTGTGCTAAGGGCACAACAAATGGCGACTCCGCTGGAGAATGCTCCTAAGCGTTCTAGGGATAAATATTCATTCAGGACCCAAAATCTCTAGTTTCACAGACCAAGAGTGGCTTCCAAAGATGAATCTGGGAGAACGAGATCCTTAATTGGGTCATCTTACAGGACATCTCAAAAGTGTGCGTGGTGAGTTCATTCCTTTCCTCGGGATAGTGACTAGGGTTACCAATTCAACCGAGTGAGCTACATAAATCATCTAACACCAAAAGTAACCTAGACATTGCTCTGCTGCCAGTTAGGCGTCCATAGCCCTGACGGAGTTGTCGCTACAATTTCGTGGATATTACTCTACTACCGACCGGACATCCATAGCCCTGGTAGAGTTATCCAAACACCCATACGGTCATTTATTTCCTTTTTTTTAGAATTCTTTTTTCTCCTTTTTCTTTGATATTTCACTTCTCTTTTATCATTTAGTTTGACCGGGTAAGCATTGAAGCCTACAATGGGTTTGAGACTGTAGTGGTCAATGGAGAAGACTTAAGATTTTTCACTCACTAGGGAGCCATAACAACCATACTACGGTCCTTCAGAAATTATTATTATGTGCTTGGTGCGAGATCCGAGATGTGTGTAAGAAGATCTAGCCAAGGGTCAAGTTCTGAGCAGAGTCCAAACAAAGAAATCATTCATGGAGAGCTTTCAAAGATTGATAATCCAGAGTGAATGTTTAGCCAAAGAACACAAAGAATGGACAGCAAAGTGAACCGCTTGTCAAGCAAACATGGCCACCGTAAAGGAGTGGGAAACAACTTTCAAAATAAAATTGTTAGGAGAGAGAAAACAAAAGAGCGACACAAACAAAACGCAAGCAAGCCAGAAAACAAACTACCCTGACCTATGTACAAGTATTTACAACAAAGAGCTCAAAGGAGCTCAAGCCTGGAAGTAATGCTTTAGGTGCTGCCCATTGACTGGAAATGAGATAGTCTCACCAGTTAAGGTCTTTAGGCAGAAGGCATTATCTCCCAAAATCTCAGCTATTTGAAAGGGGCCAAGCCAAAGCTTGTGGAATTTGTTGTGTCCCCCTTTCTTTTCATGGGCCTTGTCCTAATACATGACCAAATCTGCAATCCTAAAGGCCTTGATCTTGGCTCAGAGGTCAAACCATCTCTTAACTATGCCCTAATGTTTGGCAAAATTTTCTATTGCACGGTTTTAGACTTCCTCTAAATGTAAGAGCTCAGCTAATCGATCTTCCCTACGATCTCCTCCCTCATAAAAATCGTTGATGAACTGAAGAGTAGGAATCTTCAGGTGGATGGGGAATATAGGTTCTAGGCCATAGACAAGGTGGAACGGGGAATCACCAAGGGCAACCTTGTGGCGGGCGCGATCAGCCCAAAGGGCAAAACGGAGCTGGGTATGCCAGTCCTTGGAATTCCTATCTAGCAGCTTCTTGATCACAGTAATCAGATTTTTATTCGTGGACTCAGCAAGGCCATTGCCTTGAGGGTAGTAATTAGACGAGAATTTAATGGCAACCCCATAGTCAAATGCCCAACTAGAAAATTTTAGTGAACCAAATGCAGGTCCATTATCACATACCAAAGCATATAGACAACCAAAGCGATTTAAAATAAAATTTTCTAGGAAATTATTAACTACTTCAGTTGTGCATTGCTTACATACTATTTCTTCCATCCATCTAGTATAGTAATCAGTAGCGGTAAGAATGTACCTGTGTCCCACAGATGATGGAGGGCTTACCAGACCGATGAAGTCGAGACCCCATTGTGCAAACGGCCTTACCTCTAACACAGGCTGTAGTGGGACAACAACATTCTTCTCCCTGGTGGCAGTAGTCTAGCACGTGTGACATGAATAAACATGGCAATGGGCATCCTTGAAGATGGTTGGCCAATAATACCCTGCTCTTAATATTTGATGTGCTGTGGAAGAACCAGAACCATGGCCTATGCCAAATTTGTTGTGAAACTCTTTCAAGACTCGATCTGCTTCTTCGTTGCCAAGGCATCTCAAGTAAATGCCTTCATAATTCTTCTTTTAGAGAATGGAACCTTGCAGCATGTAGCCATTTCTTTTCAATCTTAGGGCCCACTTTTGGACTCCTTGCAGGTGTGGTGGAAATTTATGGTTCAGCAGATAGTAGACAACATTCTGGTACCACTCTCTGAGGGAGACATCCTCAAGCTGGTACTGCTGCACCATGAGTTCAGGTATAGCCTCCACTGTTGTTTTAGCAATTGTGCAAGTGAGTGCCTATCCTCTCACCAGTTTCATCGGTTGGATCTCCATATCATACTCTTGGAGCAGGGTGACCCATTTAGCCCTTCGCTCGCCCAATTCATTCTACATGAGTAGCGGTTTTACTGCTAGATCGGAGACAATGAAAAACACCTTATTACGTAGGATATAGTGTCTAAACTTCTTCACCCCTCTGACGAGAGCATATGCCTATTTTTCAATGTTGTGATATCGCAATTCAACATCCTTGAGGGGAGCACTCATAAAGGTGATCAGATGCTCATTTCCTTCATTGTCCTTTTGGGTCAACATGCTAGCACAGGAATTCTTTGAAGCAAATGAGTAGATGTAGAATGGCTTCAGATAATCTAGGCTAACTAACACAGGCTCCTTAGCGATGGCCTGTTTAATTTCTTCAAAGGATTGTTTGGCATCAAGTGTCCATTCGACTTTGGCGTCTTGTTTGAGCATGGCATTGAGAGGTTTAACAATCTTCGTGAAACCTGTGATAAATTTCTGGATGAAGTTGATCTTTCCAAAGAAATATTTTAATTCTTTCTTGCTTCCTGGGGGCTGAATTTTGAGTAAAGACGCAAAACATTCAGGATCAATGAAGATTCCCCTGTTTTGAGATGATATGCCCAAGCAATCTGCCTTCAGTCACTCCGAAAATGCACTTCTTGGGGTTGAGGGAAACCCCAAACTCCCTGCATCACTGAAATACCTTGCATAAATCAGAGATGTGATTGCCCCACCTTTTAGAGAATATGGTCAAATCATCCATGTAGATGATTATGCACTTGCCAATTAGGTCCTTAAAGGTGATATCCATAGCGCGTTGGAAAGTGGCGCCGGTGTTGATGAGCCCGAAAGGCATTCTTTTGTACACAAACGTTCCCCATTTAGTGGTGAACGCCATTTTGTGATGATCCTCATACTGTACCATTACCTGGTTATATCCAGAGTACTCATCCAGGAAAGACATCATCTGGGAGCCGTTGACGATTTGCAGCACCTCATCTAATGAAGGTACTAGATAGTTGTCTTTCTCTGAGGCACGGTTCAGATTATGAAAATTTACACACAATCTAATCTCCCCATTCTTTTTTCTGATTGGGACCAAATTGGCCACCCACGTGGAGTGCCTAACTAGAAAAATGATTCTTGCTGAGAGCAACTTTTGTACCTCTTTGTAGATGATGGGTTCCAACAATGCATTGATAGGGCGCTGCCATTGGCGGAATGGCCTCACTTTTGTCTTAAGAGGAATGGTGTGTGTAATGATAGAAATGTCATATATTTTTAAATCTTTGTAGCTCCATGCCACCACATCATGGTACCTTCACAACGCATCTATGATTCCCTTCTTTTCCTCCGGCATGCACACCTTTCGATAAAAAACATTCTTGATCTCCTCGACTGTCCTAAGGTTGTGAACATTGCACTAGCTGCTTATGGCCTCTTTTTTTATTTGCTGATCCTGATCTCTGATCTGATCCAAGTCAAATATGCGTTCCAACTGAACCATGCCTCTAGGGATTGTGTTGGTTTTGAGGTTGATAACCCCTTCTATGTCCAGTTCGGCCTCTTATGGATCAGCTTCATCAATTATTTGAGCTACGAAGACATCAAAACTTGTGATGAACTGAAGGATATGCTTGTCATCATTGAAGACTTGCATGTGGGTAACATTATCTAAGATTGATGGCGTGGACATTAGCTCAACAGTGAATTTTTTGAGCCTAGATAGAGAGAGGGGTTGTAAAGTGCTGGCAGCTTGAGCCAAGGTGTCAGCTGTGTGATTCTGAGCACGAGGGATCAATTGTATATTAAATGCATCTAAACCCTCTAAGAGATCCCAAACCCTATGCCTATAGTTTGTGAGTCTTTGGTCATGGCAGGAATATAACTTCCTGACCTATTTAACCACGAGCTTGGAATCTCTGAAATCTTGCAACATTTTTTCATTTTTCATCAAGGCCATGAGAAGGCCAAGAACTAAGGCCTCGTATTCCACTACGTTGTTGGTGCAATAAAACTACAATCTATGGGTAGCTAGAAACGTCTTACCCATTGGGTTGATGAGTTCGAACCCAGCTCCAGCTCCTTGCCTAGACTTTAATCCATCAAATCAGAGCGTCCAACACGCGGAGGATTCCTTATCTTCGAGTCTGATTAAACTCCCATTCCCTTTCAGCTAGTGGTTGGCCTTGTGACCTTAGGGGAATTTTCTAGTTCGATGCATTGATTAACAGGTGTCTCTACTGGTGTCTCCTTTGGCATTTCTATCTAGGGGGCAACTGATTTTCTAACATGTGCCACTACTGCTTGACACAAGCAACAATCAAACTTGAAGTGTGCAGCATTGTGAACCCTGCACCAATTCGACAATAAAAAATCTAATAAATTCATTTGGGCCCCTAGGCTGAGTTGATCCCTTGCACGTTTCTCCATGAATTCCTGGAAGCCACTGAGCAGTCCCTAGTTATTGTCCTTATCAGGTTCATCATTGGCTCCTACCAATATTTCTGTGTCTGGGGGAATTCGTGTAGAATCGGTTGAAGGACTACACAACACCAGTAACACTTCGTCTACACAATCTTCCTGAAATTTGACCTCATTTTGGTGGGCGAAAGGGCGGTGATTCCCAAGGTCAGTTTCAGCAAACAACACCTCACTGAGATTATTGTACTCCGTGATCATGTACTTCATGCGGGGTTCACAGTCGATGCATATTTGATTTGGTAGCCCCTTCCATGGTAGCCACATATGAAAAAGATCTATGGCGGTGTATCCATTCAGTGCCTTGGTGAATTCCCTTCCCAAAATGATTCCATATGCATCGAGAATGTTAGCCACTTGAATATCAATGACCTGTTGTATCCGTGGGTCAATGGCAATCTGCATCGGGATACAGTTTATTTCACCCACGATGTTGATCTTTGTTTTGTCCAGCTGGGTCACCTTTCTCTTTGAAGGCATGGGAGTGATGCCAAGAGCCTTACATACTGCCAAGGGCATGACATTGGCAGATGTTCCTGAATCGAGCAGGTAGTTATGTAGGTTCTTCCCAAATATCCTAATGGTGGTTATGAAAGGGGGAGTTTCTGGTCTCCCTTGGAAGATGCCCGTAGGTGTGTCCATATGAGCTACCCGACCTTTGTTCCTATCATTGTCCATATCCCTAGTTTTCCTAAACAGCTGATCCTTGGAATGCTGCCTATTAGCCCTTTTGGGCTCCTTTTCAATTTGTTTACTTGTCGACTGATTCATGGAAACATCCTTCCATTTCCCGGTATTATCCTGTATCTCCGGTTCCTTCCTAGGCTCTTCAAAGGTGGCCTTCTTAGCTGGTGTTTCTGGTGTTTTATTAGAAGATGGTGTCCCATTAAGAACCCTAAAAAAGGCATGCCTTATAGTAGGGACTTTGAGTAATTCGAAGGCTAACAAGTTGATTTTTACCTTTTTGAACTCTTCTGCTACATATTCACCCATTTGCTTGATTTTTGAGCTAAAAATTTGGCCTATAGCAGAACTAGGAGGTTGGACCTTCGTCTGACTAAGTGGATTTTGGGATTGGCCTTGAGGCTAATTTTACAACTGGGTTTGATATCCATTCTTGTTGAGGTATTAGGTAGGTATGTGAGGAAACCTAGGGTTATTACTGGCATTAGGATCAGGTGGAGTGGCGAAATTGTTTAGTAAGGTAGAAGTTGTAAAGGGTCCACCCGCTTATTTATTCCTAAGGAAATATGGAGTTTATCTCTGATGGAATATGTGGACTTCATCTACAAATGGTTCTTCTTCATCTACCAGACCATTATCTACTGAATCAAGGAGCTAAGCTAGGGTTTGTTCATTACTTACCTCTTGTGCTTCTTCATCCCCAATGGAAGTAGGCTCGACTTCAGGCTTGTTGTGGTCACCTTGCGGGAACAACGCTTGATTAACCATGAGACATGAAGAATCATATGGCTTAGATGGGACGATGTCCTTGCAGCTGGCATTGTTGACTACATTTTGGACCTCCACCTGGAAGATCTCAGTAGTTGTCTGAAACTCGGGGCAATCCAACTCAGAATATCTACTAGTTTTGTGAAGTCGACACCACCTGGATAAGGCTACTTCGGCCAGGTATACACCACTGGATGTTTTATCATTGCTTGCCAGTTGATCGAAGGGCGTAGGGACACCACCATTGTTGGGCCTAGTGTTCCACGTGCGATTCTGCCTCTAAGGTCTCTTTTCTACATTTTGATTGGCATTTTGCCCCTATCATAGTTCTGCCTAGAGGAGGTACCTACATCTCAAGTATCCCTGTCGTCCTTATTGTCTCAGCAATCCTAGTTAAAGTTGGCCCGGAAGTTACGCTGGGTGGCCTACAACTGGATATTTTAGTTCTTCAGGTGCATCATTTTCATGGACATTTTCTGTATCATCTCAGTCAACTCCTCTAACTTGTCTTTCTCAGTCGCACCTCCAGGTGACGGCACCGGATTTTGGAGGAAAGCGGGCGGGGCCACCGGCTGATTCTGATAGACTGGAGGAAAGTCTAGTCCTGATAAGTACAATAGCGCCTAGGGTTGTTGGGGATACACCTGCTATTGTGGAGCAGCTTGAGAATAGTTATATTGCTGCTGGGGTTACAAATAGGAAGGTGCGGGAGGCACATAATTCAATGGCTGCCCTAGATGCGGTACCATATGCAATTGAGGTACTTAGTTCATAAGGGGGTTTGGTGAGCAAACACCTGATTAAGCCACTAAATCTACATTGGGTGGGCTACCGGGCCCAAAGAAGGCAGCAGACCAGAGATATTATGCCCCAAGTCTGCATTGGTGACAACGACTTCTGCATAGGCAGTCACCAGGGTAGTGAGCGGTGGGTGCATCTTTTTTACCAAGGCCAAAGTGAGGTTGTCCAACGCCGCATAATAGACCAGGAGAGCCGCTGCATCATTATGGAGGTACACGTCCTGAAGCTTTGTGTAAGCCTGATGGAAACGGTCGTTGAAGAAGCCAATAGGTTCGTTGACCTCCCTCCTGAAAGACATGAACTATTGGTAAAGCTCCAAAGGGCTGTTGGGAATCTTGTATTTCTGCAGGAAGACATTCTTCATCAGGTTCTATGAGGTAATGGATCTCCTTGGCAGATTAATATACCAGTAGAAGGCCTCTTCCCCCAACAAATGTGGAAAGAGGCAGCATGCAATGTCCTCGTGGTCAACCTGCATTTCGGTGATCGCCATCTCGAATATTTTGATATGCTCCTCTACTATTTTTTGCAAATAACGCAAATGGAACTTCGAACAAAAGCCCTTCGGATTCTTGGGCATATCATTGTAGGTAGCAAAATGTATTGGCGAAGGGTTATGTGCTAACCAAGCCATAGAGGGTGGCAGAGGTGGTGCTTCTTGTTGGAAGATGGGAATTTGGGGCTGTATTTGTAACACCACAGCAATCTGGGGTTGCACTTAAGTTATGGCTGTCTGGACTGTGCCTTGGGCTGGAAAGGCTAGAAGAGGAGCAATCCCCTAGCTGCTGAAGATAAGAGGTGAAAATCTAGTTTGAGATGGGTGGGTGGAAGATGAAGGCCAGCCAAATGAAGGTAAGGGTGAAATGGAGGAAGAGGAAGAGGCAACACTACTTCCTTGTGCTTGTTTTTCCCTCATGGGAGGCTGTAATTCTTCAAATTCTCCCTTGTTTGGCATTGACCGTAGAACTCTTTGAAATCTTTCCGGGGAGAATGATTCGATTCAATCCAGCTTCACTTTGTCCCTTAACTTAGTATTTTCACCATGGCCCTCCTTCTAGCACTAGTTTTGTTGATGGCATTAGGAGGAGGAGGGCATAAAATGAATCACTTCCAATCTTCAGCTTTTTATTCCCAACATGTCAGCCCTCCTTCTAGGGCTAGTTTTGTTGAGTGTGGGGAGTAGGGGTGTGCATGTACAAGAGTGATGTAGCAGAGATTTCCTTTCGTTCAGCCCTCCTTCTAGCGCCACTTCTATTGAGCGTGGGGAGGAGGGGCACACATGTACAAGAGTGATATAGAAGAGATTTCTTTTTGTTCAGCCCTCTTTCTAGCCCCAGTTCTGTTGATGGTGTTTTTATGCACCTCTCAACACAGATAGTGCGTAGGTGCACTACCTCTCTTGAAAGACAATCTTTCATAATCAGATTGCAGAACACTATCCCAAGGTCTCTCGGGTGTCAGGTCATGACGGTGCTTAGATACCTCAGTAGTTTGATGTGATTTGCTGGAATCACAAGGCGGTCTTATAGGAAATACAAAGCAAG
>VDFB02379711.1:198650438-198714324 GCA_007258455.2 Sequoia sempervirens | reverse complement strand
GATGGGCATAGGCTAGTCCTAGTGCTTTCCTAACGTGGCCATGTGGGTCCATTCGTGGGCGAGTGGTGTACCAATCGAAATGGTACTCCTTCAACTCCTCAGAGTTACTAGCACACTGGGAAGTCTGCAGTTGGTACATGCCCTAGTCGAGGGTCATGGGATAGGAGATCCCTGCTATGTGCTTATTGTTGAAGATTGCCTGTAGGTGTTGGAGTTGCCAAGAGAGCTCCAAGAGGATGATTCTGTCATTGGGGTAGCGAGGCAATTTATTCAGCCTTTTAGTGAAGCCCTGGCCCTGCATGTACGTAAACTTAGGATACTGGATGAACAAAAAAGCATATTGCTTCAGAAGTGCCCTGGTGCTGTGGGAGACCCTCCTCTCGAAGTCCCCGATAATCAACCTGATGATATGGCCAATGAAGGCATCATTGACCCTATAGTAGTCTTTTTTAAAATTCTGGTATTAGAGCTGCAGGTATTTATCATAGGCCTTTAGCCCTCGCTTTTTCCCCTGATCAGGTGCCACAAACAACCCGCTGTATTGTCTTTGATCCGCTAGGGAATATACAAGGTAGGAGGTCATATAAAACTTGGAGCTCTTTTTTACGTTGACAAACTGCTTATGGAAGCAGTCGCTTATGATTCTGCCACAGTAAAATGAAACCTTCGTTGTGACATCCTCGTTTCCCCACAGGATCTGCTCAATATAGTATGCCATCCACTCCTGGAAGTAGGTGGTCGTTGGAAGACCCATGACCCTGCTCAACATGGTTCCCAAGTCGTGGTAATCCTCGTGGAAATCACTACAAAAGAGTTCCTAGGGAACCTTCGCAGTGCTAGATCATTTTACCTTAAGCCAATGGAGGTTTATTGACTTCTTGCATCCTGTTGGGTTATTATCCCATGCCACTTGACATTCTTCTAATGTGGGGACCTCCATCTATTGGAACGTGGGAATGTGGAATGTCTTAGTGATCCCTTTTGGTGACATATCTGCGAGGATGTTCCCCTCCTTATCAACAATTGCCCTGGTATCGGTCTGGTAGGCTTCTCGGCAAGCCATGACTAATTCGAGCACCATGAGAGATGGAGGGAAACTGACAGCCTTAGCTATGCCACTCTACCTTTCAGTTTGGTATTCTTTGTTGTTGGGTTTACGTTGACCCTCTACGTGAATTCATCTATATCCACCTGGCCAATGTTAGTGTCTGTAATTTCCTTCCAATCTGTTGTGACCTTTGAGTGGAGCAGCTCACCCTGGAATTGGTACTTCATTTGGTGTTTGTTTTCTTTCCCTCGAGGGGTCCTTCCTAACTTCTTTCCCTTGTCCCCTTCGATGGATGCACCTGAAGTTCCTGTGCTTGATTCCATATATTTTGCAAGCAAGGGCAGAGTTAGCACAATGGGTCATGAAGGCATTCATGTTAGTCCATATCTCAAAAACAACATCCATTTCAAATAATCAAACATACATATCATGAACTTTCATCTCAAGATGTTATTGATCTTCGTTTTAGGGCATTTTGACAATCCGGGCCTGGAGGGCCGGACTTCCCTAGCAAGAATGTTGTCTGGAAGGGAAACCACAGTGGAAAGCTCTTGGAGACCTTCTTTTGTCAAAGCTTAATATTTCAAGAGGTTCATGATGAAGAAGAGAAAAATTCAGGACGTGGGTCGAGGCTAGATTCCAAATTTGGGTTTGTTAGGATCGATTTAAGGGGGATGGTAGTTTGGCAAGGCAGACAACTAATGAAAATCCGGGGATGGAAGTCCAGGGTATGAGGGGACAAAAGGCGGCCGATGCTAAGTCATTTCGTTCTTGAAGGCTCAGGCCGGCGAACTTCAGCGTTTGTGACGACAAACACCCGACAGAAGTCTGGGAGGGGAAGCCCGTTAGCATGAGTTTTTCATTTAAGTTCGGCGGCAAGTGGCATGGTGGAGCTCGGAGGTTGGGGCATCGGGTGGCATTTTCTGTTTGAAATGGCAGGTGAGGATGGGAGTTCCAGGAAACGGAGCCTGGCGAGCAGAAAGCTGTTCGAAGTTTCGGCGAAATTTCAGCGGCAGACGGCGGTTCGGGCCCCGGCGAGCAGACAGATGGGTGAAATCTCCCCAACGGCAGGAGCATGGCGGACTTCCGAGAATAGAAGTCCGAACACCCAGGCCCAGGAGAACCAAAGGTCGCCAAAGCGAAAACACAAAGCAGTGGCGGGGTAGTGGGCGGGGCCTAGATCACAGAGGGGCTAGAAGGTCTCACCGTGGGATGGCGGAAAATGGAGCACAGGAATCCAACATCCGAAACCCGAAGGCCAAAATGGCGCGACAACTTTTATCGCCAAAGGCCCAAAGCGCAAGCAAAGGCAGAGCCCGGAGGGCGGGACGCCAAAGGACATTCGCCGTTGAAGATGGCAAAACTCAGGCAGAACCCCGAAGGAGGAACTCCGGGGTCTGGGGTCCGAGAGGCCTGCAAGATGCATGTCGAGTTTAAAGTTTTGACGGTGAGGCACATGTCGGGATTCGGCGGCTGAGAGGCAAGGGGAGGTTTGCAATTTAGGCACGGCGAAATGTGAACGGACTTCCAGAAATTGAAGTCCGAAGGAATGGGCTTGGAGGGGCAAATTGTCGTCGACAAGTGTTCAAAATTTGATATTTCGATGACAAAGGAGGGTCTCGGGCCCGAGGCGCATGTTTTCCCTGCGCGAAGAATAGCCGCACCAGGGAAAAGTCTCGAATCGGTGGCGAGGGCATTTCTAAGGGATTTGCTAATTTTGTAACTCATGGGTTATGAGCGTAATTTGATGTTCTACCATTTAATACCCTCCTACAGATTGTTCATTCATTTAAATCTTTCAAAATCACAAAAAGACGTATGAGAGGGCAAACGGATGACCTACCTCGAACACGCTAAGTGGTAAGACATGGGATGCAGCGGCAGTCGATGAAATGATGCTGAGGGCGATGATTGTGACATTGTCAAAGGCAGTGGGCTCCAAATGACAGCTTCTCCAATTCGTTCCAATCCTGTTTGATGAAAATGACTGCTCGGATTGGGCATTTTATACCCCAACCGCCATGAAGGCATGCATTAAATGCAGGTACGACCGCAAGAAAAGTGGTTGGATTTGAATAGGTCGGCGACGACGGTGGGAACATCGAGGCCTGGAGGGCAGGGAGGCATGACGTGATGGCCACTTTGAAGTTTCATGTTGGTTGATCAGCGGCGACGGGGAGCGGCTCGGGGCCTGGAGGGTGGGAAGCCGCCAGGGATTCGCCGTTAGGGACGGCGAGACTGTCACAGAATTCTGAACGGCTAGGCCTGGAATGCCCCACGACAGGTAGGAACTTCAAAGACTTCGGCGAGCAAAGAGGTCAGTGGGACCCGGAGGGCGGGACGCTGCAAGGAGTCCACCATCGAGGACAGTGAAACTCAAACAGAACCCTAGAGGAGGAAATCCAGGGTTCGAGACCTGAAGGGCGGGGCGCCGCCCAAATTTTTTGACAAGTTTAGATGGAGGGTGGCGGGTCGGACCCCTATGTTCGGAAGGATGCTTGGTGAATGGCACCAGGAAACGGCATTTCCAGAGAAGAAACCCGAAGAGGGAATCCCAGACTCCTGGGCCTGGGGCCATTTTCAGGGCCAAATAGCCAAAGGAACCCCGCGAGGTGCCAGAACACAGCAAAATCAAAAGGGGAGGGCATGGTCGATTTATGATGGGACTTTGAAGCAACATCGACCATCCAAGACATCAAAAAGTGGGGCATACAAAACGAGGCGATGACAAAAATGACTTGGCAAGATGAAAGAAAGAGGGTCCCCGTTCCGAACAGGGCATGTGTGCTAAGGGCACAACAAAACCCCTTGTTGGTAATTAAGCCTTGAAATGAAATAAAATAATGAAGAGAAATGATGAATGAACAACATGCAATGTTACAACTCACCAAACCCCTATAATAAGGTGCTACAAATATGCTTGAAATGGTTGCAATGGATGTGGTTCTTGACTCTTTCTTGGAGGATGTTGATCTTGTATAAAAAAACTTATTTGAATCATAAACCCTACATCACAAATGTAAGCACAATAACAAACATGATACAACAATCTCCTTAATATGATTCTTGAATCTTGATGATGGCTCCAAATGCTTGATGAATTGCTCTTGATCTCATAAACTTGAATGCTTGGATGCTTAGAGTGCCTAGATATGAAAATGAGAGAAAGGAACCTTGTATTTATACTTATCTATGCTTAATATCCCGAAATTACACAACAAGCTGACATATGAATTTATTAATTAAAGGAGGCTAAATCTCGCTTGAATTTGAAATTAAATCCTAAAAATACCTTAAGGGTGACTAAGACGCCCTAAGTGGCGTTTTAGTCCCAATGCATGAATCTCAAGGCACAGACTCCAAAAAGGGACCTTTTTAAGGTGCATTCAAAATCAGGGTCCCAATACCTTTTGGGGACAAATTCCCTAGGTGGGGTCTTAGTCCTGACCCAAAAATTAGGGACACATAGCCAAAATCATTAAATTATTATTTATCCTTAATGATTATTGGGATTAGCCAAAAAAAAATATAATTCATTGAGCTTGTGGATGCAAAATAGGACCAATTAAGACATAAATAGGGATAAATAAAGGAAGGCAGGCCCAAAAAAGTGTGAAAGTGCAAGGGTATGCATTTTACTACACTACATATGATTTTCTAGTATGAACTCATAGATTGTCATACGTTTGATGGAAATTCTCCAAGGATTTTTTCTCATTAACTTAACTCTATATATATTCTTCATTATGCATTGAAAATTCATGGTTTATAGTTAACTATTTATTGGTGTAACCATTTCCATGTTTCTTTGGACTATCATCCCTATTGGATAGTTTCATTATTGATTAGAATGCAATTTAAAAGGTTCCCATAAATATTGACAGGTTTCATAGGACTATTGTGTCAAGGTAGTAGATGACTGTGACAAGTTTCATAATACTACCATACCACAAGAGCCAAGAACACACAGTGTGGTGTTACGGTAACATCCCATATTACAGTGAAGTAAAAGAAATAAATGTGCGGTATGGAGGTAAATCAAATACTTCTCCTACATCTCCACAAGAGCCAAGAAGCAATAGTGTGGTGTAGCGGAAACATCTCGTATCACCACGAAGGTTGAGAAATAATGTTGTGGTGTAGTAGTAACATCATGCATCATTGCAAGGATCAAGTCAAAATGGTGTGATATCATAGTTAAACTATAAAATGAAATATCACATTTCGTTGAGGCATTTTTTGAAATAGTTCACTAAGTTCCTTATGTATATTGCTTCAACATTTTCATTTATGTCTAGCAAGGCACTTATAACTCCCTATTGTTATGCTTTGATGGATGTCCCTTCATTATTACTAGATATTTGATGTAGTGCACATTATTATATTGTAAGCCTATTTTTCAGAATGTTTCATTTATCATCACCAATATTCTCCACAAGAACGCTGTCCCTATTTAAAATGATGGAAATGGTTCATATCTCTTAGAAAAAAATTTGTTACAACAATCTTGGAGATGAATTAGATGCAATGTGAAAATCAAAACATACTTGAAGGTTCTTAACAAATCTAACAGTTGTACTAGGGACCATGTTTAAAAAACCAAATGCATTTGCTAAATTTTCACTATGATGGCAGATAAATGATTCTTTTTTTCTTCTATTCCACAACATTAAGTAAAAGTATTGAATCTAAAAATACCCTACTACCTTCATTTTCCAAGCCAATTTCTCTAATTTTGCATAGATCTCCCATTTTTGTGGATGTGATCTATCTCCTACACAAAAAAGCATGTACTATTTTATGCCCTTCAATCTAACTACATGTAGGTATTTTTTTAATTCCTCCTTCTTTCATCAATCTCCTTGCTATTTGAACCTCACCACATTTTCCCACTTCTACATAGATGTTTTAGAGAAGAACATAAGTTGCAGTATTTTTAGGATCCAACTGAAAAAGTGGTGTTGCTAGAATACTGAACTATATTCATATATGATCCAGAGGCACCAAAGGTTTAACTAGCATTTCAGTAATAATGTTTAGGGTGTCCTCAAGATAGCCAGCATGGGCATGAAGGTCAACCATGCACACCTAATGATCAACTATATATGTAATACAATATGGGTTACTGGCATGTGAATTATGTGCATCCCTCATCCACTAAGCTTGCATGGTTGCATGCATCCAAAACACAAGCAAAGCTTACAATGTCGGTATTCTAGAGTGCTTCATTAATTCAAAGATTTTGATAGCTTCCTTGCAAAATCCATTTTTTGCACATTCTACAATCATATAATTTCATTCCATGAGATGACAACCCTTTAAGGAATTCTATAAAACAATTCATTTTGTACTACATTTTGGTGTCAAATCTTTGGTAATTATGGTTAGTTTCATTACATTCAAATTCTAAATTCTGGGAAATTATATATAGTAAATAGATTGATGGATGTTTGGATAGTGAAATTAGTTCTCATAGAAATTAATTGAAATATATAGAAGGATTATTTTAATTGTGGTTATTTTTGTAACAATGATTAACAATGATTTTATAGTGCAACTAGCTTGCTATTTTCATTCAAGATACAAGTCATCAAAGTCAAGAACATACCATGAATCTATGGTACTCTACTTCAAACCCTCAACCTCACTTAGTCTAATCTACTTACATGGGGATATTAAGGAAGTTGCTAAAAAATTAATATATATCATTTATTGTTTGTGAAGGAGAATCATGTGAGATTTAATATGGTAGTGAATCAATATACGATTTCTTAAGTAAAGATGATGTCATAGTTGAGAAACTTGTTGTGAAACATTAGGTTAGTAATTTTTGGATGTTAAGGTTTGCTAGTTGGATATCAAATATCTTTTGTCTTCAACTTAATTTGGAATTTATGTATAAATGGATCCTTCCATGGTGCAGGTATTTACTTAGACAACACATGAACCATGGTTGAAATTTTTGTTCTCTAAATAAGTTTGATGGCATTCTTGGGCTTGGTTTACAAGAAATTTATATTGATAATGTTGTTCCAGTCTAGTTAGTGTTGATAGCCTTCATTCTATAATGTTAAATTCATTCTACAATCTGAGCATGTCACCTTTCTTAAACTTTGAAAAAGGTTTCAAAATCTTGTATTTTAGGCCTATTTTGAAGACTCTATTTAAGGAATTTGTTGACAAGGCTACAATTTTTTAATTGATTTATCTTTCTATTGTGTTTGTACTTTTGTAAACTTGCAATATACAATGCACTTTTATTCTTTTTCAATTGAGACTAATAGTAATTTTTTTGGTTGTATTGAGGCACAACTTCATTCATGGTAGAAAAGGAAACACCCTGTTGCTCATATCAGATGGCACTTTGCATAAAAAGCAGGAAAGATTCTAGCTGGGTTATTGTTGACTACATTGAAGGAGAAAGATTCATATATGGGACATGATCAACACTGTCCTTCTTAGATTTTACACATTATAGCTTTCTTGAGGAATATTTTCCATGTTGTAGAAGGTTTAAGAGATTAAAGGGGCATGTGCTCGCATTGAAGGGCTCCACGCATGTGTTTCCATCATTGTAGATTTTTTTTTGGAGAATTTTCTTTCTTGCAGTCATTTCTATGCAATATTGTAACTCATATTTCTAGTCTTGTGACTAAAAATAAAAATTGTAATACTCTATTTCTAAGCTGTAACTAGAACAACTTTCTTTTATTAATAAAGTTCACCATTTTTTCCTTCTCAATGGTTGACTTATTGTGTACAATTCATCATTGATGTGTATTTTTGTGTTTCATGTTTAAATCCTCAAATATTAGTCAATTAAAATGACTAAATATACTACTAATTAACATCAACTAATAATTAAATTGACTAAATATAGTACCAATTGACAAAAAATAGTGAACAGTGAATAAATAGGACTAGATATATGACAAGTGAAATTAGTGAATAAAAATGACTAAATATACTACCAAATTGATCAAAATGATGATTAAAATTAATGACCAAATACACTACTAATGCACAAAAAGTGGTGAATAAAAATGACTAAATAAATGACTAGTTAACAATAATTAATGACTAAATATATCAGTGAATAAAAAAATGACTAAATAAGTGACCAAATTACAACAATCAATGACTAAATATATCAATGAAAAAAATGACTAAATAAGTGACCAGATTACAACAATCGATGACTAAATCAATGACTAGATATACTACCAAATGAATCAATCAAAACAACCAATAAATGACTAAAAATGGTTTATTCATCAATCTGGTGATGTTATAAATGAGTGGCAATAAACTATTAATGGTCACATGACCAAGTTTAGTCATTTATAAGAAGTTTTTAGTAGTTTTCTCAGTCATATATTGTTGTTTCTGTACTAGTGAAATCCTTCTTATAATTACCTCCCTTAACTTAACGCATCACCTCTAAAACCAATAAAAATGGAAGAGACAAAGAATGAGCTCAAGAGGAATAATTTAGGATTCTTTTTATAGTGTAGAAAAAGTATCCCTTTTCACACTTAATTTGGGAATGATTAACATTAAAATGAGCCTAATGTTGCCTTTATTTGGTGTTGTAATGTGTTTTACACATTCACATTAAGTTTTGGGCCATTTTAAGCTAAATAGATCTAATTTTTCTTAAATTAGTGTTGTAAAGTGTATTCATTTACATCTTCACAATAAGTTTTAGGCCCTCTTCCATTTATGACCTTCAAATCATCATTAATAGGCCCTTAAGACCCTATATTATGCATCTCAAAATTTATTTGAAATTAGATCCTGATAAATTCAATAAATACACTTAATATTCTAACCCCTCGACATTTCCTCATCCTAGAAAGCTAGGATGGGACCCATATGCCACCTTTGGCATATGAGTCCCATTCAACCCCTTTTAAAGGTTTTGAGTTAGAAATCATGGTTTTCAATTCAAATTTTGTGAATGTTAGCATTTGGGATCTAATAAATGGTAAATTAGATGGAATGCCTATATAATTAAGGTTTCAAATCATTATTTCACCTACGAAACCTAAGAATCTTCAAGCAAGAGAGTCTCACCTAGATCTAAAGCCTTCAAGAGATATCTCCAATTATTTAAGAGTATTCAAGAGATGATTATCAAGTGTTTTGGAGCATCAATTCAAGATTCAAGCATCATGGAAAGGTTTTCATGCATCATGTGTGTTTGTGAGCTCAAATGTTGATGTAGCATTTGCAATCCAAGTTCAAGCATTCAAAGCCATATCAAGTGTTGTGATCAAGATCTACATCCATTGAAGCCAATTCATACAAGTTACAGATCTACACTCCAAGGATTCAGCAAGGTTTGGTGAATTGTTACATTCATTTGTTCATTATTCATTCCTTCATGTTATTTCAATTCATTTCAAAGTTTAATTGCTCAAACAGGGTCTGACTGAGGTAGACCCCATCCATTAACAAAAAAAACACCTCTCTCTCTCTCTTGTGATGTGTGTTTTTCATATTTATGTGAGAGAGACTAAATCACCACCTTGGGCGTATGATTCCCTATATTACTATTTTACCAATTTTCAAAGGATCTTGATCTGTCACCTAAAGATTATTGTTTCGTCCCAAAAACCCTAAACTAGGACTAAATTTCCCAGCTTGGCATACGAGTCCTAGTACACATCAAATGCAACAAATTTCAATGTTTTCAGGCCTTGCTTAGTCATTTCTGAATCTCTAGGTACTTTTTTATATCTTTAAAATAGCTATTTTATTTTATATTCTAAGTTTCTAGGGTTTAGTGTATTCATGCTTGCATTTCTCCTCAAAAGCTTCATTCAATGGTGAACCCCCTTTTTTATCACAACTAAGGAAACTTTATCGACCCTTGATATTGTGTATTCCTCCCCTCAATTGAGTCACTTGGTTGAGGTATCTTGGTTTCCTAATGAACTAAGAGTGAAATAGGTCCTAGCCCCCTAGTTCCATCTCTTAAAAGGTTAACACACCTATTTCCTTTAGTTCACTCTTGTAGAGAATTGGGGAATCCTAGATGTATATGATTGGGTAAAGGAAATATACATTACACTAGGGAACTATCAAATCAATATTTAAATTTATAAGTTGAACTTGAGGTATTTGAACCTTCTTTCAATCATATAGTTAAAAGGATAGAACATGAAGTAATAAGGGAGAGTACATTTTCTTCTCTCTTAGGACCCCCAAAATACTTTCCCTTAAAGGTTTTTGGGTTGCTAGCATGGTATATGATGACAATCATTATTTATGTTGGGGACAACCATAAATCTATCAATGAAGGTTTGGTGATGAAGAGAGGCTTGAAGGTTTCAATATCATGACCATTGATGGATTTACCATTGCATGCACTAGAGTAATCAACAAATTCAATAAAAATCTTGGAGAACATAAGGTATGTTATAAATTTTATGTGGTTGGTTTGAGAGATACTGATATGGTTTCAAGTGTACAATGGTTACATTCTCCAAGGGAGTATTCACAAAAATTCCATACAATGGATCTTAATTTCATGGCATATGGAACTTAGAATATCATCCTTAGAGGGGTATCTAATGGAGCTCCATGAGTGATGATATAAAAAATATGGAGAAAATATTTCATAGAGGTCAAGTAGAATGGCCAAAAAATTGCCTAATTCTACCAAAAAAGTCTCCATCAAGAAATAAGGGTACACATCATATTGATATTAAAAAATTATGGATAGGAAAGCATAGTTTTTAGTGACATTCATTTGAGATAGCCACTAGATAGACAATTTTAACATGTTATATATTTAGAATAAAGGGGATAAACCTATTATAACTACACCATACCATCATCCAAGAGGATATAAAGAGGATATTGAAAATTCTATTAAAGAAATTCTTGATGTGGGCTTGATAAGACCTAGATCTAGTCCATTTGCATCTTCAATAATTCTTGCGAAGAAGGATGACACCATGAAAATTTGTATTGATTATAGGGCCTTGAAAAATAAGATAAAAAAGAATAGATATATTATTCCAAGGATAGCTGACATAATAGATTAATTTCATGGAGATAAGTACTCCAAATTGATTTGATATCAAGATAATACCAAATCTTCATGAGGTAAAAATATGTTGAGAAGAAAAATTACTTTTAGGTGTAATTATGGGAATTTTGAATTTTTTCAATGAAATTTCATCTCACTTATTTTCTAGCAACTTTTTATTCATGAATGAATTATGAATTCATTAAGAAACTTATAAAATGTGTATTAGTGTTCTTCAATGATATTTTAATATATAGTAAAACTTGCAAGGAACATATGTAAAACATCTAGATACAATTTTAGGTATTTTGGAGTAGCAGTTTTTCTTTCATAAGCTATCCAAATGAGATTTTTTTTTTAATATATTTTGTGTTTAGGGCATGTCATAAGTGCCAAGGATATTAGACAAGTTGAAGGAGATAATGAGTTCATGTCCTAGACTTATTATTCCTAATTTTCCATTACCATTTTTTGTTTAATTTTATGCATTTGGAAAAGGTATTGGAGATGTAGTGTAGGGAAATTCATACCCTTGCATCTTCACACTTGTTTAGGCTTTCATTTCTTTATTTATCCCTATTTATGTCTTAATTGGTCATATTTTTCATTCCAATCCTAATAAACTATATCTTTTTATGGCTAATCCTGAAAAAAATTAAAAGGGAAATGATAATTTAATGATTCTAGTTGTGTGTCCTTGATTTTTGGACTAGGACTAAGATTCCACCTAGGGCGTCTTTATACTCCAAACATCTTGGGACCTTATTTTCAAAGGCACCTCAAATGGGCCCCTTTTTGGAGTCTATGCCTAGGATTTCATGTCTCAGGACTAAGATGCCACCTAGGGAATCTTAGTCCCCCTTAGGCTATTTTCAGGATTTAATTTCAAATCTTCAAGCGATTTAGCCTCCTTTAATTAATGAATTCATATGTTAGCTTGTTGTGGTTTAATTTGAGGATATTAAGCATAGATAAGTATAAATACAAGGTTCTTTCACCAATATTTTCACTAGGAAATATAACAAGCAATCTAAGTATATCCAACCATTCAAGTATTCGTGCATTCAAGAGTAGTTCATCAAGTATTTGGATCCATCATCAATATTTAGGAATCATATTAAGGATATTCTTGCATCATGTGTGTTTTTAAGTTAACATTTGTGATGTAGAGTTTTAATTCAAGAAAGTAATTCAAGTCAAGATCTATCAAGTATTCAAGCATTTCAAGATCTACATTCAAGCTAGCCACTTCACACGAGTTTCCATATTTCATAACAAGGGTTTGGTGATGAACTATATATTTTTGGGTGTGAGGCTTATAGGATACTCTTGCACTCTTAGGATGTTTCACCTAAAAGGAGAGAGATAAACCTCACAAAAAATCAATGTGGTTCACTCAAATTAAAATATATGTATGATGTTTATAAGACTAAATGAGATGATCAAAATTCAACTATTTCTAAGTAATTGATTGAATTTGAATGTAAAACCTAAGGAATATGCAATGTTTGAAAACACAATGATATTTGTAAAAAGCTTAAAAAGATTAATGAAAATGTAAATTAAACTAAATGGAAAGCTAAATCTCAAAATGTGTGCACTTGAGAAGAAAAAGAGGACTAGAAAGCAATCTGGAAATTTGACAAAATATGATTTTGAGCTGACTGGGACTCATTCGCCACCTTGGTCAAATCAGTCCCAGGTTAAGTTTTTTTCTACACAGAAGTTATTTTCTGCTAACTAGGTATCTGGATCTACATCTAATGCAAAATGCAACCTTAGGAGGGACTCATTCACCATGCATGGCGAATCAGTCCATTTTCAATTTTTATTTATTTCAAATCTCTATTCTACAACTTGACACTTGTACAACACTTTCTAATGGAAACCTGAATCACGATCTCATAAAATTCCTAAAAAATAGCTTAAAATTGTTTATCTAATTGGGGTTTTCCTTGGTTAAATCCCTAGTTAGGTAATTAAACCTTGAATGGAGAAAAATATGCATAAAACCCTAGCCTTAGATGTGTTAAAGACTAGGAAATCTTGAAGTATGCCAAAAACCCTATTCTATTGTGCAAGAATAAGAAATGAAAATGTGATTTGAATGATGCAAGATCTAAACCCTAGAAATATCACAACACATCAAAATGGAGATAAAATGACATGCAAATGGAATGTAAAGGAAATGCAAATATTAATTTGAAGATGGAATCACTTTGAAAACAAGTCTTTAGGTGTGATTTGATGGCTAGTTACATTTCCTCAACCTAGATTTCTCCATGATTCACCATAGGTATCCATCATCAACTCTTTGCAATGTTGAAATTTGATCCAAAAAGTGAGCTTCAAGACCTACAAAACCCCTAGTTTTCTTCCCAAAAACTTCAACTTTGTCAATTAAACTTGTTGTAGAAGACTTGAATTTAGAAATTTCTTTTATGAAATGACTAAAGATGTGCAAAATTACGAAAAATGGGTATTTATAAGCAACAACACCTAATTTTCTTATTATTTAGAGGCCAACATTCACAAAAAAATTAAGTTGAATCAATTGAATTCTCACTCAAAATTGAAATTTCCATCAAAGGGGACTCATTCGTCACCCTTGGAGAATGGGTCCCACCCGAGTGGACTTCACCCAAGGTGGCAAATGGGTTCCACTAGTGGTTTTTGAAGGTGAGTTTTTGGGATATGGATGAATTGAACGTTGTTTGTCAGGATTTAAGCGATTTCTGAAGTGAAACTAGCCTCTAGATAAAAAAAATAACGTGTCTTAGGGGCCTATAAATGTTGTTTTGAAGGGTAAATGATGCATGGGTACTCAAAACTAGGTCTAACTAGGTGTGAAATTGTCTCTTTTCTCAAGAGGGTCCAATTTTCTATGTCACATTTAGCCCCCACTTTACTGCCCATATGACTCTACGTGCATATGTAAGCTAAAGGACTCTAAATAGTGCATTTTATTACATAAAAAGATACTTATTAAAAAGATGGAAGAATGAAGCCCACGGTGTAGTTATCTACAAAACCACAATAGTAGGAGCCACATCCTACAACACACATTCATTAATTATCCAAAAACCCTTTTTTCTAACTCTTAGGAATCCAATTCGAGGGTAGATGTATGCCCCCCCTAATTCCACTTTCTTTTCATTGGTGGAATCAAGGTAGCAATCTAGCCACGTCAAATAAGAAACATCATATCATAGGGAATTTACAAGTACCATGCCACATAAAGATAGATGATTGATGATGTTGGGTGTAGAATCATGATTCCAATGCATCGAATGGCATAAAAAATAGAATACCCTAGCTCCCCTTATGTTGATTTGAAGAAAAGATGCTATCTGAACTCTTAAGATAAAATAACCCTAAGTGAATGCATAAGAGTAATGATGAAAATAGGTTAAAAGAAGTAGAATAAAGCATTTGTCACTTACTATTGTAATTTACCTTCTTGTAGCTTGAGAGTGATGAGTGAGACGAGAAGATGTTGAGTAGATGGGATTACAAGCCTTCACGATTGGATACACTTTGAGAGCAAGTGGCACACGATGATCTATATTATGAGGTGGGTCATTTCTGGAACTTTTACCTTGTAATTTTGGAAATTTTTAATGATTTTTAAAGTATGGAGAGGTTAATTTAGGATCTTGGATTTTTTTTTCACAAAGTGTCCCCTTTTTTCACAAAGTTTCCTATTTGTTCGTAAAGTGTCCCTTTTATTTGCAAAGTGTCTCGTTTCTTCACAAAGTGTCCCATTTCTTTGTGAAGTGTCTCGTTTCTTTGTGAGATGTCCTAAAAGGGTTATAAAGTTTCTAGGGCCATTAGAAAAGCATACTAGATCTACTTTAGCACACTTGCATGATTAAATATGTAAAAATTGAAGAGATTAGATGGATTTTGGATAATTTTGTGATGATTTTGGTAGGTCCTCGCCTAGTCATGATAGCAGCTAAGGGGAAGACAACTTAATTTTGTAAGATACCATACTCTAGGTCTATTAACAACAAAGATAAAACATTTACATACAATATACATCTATTGGGAATATCTTATGCCACCTATGAGATATCATGATGCCATGCTTATGGCCCTGTGTGAGCATTGGGATGTCGATACATGTACCTTTCATATTCCTACGAGTGAGATGACCATCACTCTCAAGGATATACACTGCATTCTTCAAGTTCCTATTTGTGGAGAGCGGGTATATTTTCAAGGGGGATCAGTCATTCTACGAGAAGAATGTGGATATACAATATTGCCTAGGTGGACTTGTTCACGATGAACATGTTAGAGCATGAATTGAGCTTCCCATGCTTCTATATTCATGAGTTCCTACTGTTAGATGGATTATGATGCATACAATGGTTCTTGTTCTCAATCCTGATGGATGACTGACACACTTAGATGGAGGATTAGTACACTTGATTCGAGGGATGTACGAGCACAAGACATTTTATACATGGGGTCGTTGCATCCTAGAACACTTATATTATGATCTTGGCATATTTTTGTTTGAGAGATCGAGATTATGGTGCACTGAACACTTCTGCAAGTGTGGTTCCTCAAGCATATCACATGCACCAGGCCTATCAGATTCCCTTGTGCTAGAGCTACAAGATATCCATGGGAATTTGACTATCCTCTATGAGACTTGTGGCAATTTGGAGATTTAAAATTTTGGAGGGTGAGATTTGACCAGCTAGAGGAGAACGAGATCTTATGGAGACCCTATCTACTCACTCTACAGTGGCCACATCCCACAAGACAACTGAGGAGGATGCAAATGGATAGGTTTCTAGTTGGGAGGCATTTCTATGTTGTACGAACTTTCTATTAGGGGTGAGTCATGCAATAGTTTGGAAAGATGCAGACACCACTGAGGTCATGCCCCTTCATTAGGTGATCAGTGCAGAGTGCTCAGAGGGTAGGTGATAATGTTTGACTTTCCATAGATCATGTTCATGAGAGTGATTTTGATGCTTGAGATCATTATTAGCCACCAGTTGTTGACACTGATGATGTTGGTAGCACATATGAGCATGAGGAGTGGTGGTCAGTGACACAACCAGCTCCTATGTTCCCCATGGATGTCCCTATAGGTGATGCAGGACCAACACCAGATGAGGGAGATGAGCCAAAGGAAAGTGTAGAGAATGTATGATATAGTCTAGTAGACATATTTACTGATGTTATTGATGAAGAATATGAGTCAGAGGTTGATCCTGACTATGAAGACCAAGATGGAGGAGAGGATGAGGAGGAGGAGGAGGATTATTGGGAGGATGAGTATTATGAGGAGGAGCCACCCCTAAGTGAGAGTGATGAGATAGTGACTAAGGATATGTACAAGCATGGAGAGTCCTCACATGCTTATAGGAATAGATCACATGTGGTAGCTAAGGTAGACATCGACACCTAGAGTCATAGAGAGACTAGCACATCCTCCATGCCCCCCAAAGAGGATGAGGTTGATATTCTTCATGCATCTAGAGGCATAGGTGATGATATTTTTGATTTTACACATGTACTTGAGTATATTTATGCTTTGTTAATATATATATATCATGACAATGTTTATTGATTATGTACCTTGTCTATCTTGTAGGAGCAACAAAAGAATGGTGAGAGTTATATCGTTAGGATTCCCTAGAGATAGTTCTTGTATCCATCGACAAGGAGGAGATGGATCCTAACTACATGCCCCCACCGATCATGGAGGAGGAACTAGAGTCACTTAGACCTTTCATGAGATTATAGGAAGTGTACGAGAGTGTGAGGAGATGACTCCATCGAGCTGAGAGTGTAGGATAGTCATTGCAGACCTTAGTAGAGGTTGAGAGACTACATGCAGAGGTAGCATAGGTATGAGCACAGAGGGATCAGATGGTAGAGGAGCATCTTTTCCTATTGGTCGAGTGTAGGCTCTAGAGTATGTGCTTAGACTTGGAAATTCATGGTCACAATCTCACATGACCATCTCGTGATGTCTAGGTATTGGATCCCGAGTGCTAGATCTTGAGGGGTCAAGTTCTCACAAACCTTGGTGATTTTTTGTATGATATTGAGATGTATATAAAACTTTGTGATATATATACATGCATATTTGGTGTTTTTATGATTGGTCTTAATGTGTTTTAATGTTAAATACAATGTGATTAATTAAATTAATTTATGGTAAAAGTATTTGATTAATGTCTTCATGATTTGACAGGATTGATGTGATCTAATGTCAAACATATTTTAGTTTTACTGTAGATACAACATTGTTGATTAAAGAAATATATTAAATTAAATACACCTATAACTCATATAAGGATCTAATTTAAAATAACACAAAGGTGAATAGTATGAATCTTAAAGTAACTATAAAATGAACTTAAATAATTACCTTAGTGTTCAAGACAAACACAAAATTAGTTGTCAAGGAAAAAGCAATGTGAAAGTTATTTATCGAATGACATCAAATAACTTTAGACAACACTACTTTAAGTATCATACTATTCAAAGAGATTAGAGGTAATACTGACACAAAATACTAACATAAATGTGTGGCATTAATAGGTTCCTTAAGGGGTGTTCTGCCAAGCTCCATTAAGATATAAGCCTCAAACCTATAACTAGTATCAACTATGTAAGGTCCTAACCAATTAGGGCTGAATTTATATTTATCTTCATTGTCAATATTGGTATTACATTGATTCTCAGTAAGAACAAAATCACCCTCACGAAACGTTCTAGGGATGACATGTGTGTTGTGTTTTCATTGTAATTTTTTGATGTAAGCTTAGAGATATTTAAGAGCATTAATGTGCTTTTCATCAAGCATCTCAAGTTGGCACAATCGTTGGTATTTATAAGTGGCATCGTCAATAAGGTCTTGAAGAGAAATTTGCAATGTAGGAATTTCTAACTCCAAGGCATGATTTCATCAGTGTCATAAATGAGGTTATAGGGTGTGGTTTCTATGGATGATCTAACACTTGTTCAATACATCCAAAGTGCATAATGCAATTGTGTATGCCAATCCTTATGATGTTTGTTAATAGTTATCTTGAGGATTTGTTACAAAATATTATTAGTGTTTTTAGCTTATCCATTGGATTGTGGATAGTATGATGTGGAAAATTTATGTTGAATGTTGAATGTTTCAAGAAATTTCTTGACTTCGGTATTCTTAAATGGTGTTCCATTGTTTGAAATGATTGTAGAAGGGAGGCCAAAGTGAGAAATTATGTGTTCCAATATGAAATGACAAATTAATTTGGTAGTTTTAGAACAAAGAGGAATAACTTCCACCCATTTCGTGAAATAGTTTGTTGCGGTGATGATAAACATATGTCCAAAAGAAGAGGGAGATGAAAATTTTCCAATTAGAACCAATCCCCATACTAAAAATGGCCAAATGGGAACTTGGGCATGAAACTCAGAAGTAAGAGCATGAATCAAATTGCTACATTCTTGACATTTGTGACATCATTTAACATAAGTGAAGCAATCCTTCTCCATATGTCTCCAATAATAACCCATACGGATAAGTTTTTGCACTAACATTTATCCTCCAAAAATGACCTCCATAGGCACCATCATGAGCCTGTTAAAGTGCTATAGGGATTTCAAAATCCTTAAGACACCTTAATAAAAAACCATTGAAAGATCGTCTATACAAGGCATTGGCAAGGATCACGTATTTAGTGGCTATTTTTTGTAAATTATTTTGATTTTTTGTTGTTGTAGGTTTGGGAATAGTACAATGTTTTAAATAATTGTATATTGTATCATACCATTCACACGAGTCATCTTGAGTTATTGTTAAAATATCTTCTAATTGAGTATCAATTGAAGGTTTCATGATGGGATGAATAACAAAGGTGAAGTCTGTTGAAGGATCATGTGGGGATATAAGAGAGGCCGCACTTTCCATTGGATCCACATGTCTATTGTATTTTCAGGGGATGTTATCAATGGTGAATGATTCAAACTTCTCTAACAGTTTCATTGTAAGATACTTGTATTTTGATAACTTGTCATGTTTAGTTTGATATGTACCATTGATTTTTTTGATAACTAATTGGGAATCACCAAAGATCTTAATATTTTTAGCACCCATTGTTAAAGCAGCTCGCAAACCTCCGATTAATGCCTCATACTTAGCTACATTATTTGTGCATAGGAAATTTAATCAATAGGACAAGGGAAGAGGTTGTCTGTCAGGTGGAATTAATATCACTCCAACACTAAAACGTATTCTACACTTAGATCCATCAAAATACAATTCTCATGTTTTAATATCAATGGTTAAGACACTATCATCAAGAAAGGAGTTGTGATTAGGTAAAGCAAGAGGAGAGGGAGAACCAACTAAGTGATCGGTTAAGGCTTGTCCTTTGAGTTCTTTTTGTGAAACAAAATTAAGGTCAAACTCAGTTAACAACATCACCCACTTAGCTAAGCATCTAGAAAGGTTTGTTTTGTTGAAGAGATGTTTAAGGGGATCAAATTTTTTCATGACTTGTATTTCAACATTTAGTAAATAATGTCACAATTTACTAGTAGGGAATACAAGAGCTGAAAATTATTTTTCAATTAGTGAGTATCAAGTTTCATAATCAATTAAGGTTTGACTGATGTAATAAACAAGGTGCTCCTTTCCATGATCATCTTGTTGAGCCAACAATGTTGAAAGAGCTTGGGTTGATGTAGCTATGTACAAGATAAATGGTTTGTTTGGCACAACAAGTTGTAAAATAGGTGGGGTTGCAAGGTATTGATTTAAAATCTCAAAAGCCTATTTATAATCCTTATCCCAATCAAAAGGTGCACCCTTTTTAAGAAGATGCGTGAAAGTTAATGTGTGATCAGCTAAATATGCAATGAAACAATAGATAGCTTGAATTTGACCTTATAACGTTCACAATTGAGAAATGATCCTAGGATGTGGCATGTTAATAATTGCATCAATTTTCTTTGTGTCCACCTCAATTCCTCTGTGATATATGACAAACCCAAAAAATTTACCACTATCTACGCCAAAGACACATTTTTTCCGATTTAATGGCATATTATATTTACGTATTTGTTTGAAGCTTTACTAAAGAACAATTACACTATCTTGTCTTGTTAAGGATTTAACAAGGATATCATTAACATAATCTTCCAAAATTTTATGGATGTAATCATGAAAGATCAATGTCATTCCTCGTTGATAAGTTGCATTGAAATTATTTAAACCAAAGGGCATCACAACCCAACAAAATGGTCCCCAAATAGTTGTAAAGGTGGTTTTGTATTGATCTTGAGGATTAATAAGGATTTGATTATAACCAAAAAATCCATCCATGAATGACAACAAAGAATGCCTAGTAGTTGAATCCATGATCATATCAATATTAGGAACCTGAAAGTCATTTTTTAAAGAAGCTTTATTCAAATCACAAAAATTCGCACATTTCCTAATACGATTATTAGGTTTAGCAACTGCAACAATGTCTAAGATCTAAGGAGAATAATCAATAGGTTGAATGAAGCCTACATAAAGGATTTTTCAAGCTCTGCTTTAACATGCAAGGCTATGTTAGGGTGCATTTTTCTTATCTTTTGATGAACGGGTTTAGCATTTTCAAGAAGAACGATGTTGTGTCATAATTTTTGGGTCAATTCCTAGTATATCAGAATATTTCCAAGAATTTTTTTTAGGAAAATCATGAAGTAAAGTTGTAGTGTCCTCTTGTTCTTCATTGTCAAGGAACTTCCCAATCTTAATAACTTTGTCTTTATCATCAATTTCTAGGTATGTGCAGGATCATCATGGAAAAACAGGCCCTTAAGTGGCAAAATTTTTAGAAAAAACAGAGTTAGGCAACTTGACGTAAAAATTTGAATAATTTATCTATATTATTTTGAAAATAAGTAAGAATAGAATATGTAGCAAATTGACCATAGTTTCTAAACTTCTAGGTTTGTTTTTTTTTTTAAAAAGCAATTTTGGTGAAAATTTGAAATTTCAATGTAGTGGTACTTAAATTTGAGGGAAAAAATAAGAAGTAGGTGTTTGTCTGACCACCCTAACCACAATAAAATGATAATATTTTTTTATAAGATTTTAGATATAAGTAGAGGACTCATGCACTGATGTGATGCATATTCTTTTGTAATTTTTTTCAAAGTAAATAATTAATTATGATTTTTTTATTACAAAATTTTAAAAAATATAAAAACTCGTATGTCTGACCACCTTAACTTGGTCAAAACTTCATGAAATTCAATTTTTAGTTTTTTAGTCCTATAGTATGTGAATTATAGAATGTGACACATTTTTTGGATTCAAAAAATGTGATACTGTTTGAAAGCTATAGATGTTTTTCAATCAACCTATCAATTAGGACTTTAGTCATAATTTGAACAGAAAATGAATAATAATTACTTATTAAATTCAAAATAAAGCATAATTTATATCGATGGAAAGCTAATAATATAATTTAAAAACCCTTTTCATTTCATCAATTTTTGGTAAAAAAATAGTTGTCAGCCACATACCCATCATATTGCAACTTTTTGGCCCATAATGATCCTGCACATACCTGTCCATTGGTACATCAATTGTATCTCCTAAAGGAAGGACATTAGATTTAGGAACTTCAAACTCATATGATTCCTCGGTGATATCACTTTCTTTTTCCTTGGTAATGATCATAGCACGAATAAATCATTTTATGGGAGCAGGAGAGGATGTGTTATGATAAACTCATAGTATTTGTTTCAAAGTTTCATCACTGTCAACATAGTGCCATGATTGTGGTGAATTCTTATCAAACAATTCAGGATGTTGGATGGTGAGGTTATATTTTGGTTGACATGTAATAGTGTTGATGTTCAAATGTGGTCGTTGAGTAGCATTTGCCGCCTTAGAAAAATAATAACCCAATCCTTTTTTTGTTTCTTGTGTACATTAGGTTTGATAGGAACACAAATACCTTGTTCATATTTTCCACACCCTTTTCCAGTATATCCTAATTGTTTCACAAGTTTATATCCTTTTCCATAAATTCTTTCCATTTTTGTCAGAGTAGGTAAGGATTGATAATCTATCTCACCAAAATTTGTTGTGTATGTTGAATTTTCTTCCAAAGTAGAAGAGATAGATGTTTGAGAAGATTTTTCAGAATTTTGAGTGGACATGATGCCTGGTTGTTCTTGATTCCCATATTTATTTTGTGTGATTATGTATTCTCCCATAAATGAAGGTGTGAATTCTAAGGATCTCTAATCATCACTGAATAATTTAGATACTGATTCCTCATCGTTGTGTTTAATTTTGAAAGGGTCTATATTGGATGTTGGAATTAATGTTTTCAGAGGACTTGTAGCTCCTTTTCCAAGCTGCAAGCAACTTTCAAGCTCTGACAAAAAAAGCTACTCAACAAGATTATTTGATGACAAAAGGAACTACAAATTTTTGTAAGGTTGTTTGAAGAATAGTGTGGTAGTATGGTGAGTTCTAAAGTAAATCCCAAAGGGAAATCTTTGTAGTAGTATTCTTTAATTTTTTAATAAGATCATACTCCTTTGTGTGTGGGAGGTAATGAGGAGCACTAGGTGGATTGGGTAAAGGTAAAGAGGGTGGGGTTGGTTGTAGCAGTTGTGAATTGTTTTGGGTATTATATGCATGAGCAACAATAACATTACTTGATTGCTACAACACATTGGTTTAGGTGGGTAAAGAGTGTAGCCAGGTTTATTGGAAGGATAAAGTTTATGCGAGGGTAGGTAAAGAATGAGTTGATGTTGAATCACATTAACATCCTTGCTTTATATATCTTACAACAAACCTTGGTGGATGATTTGAGTGAGATGAAATATTGAAGAGAGACATCTAACAAGTTCAAGTCATCACGACTAAAAGGTTTGAGAGGTAAATTATCATAAATTGGTTTAAGTTGTTCAACATCAAAGGTGTTAATGTTCATTATTGTGGGTTGTCACAACAAGCCTTAGTGGATGACTTATGTGAGATGAAGTCCTGAAGGGCTTCATTTAACAAGTCAAAGTCATCACAACCAAAAGGTTTGAGGGATATGTTAACATTAGGTGGTTTAGGTTTTTCATTGCAAGCGTTAGAGAATAAATTGAATGAGAGGAAGCCTTGAAGAAATTCATCTAACCTATCTGCATCACCACTACTAAGGGGCTTGGATGAGATGCTGTTTCTAATTTGAACCATTTGTTTGAAAGGTTATTTTGATATTTTGGTTTTTATGTTTTTATGTATCAATGAATCTAATCTAAAAGAACTAGGAATGAATACTAAAAAGGAAAGTTGAAAAAATATAAGACTATCCATAAATTCCATGAAAGAAAATGATCTACTTATGCTAATGAAATAGAAAATAATTGAACTATGATAGAAAAGAAACTGCGAGAAATAGAAATTTGCAAAGCAATAAACTAAATTCTAGAAACGCTGATGAAAAAATTGTAGTGGGACTAATTCACCCAAGGTGGCGAATGAGTCCCAAGGGAGGTAATTTTAGGTTTTTTTCTGATTGTTTTGGCCTTTTTGAATCTTTTAGGTCTATACATTGCAGATAGAGATTGATAATGCAAAATTTTGAAATGAAGTAATGAAATAAGATGCAATAATGAACTCTAAATTATGCTTGCACTAAGGCAAGTTTAAGGAGCCCTAGGATGCAATAACAATGCAAAATATAATGCAATTAAGTCCTAGGATGCAAATATAAATACAAATTAGAATGATATGATGCTCAATATGAAGGTTTGGGTATGCACAAGATCATGATGGGCCAAAATGTGGCGATATGCTTGGTATGTGTAGGGTATGTGGCTAACGACTTCTTTTACCTGAAATTGATGAAATGAAAAGGTTTTTTAAAGGATATTTTGAACTTTCCACCAATATAAATTATGCTTTACTTTGAATTTAATAAAAAATTATTATTCATTTTCTATTTGAATTACGACTAAAGTTTTGATTGATAGGCTAATTGAAAAACATCTATAGCTTTCAGACAGTATCACATTTTTTCAATTTGAAACATTCATCACATTCTATGGTTTGCATACTATAGGATTTTAAAAAAAGAATTAAATTTCATAAAGTTTTGACCAAGTTAAGGTGGTTAGACATACGGGTTTTTATATTTTTTAAGAGTTGTAATAAAAAATTCATAATAAATTATTTCCTATTAAAAAAATTACAAACAAATATGCATCACATCTATACATGAGTCCTCTACTAATATCTAAAATCTTATAAAAAAATATTATCATTTTATTGTGGTTAGGGTGGTCAAATAGACACCTACTTCTTATGTTTTCCTTGAAATTTAAGTACCACTGCATTGAAATTTCAAATTTTGACCAAATAGATTTAAAAAATAAAAATAAACCTAGTATTTTAGAAACTACATTTAATTTGCTACAAATTCTATTCCTACATATTTTCGAAATAATATAGATAAATTATTCAATTTTTTATGTCAAGTTAACTAACTTTGATTTTTCTAAACTTTTTGCCACTTAAGGGCCTGTTTTTCCCATGATGATCCTCCACATACCTGTTCACCAAAATGAACCATAGATTTTTGGGTGTGGGGATCATAGGCTACTCTTGCACTCTTAGGATGTTTCACCTAAAAGGAGAGAGATAAACCTCACAAAAAATAAATGTGGTTCACTCAAATTAAGATTAGTATGATGCTATTAAGGCTAAATGAGATGATCTAAATACAACTATTGCTAAGTAATTGATTGAATTTGAATGCAAAACCTAAGGAATATACAATGCTTGAAAACACAATGATGTTTACAAAAATCTTAAAAATATTTGAAATGAAAATGTAAATTAAACTAAATAGAAAGCTAAATCTTAGAATGTGTGCACCTGAGAAACAGAAGAGGACTAGAAAGCAATCTAGAAATCTGACAAAATATGATTTTGAGTTGATTGGGACTCATTCGCCACACTAGGAAAATCAGTCCTAGGTCAGGGTTTTTTCTACACAAAATTTGTTTTTCTACTAACTGGATATTTCGATCTGTATCTAACTCAAAATCGCACCTCAGGAGAGACTCATTCACCATGCATGGCCAATCAATCCACTTTCGAATTTCTATGATTTTAAATCTCTGTTTTGCAACTTGACTCCTATAAAGCACTTTCTAATGGAAACCCAAATCGAGATCTCAAAAAATTCCTACAAAATAGCTTAAAATTGTATTTCTAATGGGGGTTTTGCCTTGGTAAAAACCCTAGTTGGGTAATTAAACCTTGAATGGAGAAAATTTTGCATAAAACCCTAGCCTTAGGTGTGTTAAAGACTAGGAAAGTCTAAAGTATGTCAAAAATCATATTCTATTATGCAAGAATAAGAAATGCAAATGTGATTTGAATGATGCAAGATCCAAACCCTAGAAATATCACAACACATCAAAATGGAGATAAAATGGCATGCAAATGGAGTATAAAGGAAATGTAAACCTTAATATGAAGATGGAGAAGAAATGGAAGATTGAATCACTTTGAAAATAAGTCTTTAGGTGTGATTTCATGTCTAGTTGCATCTCCTCAACCTAGATTTCTCCATGATTCACCATCGGAATCCATCATCAACTCTTTTCAATGTTGAAATTGGATCCAAAAAGTGAGCTTCAAGACCTACAAAAACCCTAGTTTGCTGCCCTCAAACTTCAACTTCCTCAATTAAACTTATTGTAGAAGACTTGACTTTAGAAATTGGTTTTGTGAAATGACTAAAGATGTGTAAAATGATTAAAAATGGGTAATTATAAGAAACAACACCTAATTTTCCCATTGTTTAGACCTAAGAGGCTGACATTCACCGAAAAAATAAGTTGAATTAATTGAATTCCCACTCAAAATTAAAATTTCCCTCAAAAGGGACTCATTCGCCGCCTTTGGAAAATGGGTACCAGAGGGTCCAAGTCATTAACCCAAGGTGGTGAATGGGTCCCACCAGTGGTTTTTGAAGGTGGCTTTTTGAGATATGGATGAATTGAATTTTGTTTGTTGGGATTTAAGTGATTTATCAAGTGAAACAGGCCTCTAGATAAAAAATAATGGGTCTTAGGGGCCTATAAATGTTGTTTTGAAGGGTAAATGATGCATGGGTACTCAAAAGTAGGTCTAATTAAGCATGAAATTGTCTCTTTCTTCAAGAGGGTTGAATTTTCTACGTCACAGGTGAGTTGCAACATAGCATTTTTTTCATTCATCATTTCCCTTCATTATTTCATCCCATGCCAAGGTTTAATTACCAACAAGGGGTTTGACCAAGGAAAACCACCATTTACTAGTTAACAATCAACAAGCTTTACCTCTCTTGCATGTTTTTGTTTACAAATTTAGGTTAAATACTTGAAGATCATTTGTGCAAAATTTCAAAGTTGAAAAGTTGCATTACAAAGTTGTCATCTTCATGGAAACTCACCTACAAGACATATCTAGAAGTTTTAGGACCTAAGATCTAAGAAGAAGGAAATGTAGACATTGAGCCTCGGGATCACATTCAGAGATTACATAAAATCAAGATGAGACTAAGTTGGCAGCAAGGGCGTCTTAGTCCTCACAAGGGTATTTTGCAAAGATTCTTTCACATTTTGTTCCAACATCCAAAGATTCTACATCTACCTCAAAAAATAGCAACAAAACTAAGACAATAGTCAGGGTGTCTTAGTCCTTCCTAGCATAACTTGACAAAATTTTTGCATCTCCAGAATCCTCATCACATTTCTATACTTCCCAAGTACATACATCCTAGCTTTTTGTTTCTTAATTTCATCATTTTTACTCATTATTTGGATTGAATTACTAGGTTTTGTGAGTTGAATGTTAAGTTGTCTTTTCCAATATTTTTCTTGGTAGTTAACCCCTCAAAGTTTAAAGAACCCCCTCCTAGGTCTTCCTTGTTGAGAATTGACTCACCTTTTTGTTGATAATCAATCCAATTTGGGATCTTAGGACATCCTTGAATGGCAATTGAAAAATAGTGGTGTTCTATGACCTAGGTTATAAAGCATCCCCATTCCCCTATTGTTCATTTTGGTCAACATGACATGTTACAACATTTTTTTTTCTAATTTTAAGTTCACTAAAGTCCTAGATCTAGGTTGCATTCATTCTTGCACTGCATCTTGCATTAGTGAAAGTGCATCTAGGGTTTCTCATATTTGCAATAGTGAAAGTGCATATAGGTTGCATTTTTTCTTTCTTGCATCATTTTATCTCATTGAAAAACTAAAAAGTGCATTGTCAATCATCCTAATGACATTGTTATTATACTCAAAATTGAAAAAATTGCATTCAAATTTGCATCCCATTGCTTGTCATTAGTTACTTTTTCTTCCATTCATTTACCTGGTTTTTTGTTTCTCAACATCAAGTCTCTGAATAGGCAACTTGGGAACACTATAAAAAATACATATTTTGTTATTTTTATGAAAAAAACCTTTACTAGGACTAAAACACCCTTATTGGTGTCTTAGTCCCTCTATGAATTTTTCGCTCAAAACCATGTCTATGTTGTTTGCTTCCTATTCCAATTTGTGGAACTTGAGAATTCCATCAGTAGAACCAAGATGCCCTAACTAGAATCTTAGTCCCTATTGACTTTGACTTTCTAGTTTTTAGGATTTGAAATTTTATTTTCTATGCTTTCATTTGGTACTTTCAATTTCCTGTTATAGATTGTAGAGATATTGTTACTTCAATTTCTTTCATTTCAAGTGTAATGGTAAGCATAGGATATTGTGTTCATTGCATTTTCTTTGGTTTATCCCTTGCATGAGTTGTACTACTTGGTGTCCTTCTATTAATACTATGGTTAGATGAAGTGCAAGACTCATGGAACTCTACAATAAAAAACTCATTGTGGATCTTAGGTTATCTAGCTCTCTTACCCCTAGCATTAGTAATAGTTCACTAGGTATGGATTGTACCTTTCATACCTCTTTTTATATGCCTAACTTACCTACAAGTGCTATGCCAAGTGTTCAAAAAATGGTTGATCATATCCCTCAAGAAAACATATTGAAAATGCATGAAGACCTAGCCCATTTACAAAATAGTGTGAGTATTGAAAAAATTTCCAACAATATTATACCTACCATAAATAGTATTCACTACATGATGGAAATTTATGAAGGACTAGAAGTTGTGTGTAATAAAACTCAAATCTTTGGAAAACATCTTCCTTCCACCACCAATGGTGCTCAACCTTCAAACAATGTGCAAAGCTAAGGAAATAAAACTCCTCCCCATTCAACTATAACCTCTATTCCCACCTATACAAATCCTTGAGTGACCACGGTGATGCAACCAACTAGAAATATCTTTCCTACCTTGAACATTTCTGCTAGTGCTCCTTATACATATATGTGGCATCTAACCTTATATCTCTTCATGTAAGCAATCCATTCACTTATCCTCACAACACATGCACACCATCACGATATTCACCTCCATCTCAAAACACAAACAATGACCCTATCATTAACCACCTTTTACAAATCCTTTCACCCATTCAACATCAATTTTCCACCATAAATCAAATCAAAATGGTTTTCCTTCATACTATGTCAAAAACAATGCACTATCTTTCGAGATATGGAGGATCTAGTGCCACAATGTATATATATCCCTAGATTCAAGAAATATGGAGGAAAGGGAGATCCTACTAATCACGTTATTTCCTTTACTGCCTTGTGTAGTGACTTTATCCTTGAGGAAAAACTTTTGGCTAAGCTTTTTCCCTGATCCCTGAAAGACATTTCCTTGGACTAGTTTTATACATTACTGAATAACTCAATTCATTCATTTAATGAACTTTTTGAAGCCTTTATTAACCATTTCCAAGTGTGTATGGTTCCTGAAATGACATTGACTTTATTTCATGTTACCAATTGCTTTATTCCCAAATTATTGTGCAAATTCTTGATTCTCACCTTCAAAAGATGTTCATAGAAAATTTACAAAGTAACATACGAGACAAGATTACCATGATGAAATTCCCTTCCTTCATGAACTTGTGCACTTCCCTTTGAGATTTTTCAGAATTCTATAGGTAGTTGTGAACCAAACACCACCTCTACCCACCTTGAAAAGTTCAAATCTTCAAACCAAAACACCTACGAGCCTTTTAGAAAACAAAATAAAAGTTTCCTTCAACTAAATTCCACCTCCCAACCTACCAAACAAGTTGATACCCAAGTAGTTTCTATAAAGAAGAGTAATCCTTATATCTTTGGTGATCTGCAAAGACAATTTACTCCCTTACCCAACACACTTCACAACATCATGACTTATCTAATAAACAAGAACACGCTTACCTTACCTCCCATTCAACCTCTTGATCCTAGCTAGCTATTACCTTTGAGCTTTAGACACAATGCCTATTATGTTTATCACCAACAAAAAGGACATGATATAGAACATTGCAAGTGTCTTAAACATCTTGTGCAAGACCTCATTGATTCTAATCATATCCAAATTTGAGGTGTGAATGACAAAGGTAATAAATCTATAGCTCCACCTAACCAAAACTTGCAAATCTTTACCAATCCCATGCCTAAACATAACATTTCATTTGCTAAGGCTAGTGAAACTAAGCCTGATGTGATGAGCATTGACACAGATGATGAGAACATGAACAATAATGAAAAAAAACCTATGGATGATGATGAAAAGAATCCTATAGAGACTAATGTCCAAATTCCTATTATTACAATGATAGGAATGATTGAAATAGAGCATTGTAAACTACAAACCAAAATTCTTATTGACATTACTTTCTCTTTAGAAGAAACAATTGAACATGCACTTGATGGTCCTCTTTACATAGCCGACATAATCAATGACATGCCTACTCTTGGTATTTTAATTGATCCTATCTATGGAGAGAATTTGATCACAAAGGAACTCTTATATGTGCATGAACTTACTCAAGATAGATATGATAAACCAAAAGCAGGGATTAAAATTCATGATGGTTTCGCTCATGCTATGATGGGATTGATCGCACTCCCCTTAAAAGTAGGACCAAAGAAATTAAATGTATCATTCTCTATCATCTCTAATTCAAACCAATTTCATGTGAAGTTAGCCTACAAATGGCTTCACTCCATAAATGTGGTCCCATCCATTGTCCATAAGTGCTTAAAGATTCCAGTTGGCAATGGAATATTTATTGTGAACCATAGTGGATTTAGACCTCTATCTTCCCATGGAAATTTTTCTTTAGACTATTTTTGGCCTGAACCCATGGAACTTATAAGACCTCGTGAGGACTTCCCTTTCATATCCTATCAAAATTTCAAGGAAAAATGTATGGCCAGGTTGTCCATTAAAATTTTTCCAACAGTTATGATCAAACCTCGACTGCTTGAAGAAAACAATATTGAGCTTAAAGCCCTTCCAACTAACCAATACCCATCCATAAAAAATACCTTGTCTATTTCCCACAAAAGGCCAAGAGGGAACCAAACAAGTCCTAATCTACCTTCTAAGAAAATTTATAAATTCAAAAAGAAAGTGGTTGCACAACCTTCCATTCTTTCTTCCATTCTTCCCTCGCAAGAAGAAAATGAACCTATGGTTGACAAACCTACTCCTACACAAATGAAACTTGCAAAATATAATAAAAGAAACAAAAATGCTAGAGAGTGTAGGTGTCAATGTCATGCTATTGCTTAAAAAATGAACGAAGAGAACAACATAGAAAATAAAAATTTAAACTTTACAGAAGTAATAAACAATGAACCTCCTCCATTACCAAAACCAATAGCTCCTATGTCTCCAACATAACAAGGACCAACACCTTCTATGGATATTATCATCAGTCCTCCTACTGTGGTTAACTTGGATGACGATGAGGAAACTACTAAAATTTATGAGCAAGTGCACAATGAGTTGAATTGTTATTCTCCTCTTCCATGAGCTTAGACGATAATAACCATGGTGATCCTCCTAAACTAAGTGATGCACCATGTGTTGAACCTTTTGATTCTCCTATTTCAGCACTTGATGATGTACCTCTCGCTAGTGATATGCATTTTGCATATACTAATCAAGACTAGGATGTGGATGACCTTTTGGATGGTTGACTCACATTTTCTTTACTAGTCTTTTTTATTTCTTTATTTCTTTGTTTTTGGTTGATTTCATATGTGTAATGTGATCCCACATATTGTTTGATATTTCCTCTCTATATGCACTCTAAATTTGTACCTTCATTCTTCCATATGTCGTAAGCCTTTTTCCTTTTCTATGGTATTTACCTTTTATTTTTATTTACCTTTTCATCTTTTTTCTTGTGTTTTCCTTTTGGGGATGATGCAAGGCATTAAGACACCCTATGTCTCTTCCATGTTGACCCAAAATATTTTTCATTATCTTTTCTTTTTCTTTCATTTTTTCCTTGTGTTTTCCTTTTGTGGATGATGCAAGGCATTAAGACACCCTATGTCTCTTCCATGTTGACCCAAGATATTTTTCATTATCTTTTCTTTTTCTTTCATTTTTTCCTTGTGTTTTCCTTTTGGGGATGACACAAGGCATAGAGAAAACGTATGTCTCTTCAATGTTGAACCAAATGGATTTTCATTTTATTTTCACTCTCTTTGTGCCATTCTTCCAGTTCTATGTGTATTTGGGGAATGATTACAATTCTAATCTTTCTAATATAATTGCAAAAAAGATAGATACTAACCTCAAATCCATATATCTCTTATGTGTTTCTAGGGGAAACCCTATTTTCCTTTTTCTATTTCATGTTTTGGCTTCTTTAAATTAATTTCTCATAGCATGGTGTTTAGAAATTTCTTTAAAGTGGGGGCATATATTGGCATTACATTGGCATTATTTTTTCATGATTTCATTTGCATTTGTTTCCATGTTCCTTGATGTGATTTTCTTACTTCATGCGATGTGTTTTTCTCTTTGTGGTGACATTAGGAATAATGTCCTTCAAGAGCTTGACCTATCTTAGCATATTACATTCCTCTTAGTCGTGATGTGACACACTACATTCCCTAAGTTACAAATCTTTTATCCTTTGATTGGTCCTCTCTTGGAGACATTAGGAACAATGTCCTCTAAGATTAAGACCTCACACGAACAAAGAAAAATCCCTTCGAACATCTGTCTTTCCTATTGCATTTTCTTTGTGTACCTTATTAAAGTCATGGAGATATGGCTTTGATATGGTCCCCTATGGCTCAACTAGTGAACAACTAGCTTCACTAGCCCTTGTGAGTGTGCATTTTCTTTTTGTGCCTTATTAAAGTAATGGACCTGTATGGATTTGATATGGTTCCTTTGGGCTCACCTAGTGAACAGCTAGCTTCACTAGCCCTTGTAAGCATGCATTTTCTTTTTGTGCCTTATTAAATTCATGGAGGTATGGCTTTGATATGGTCCCCTGGGGCTCACCTAGTGAACAACTAGCTTCACTATCCCTTGTGAGAATGCATTTTCATTTTTTACCTTATTAAAGTCATGGAGGTATGACTTTGATATGGTCCCCTAGGGCTCACCTAGTGAACAAACATCTTCACTATCCCTTATGAGCGTGTACTTTTCTTTTTTTCCTTATCATAGTCATGAGGGTATGACTTTGATATGGACCTCTTGAGGCTCACCTAGTGGACAACTAGCTTCACTAGCCCTTGTGAGCATGCATATTTTTTGCATAGTGGGCAACACATTCCACTTGTAAACCTATTTTTGGATAAATAGCCTAGACTTGGTCCATAGCACATTAGATGACCAGTCGAATCTTGATCTGTAGCTTTTTTTTTTCTTTTTTTCTTTTTTTTCTATCTTTGATGGTGTATGTTGGTGATCTGGTTATCACTTCACATATCATTTGCAAGTGTGTTCCTTTGTGCCTATGTTGGTCTATCATAGGATCTTGATCTTGGGGACTTGGTCACCCTCTTGATTATTTTCATCCTATCTTACTAACAATCGTACATTTGAACCCATTTTGATTATGTGGTTGGCTACTTTAGAGTGATTTTGAAGCAAGTTCATCCTCTCACTAAAGTGGGGGCTAAATATAGTGTAGGAAAATGCATACCCTTTCATTTTCACACTTTTTTAGGCCCACATTACTTTATCTATCCATATTTATGTCTTAATTGGTCCTATTTTTCATCCACAAGCCTAATAAACTATATCTTTTTATGGCTAATCTCAAAAAACATTAAATGGCAAATGATAATTTAATGATTTTGGTTACATGTGTCCCTGATTTTTGGATTGGGACTAAGATACCACCTAGGGAGTCTTTTTCCTCCAAAGGTCTTGGGACCCTCTTTTCAAAGGCACCTTAAATGGGCCCCTTTTTTGAGTATGTGTCCCGAGTTTCATGCCTCGAGACTAATATTCCACCTAAGGCATCTTAGCCCCCCTTAGGTTATTTTTAGGATTTAATTTAAAATCTTATCAGTATTTAGCCTCCTTTAATTAATGAATTCATATTTTGGCTTGTTGTAGTGTAATTTTGGGATATTAAGCATAGATAAGTATAAATACAAGGTTCTTTCACTCATATTTCACCTAGAAATATAACAAGCAATCTAAGCATATCCAAGAATTCAAGTATTCATGCATTCAAGAGTAGTTCATCAAGCATTTGGAGCCATCATCAAGATTCAAGAATCATATCAAGGATATTCTTGCATCATGTGTATTTTTGAGCTAACATTTGTGATGTAGGGTTTTGATTCAAGCAAGCAATTCAAGTCAAGATCTATCAATCATTCAAGCATTTCACGATCTACATTCAAGCTAAACACTTCACACAAGTTTGTAGATTTCATAACAAGGGTTTGGTGAGTTGAAATATAGCATTGTGTTCATTCATCATTTCCCTTCATTATTTCATTTTATTCCAAGGTTTAATTACCAACAAGGGGTTTGACCAAGGAAAACTCGCATTTACTAACAATTAACAAGATTTTCCTCTCTTGCATGTTTTTTTTTGTAGATTTAGGTTGAAGAATTGCAGATCATTTGTCTAAAGTTGCAAAGTTGCATTACAAAGTTGTCATCTTCGTAGAAACTTACCTACAGGCTAGATCTGGAAGTTTCATGACCTAAGATCTGAGAAGAATGAAATGTAGACATTGAGCTTCAATATCACATTCAAAGAGTTCAAAAATTCAAGATGAGACTAAGTCGATAGCAAGGGTGTCTTAGTCCTCCCAAGGATATTTTGCAGAGATTCTTTCAGATTGTTTTTTGACATCCAAAGATTCTACATTTACCTCAAAAAATAGCAATAGGACTAAGACAACAATAAATGTGTCTGAGTCCTCCCTAGCGTATTTGACAACATTTTTTCATTTCCAAAATCCTCATCATATTTCTAGACTTCCTAGGTACATACATCCTAACTTGTTGCTTAATTTCATCATTTGCATTCATTATTTGGCTTGCATTACTAGGTTTTGTGAGTTAAATGTTAAGATGTCTTTTCCAAGATTTTTCTTAGTGGTGAACCCCTCAAATCTTAAAGAACCCTCTCATAGGTCTTCCTTGTTGAGAATTGACTCACCTTTTGTGTTGATAGTCAATCCAATTTGGGATCCTAGGACATCATTGAATGACAATTAGAGAATAGTGGTTTTCTATGACGTAGGTTATAACGCATCCCCATTCCCCTATTGTTTAGGAGATTTCATAATTCAAGGAGGAAATACAATAGATTTTGAGAGTAGAAAATTAATAAATTTAGAGAAGCGATATTCCATTTATGATAAGGAGATGTTGGTAATTATACATGCACTATAAAATTATAGACAATATTTAGTTTGTGGAGTTTTTTTTGTGAAAACTCATCAAAATAGGTTGAAGTTCTTATTGGGTCAAAAAATATTGAATTATTTCCCAAAAAAATGGAGAAGAAAATTACAATATTATTATTTTGAAATATATTATATGAAGAGAAAGTGGAATGTGGTAGTTAGTTTACTTTTTAGGAGGCTTAGGTCCTATGCTCATTATTTATACACTCTACTGATTGGAAGGTTTCCATTATTGAATTAAGCAATGCCAAGAATATATTTTTTATTGACATCCTTCATGATGTTGTGAAAGATGAAATACATTTTGTGATGGAATCGCTAATCATCTTCAAAAATAGAATCTATTTGGTGCATTATTCTAAGACTAAGGAGAATATTTTGAAAGCCTTTAATGATACTCCAACAATAAGACATCAAGGGTATTTAAGACATATAGTTAGATCCATGAGATGTTCCCTTAGAAGGTTTTGGAGGAGGATGTCACTAAGTATATTATAGAATGCATGACCTTCTAATAGAATAAGAGAGCACAATATTTTCTAGTAGGCCTACTTCAAAACCAATTCAAATTCCTAAGAAAAAATGGAAGGTCTTGTCCATGGAATTCATCATAGGTTTATGAAAGGTGCAGGGTAGAGATTTCATTTATGTTGACATTGATGGGTTGATGAAGTATGCATTTCTATTCCTTCAAATTTCAACAAACCTCAAGTAGAAGTCATATTCTTTAAGGATATGTTTATATTGCATGTCTCTCCAAAAAACATTATCAGTGATGGGATAAAATATTTCTTAGTTATTCCTTGAAAGAATTGTTTCACTTGATAGATATGAAACTCACATTAAGTACCAACCACCTTCTCCAAACTAATGGAAAAACAAAAATAGTGAATTGGTGGATTAATCTGTACATAAGAATTTATTTCAGACCATTAGACCCCATGGATAAAGTGGTTTCACTTGGGTGAATATTGGTACAACATCTCATGCACTATAGATCCAATGGGATGACACCTTATATAGCTCTATATGGTTATGATGCACTATCTTTCACTGATCTATTACTTTCAAATAGTAGATTACAAACAATAGGTGACTTTATGGATCACAATAAAGACATATTAAGGGAACTAAAGGATAACTCACAATGAGCTTATAATTAACAAAAGACATGAAAATTGAAAAGAAATAAAGAGTTCCTTTATGGTAGGAAACTTGGTTTTCCTACATTTTTTCCATCCACATTAAAAAAATGATCTTAGGAAGAGTGAAGTTGAAAATTTCATACCCTAATACTATGGAATACACAAAATAGTGAACTTGATTGGTGAAGTGACCTATGATTTGGAGCTTCCATACACTAGCAGGATTCTTAATGTTTTTCTTGTGTCTTTTTTGAAGAAATTCCTTTGTCCACACATTATGCACTTAGACAAGTTTTCACCCTTATGGTAAGTTCATTTTGATCCCAAAATAAGTAAGGGACACCCACTTCAAGAACTTGAGGAACAAGATCATCATAGAGTATCTAGTTAGGTGGGAACTTACCTACTAGTTGAAGAAGCCACATGGGAAAGGCCCAAAATTATTGACCATAATAATTTACATTGGTTGAGGAAAATAAATCTTTCAGTGGGAAGATTTATCATTTCCCTTTCAAAAATACAAAATAAAATACTACTCACCCAAGGTTATTTTAGAGTTCAAGAATCAAATTTGTTCTTTGAGTTATTCCTAGGAGCTATCAAAGGTCAAGGATTGGGTTTTATACTTGATACATGCTATAGACTCGTCACAGAGTAGGGATCAAATCTATTGGTTGACATGTATGATAAATCATTGTCATAGATCAAGGATCAAGATTGCTTCTTGTAGTATAAAAATTTGTACTCCTTTCTAAGAAAATGTATAATTTCACACTTAGTTTGGACCTATTTTAGAGAATTTACATTTATGCATTATTAAACCTCATTAATAGGCCCCTAATACCCTTTATTATGTATCCCAAGGCTTATTTTAATTATTTCTTGATAATATAACCCACACTGACTAAATGTTACTAATTGATTTAATTCCCCTACATAATCTAGGTCCTAAACTATTAGGTTAGGACCCATTCACCCATGTGTGAATGGGTCCCCTTTAAGTTCATAAAATTGAATTAAAATATTTTTTCGAGGCATTTCAAGGTCCTAAATTCAAATCTTAAGAGTTAGATTTTGGGATTTAATAAATTATAAATTAGAAATAAATCCTATTGTGAACCCTATTTCAAACTTGCATGGAAGAAACAAACAATCACACTAATAAATAAAAATGCAAGATTAAAACATGAGTTCCCCATAAAATCCATCTGCACTATTAGAAAACAAGGAAAAATATGAAATACTTGAGCAAATATAATCGAAAATAACTATTCCTCATTCTTAAACAAAGCAAACACTTGATCTTATGGGGGATTGGTGCTACTTTGATGTGGAAAGTAGCCATTTCCCAACCCCTTTAGATAAGATAATGATAATGATGGAAAATATCATTTTCTCAAATGAAGAGAGTGACCTTGCATGATCTTGGAGATGAAATGTTAAGATTGTGGATTGATAGTGGCCAAAATCAGCTCTCCATGTGAAGAGAATGACTTTGCATAAAGATTGTGGAGTTGTGGAGATGATGGAGAATTTGCTCAAAGTTGAAGCTTCTATTTAAGGATTTTCAAATGCTAAGTGTTGAAGAGGGACCAATGTGGGACTAAGATTGGACCAATGAAAGGACACTTGTCATCATGTGAGTGGTTGATGCATGTGAAAGATTTGGGAAGTGTGCCCATGAGGGAGAATTTGAATTCAAATTTTGCAATAAATTTTGAGAGGGGGACAAGAAAAACAGCAATAAATGCAATGTTGGAGGGACAAATCAACTTGTCATGTTAAGTGAAAATGAGGGTTTTAATAAATCAATAAATTGATTTATTTGTGCAGGTGGAGATATCTAGAGGATGTAAGTGGGTGGGTTAGGTTAGGCTAATTAGGATTAGGCTAGCTTAATGGTGATTAGGTGAGTTTGACTTTTAGGACTTTGATATTTGATTTATTTGAATTAGAAAATGATGGAATATTATTTTGGATTTAATTTAAATGGATGCTTGATTTATTTAATTAAAGGTTGATGTGAGACAAGTTGATTTATTTAATAGTCTTGATTTACTTAGTGAATGGATATGTTGTGTTTGATTCATGAATGAGTGGATGCATATGCATAATGCTAATTTGACATGTCTAAATTTTGCCCCTCTTTGAAGCAATGTACTTGTTGGGTTGGTTCAAACAATAATATTGCTGCGATTAAAATGATTTTTTTATTTTATTTTTTAGATGCCCCAGCATAAAGAAGTACACTGGTACATTGCCCCCTTAAGAGATCGAGTGAAAAGATTCAATTTGAGGGTCGATCTCACAATAAAGAGGTTCAATATGGATGGTTATGGATGATGATGCAAATGAGATGATTTTAAGATGCTTAGAATAACAAATCTATATTATTTTAAACAACTTAAATGATGATATGATGTGATGATGGATGACATGGATGATGTGATATGCTATGACTATGCAATGGATGATTTATGGGATGCTTAGACTAACAGATCTATATTATGATGATGATGCAAATGAAATGTATGTGAAATGATCGATGTTTCCTATTATGTATGATACGAATAATATGTGGTATGCTCACAGTTTTGTGGATGCAAGATGAATGCATGATGGTGTATGATGGATGCATAATGGATGCATTGGCTATGTTATGTTAGCATGGAAATTAGATGATGACAAGAGGATCCAACAAGTCCATGATTTGACGAGACTTTATTAGAGATGATGATGATGATAGATGATGATGATGATAAATGATGATTTTCTTATCAAGGATTGGTACTTTTAAAAGGGCTACTTACCTTATGTTTGATTACACACATAGATACGATGCATCAAGGTATAAAGAACCAGGATGGCATTGTACCTAGTGCGATGGAATTTGAATCAACAAACAAATAGGAGTATTCTTGTTCACACTTGACATACGGAAACCTTGCTAGGATGTACCTAACAAAGCAAGTATTCCCCAAGTTATTTTACAAGAACGTCCAACAAGCACAACAGACAAAATATAATGATCGTTGCCCCATTCCTATCTCTCTAAATCCTTCATTCGGATATCATCGAGAGGTCCTTGGAATGAGCACAATAAGATAAATCAAAAGAAAAGATCAAGTACGCAAACAAGCCAATGTTCTTCATATCTCTAGCCAAAGGGATTTGTTTTGATAGGATAAGAATCCAAAGTGATATCCAAAATGATGCCCATTGTTAGAACGATATATCCTAGGACACGCACTATATAGGATGATGATGGTTTGATAAGTTGATTGATAGGCTATTGATATAAGGTTGACTGACATGTTTGTGAATGATCAAGAGTTTGATTTTGTTTTTGACAGTTTGTTGTTTGCTTTTGATTTTGATTTTACGATTGAAGTTTTCTTTTTGTTGATTGTTGTGATTGTTTCCATTTGCATTGCCGAAGGATGAAGGTGACGATCAATTTATTATGGATGATTGATTATTGTAGGTGCAAGCGAGATGAGACGGATGGATTTTTTTAAATATTTGGATGTTTTTGATGTTTTGAAATGTTTTGAGGCTGTTTTTGGGTTTTTGGATTTTTCAAATGTTTTTGGATTTTTGATGTTTTTTATTTCTTTTGGATTTTGATGTCTCGAGGGTTGATCAGAGATGAGCCTTGCCTACGTTTAAGCTCAGAGATGACGTAGTTCGGATTCCAATATTTTTGATCTTTTTCGATGTTTTGGAGTGTTTTTGGATTTTGATATGTTTTGAATGTTTTTAGATTTTCTGATTTTCTGATGTTTTTGGATTTTCCCATGATTTTGACAATTTGGATATGGATATGTGTGATGATATAAGTGCTCTGTTTGGCATTTTATTGAAGACCAAGCTAAGGTTGACTGATCGAATCGATGGATTGATGATGACAATGATAACATTGTTGGGGATACACAACAATGCAAGGTTTTGATTGATCAGGATTGATGATGATAAAATTGTTGAGGATGCATAACAATGTAGGGATTGATTGATTAGGATTGATAATGATAACATTGTTGAGGATGCACAACAATGTAAGGATAGTGTTTAAGCAACACAATGATCAGGAAGGATATCCTAAGATTATGGATTGATTGGCTTCAATTGATCAGGATTGTTGAAGCTTGGTTTGGAACAAAAGATGTTTTGGATGATTTGATGTGATGTTGAAGGATGCGTTAGATGTGACTAATAGTGATTGTTTTGATTGATGTTTGATGAAAGATGAAGCTTGATAAGGAATGTCTTCTTGTCAAAATATGCCATGGTCTAGTGATTTGGATTCTAGATCACAAATGCTCTGACCAATTTGGTTTCATGTTTACCAATGTTTGGACCACCAAAAAAGGTGAAGGATATAGATAAATATTTATTCTCAAAGCAAGATGTACATATCTGCCCCCAATGTCTAGCAATGTATGGAGTGTCATGGGTGGATGCTCAGATAAGTGTATGGATGGAGGGACATGGATTATCTTGCTATAAGATAAGGTGTTTGGATAACGAATGCTCATTTGGATAATGCTTCATGGCTCATATAACATTGGATAGGATAGGATCAATGAAAATGGCCCATGTCAAGATGTTTACCGTAAGCAAGCATAAAGTGTGCTCCAAAATTTCATCAAGATCAAGATAACTAAGATGGCATATGCAGATATATGCGAATGGATTGGATAAATGGTTCATGGATGGATGGATTTATTATGGATAAGATGGATTGAATGCTTGATTTATTATGGATGGGATGAGATGCTTTCACCTGAAGTGGCACACGTAGATGCTTAATTCTACTCATGACACCTGTTTGGTAGGTTTTCATCATGGTCTTGCCCAAAGCGCCGCCCATGCAGTGTTCACTAGAGGACAATTTTTTTTCTTTACTATTTTCAATCCTTTTTCTTATTTTTTTGGATTTTCATGATTTTTATTTTTATTTTTTTGTATTTTTCTAAAAGATTTTAAGCTCATGCTGAATCATGAGGTGTTGTTGATGTAGATGCCCCTGTCATAATGTGCCATCGATATCCTACTTGAAGGGGCTACTTTACTAAGATACGTGCACTTAAATGCAACTTTTGGGATTCTTGATCTGCTTCATCGATACTAGAGTTAACTTTGTCTTTATGCACACATTGCGATAGAGTGCCCTTTGAATCCTTATGATGAAGGGTCGTTGCTAATACATGGTCAATGTGAGAATTGGATATCATGGATGGAGGCATGGATGGAGTGTGTTTAAGGATAGGAGATGGATTGGTTGACAACTTGGAATCTTTGACTCTCCAAACTTGGGAAGATGAGAAATGATGGGTGGATATGGAAGTGTACCTAGAATTAGGACCAACTACTTGATACACTTTGTACATCGCTTGAAAAGCCTGCTTTTTCTTTTGTGAACATCTTTGATGGATACTTTTCCCTCTTTTATTTTTCCCCATAGTTTCTTTGACTGATGGAGTTTGATAGGGATGATCTTTCTTTGTACTCTTTGGTATCCATTTGTATTTGATTTTTCCATTATGCTTCTCAGTTTCTTTTTATTTGATAATGTTCTTTGTACTTTGATTCAAATATTTCTTTTGACGTTGGTCCCAATTCGTGGATGGGGTAATGGGTGGATGAAGATTCGTGGCATGACTGGTTGTAGTATTGACATTAGTTTCATCATAATGATTCTTCATGCTCCCTATTTTGACGTTTTCTTGAGATGAAGTTTCCCCTAGTATGGTGGTAGTAGCACCTTCATGCTTTGATTCTGCCTGTTCTGAGAGCTCTTGTTTGAAATGCATTCTATCATAAATGACCACCGTAGGTGACATTGTTTTGATTTGTTGCTCTACTAACTCTAAATTATATTGTTCTATCTGACTTACTTCCTTGAGTGGATAATACTGGATATCTTCATACATGATGTCCTTAGTCTAAATTTGGGATATATTTGATCGTGATGTTGATAACTCAATTTGACTGTAGGAGTTGATAATCTGCTCTTTGTGTGTAATAGAATTTTGTTCTAGATGAAGATCATCTACGTGTCCATCCAAAGAAAGCATCTCAAGGGTAGATGGATGAGTATGGATATGATCATCTTGCATAGATAGGAGAGTGTCCATTAGATTATTTTAGTATCTTGAAGATACAAATTCTTGATCTTGAATGATTTCAGAGTTGCTTTCGACATGCTTTGGATCAAGTTCTTGACATGGGTCCATTTCAAAGGATGGATTGCTTACCAAGGGTTCTTGGATGTTGTCATTAGACATGTTAAGTGGTTCAACATTCTCAAGTGTCAAGTTTAGGATTTCTTCAGTATTTGTAACCATGAGGTCGAAGGGGGTCAACATGTCTTGGAAAGGACCATTGCTAGACATTAGTGAAAGATTTTGATCATGCTTTGGAATAAATTCTTGAGATATGTCCTCTAACTCATAAGGCAATGTAGAGACATTTTCAATATGATCATTGGTCAATGGATCAAATAATTCTAACACTCCTTGAAAGAGATCACTAAAAAGTGGCTCTTGATGTATGGTGAGTTGATCATCAGATTGTGTAGATATATCCTCAATGTGCTCCTAAAGGGAGAGGTTTTGATCATTCTTTTCGACAATTGCGGTGGAGAGATTGTGAATGTCTTTGACCATAGAGTCAAGTGATGTTGATATTTCTTGAATTGGCTCATTATATGATATCTCGTGATTCAAAAGTGACTCTTGACATATATCGATTTGATCATTGGATGAAGTAGACATAGCTTCAAGGTGCTTAGTGATGGATTGATCTTGATCCTTGTTCTCAATAGTTGTCATTTTTTGTGTTTGTGCTTGTGTTTGTTGAGTAGCCTGAGAGGCTTGGGAAGCTTGATAGGCTTGATGCACTTGTCAAGCTTGTCTTGCTTGTTGCATGGCTAGATATTGTTGGATGGCCTTTTGGTATGACTGGTGAGCTTTTAGAGCAATGCCATATTGTCTTGTTGTGTTTGGTTTTGGTGGTAGTGGTGGCGGATTCGAAATCATGTTGGATGTAATGACAAGTGGTTGAGATATGCTTGGAGTGATTGTGGGGATTTGAGATGTTATGGGCATGATAGTGGTGGTTGGAATGATTGAAGGGATAGTGATGGTTGGAATGACCGAAGTGATAGGTCCTTGGGAGACCGTATTTCAATTTGGGATCAATGTTGGTGTTTGATTAGATGCCATCCATTGGTGTGATGATGATGGTATATTCGAAGGATATGACATGATGGTTTGATTGGAGTTAGGTGGATTGATTTGGATGGAGTAATTGGTGCTAGGTAAAGAGGGAAGCCCTAAACCAGGGGATGATGTTGGTAATGGTGGTGGAGTTTTCCCTTGGTGCAATGCCTCAACTATTTTAGAAAGTTTCATAATTTGATCTTGCCAAATTTGTTCTTGATTTTGATCTTGACTCCCTTGATATAGTTTATTCGGCTCTTGTTTAAGAAAATTTGGAGTGTGTACTTGTGTTTGATTTTGGACAATGTTCTAATTTGGGATGACACTCATATTTGGCATGATAGGTTGAAATTGACCATTGTTCATGTTTGGAATATTCATATATGATTTGAAAATGTATCCATCCCAAAGTTTGTTTGATTCATGTTTCAAAAACTTACACTTGGTACGTTCTCCTTTGGCATGTAGGGATTTAGTGGGATGCCATTGTTCATTTCAACGTTCATGCATTGATTGTTCGATTGATAGACTTGTAGGTTTGGGCTTGGATTTACCATCGAGAAATGTGTTCCAATATTTGATTTGGGTATACTCACACTTGTTGTTCTATTGACATTTGTCAAAGGTAAGGGTCCCATGTATGGATTGTATACGTGTGAGTTTTGATAATCAATCAGAATTGTAAGGCTTTAAAGATTCAATTGATTTGGATTACTCGAGATGTATGGATCAAGTTTGTATTCCATGTTCTCTTGTGTTTTGACCTTGTTGCAAAAGTGACCTCTAAGGTTCTTAGGACCAATGACGAGATGGAGGATAAAATGTGTAAATTATGAGTGTTGAATGTTTAGGGACTTTGGATCAATGCTAGACTTAGGGTTTGATTTTGATTGGTCGATTTGGATAGTGAACTTGTAAACCCTAAGATGTTGGATGTGATCTTATGATGAACTTTTTCAAAGGATGGTTGATTTAATTAAATGTATGAGAAAGGATGCATTCCCACACACCTAATTAAACAAATGACTTTTATTTGATTTAAGGATGATTTACCCAAGTCTAGAATGATGTTTCCAAAGTTCTAAAATTGTTTTGTGAGATGGAGATGATAAATGTTTGGGGTGGATGAGGTGTTTGATTTGATCCTAAATGAACTTAGGAATAACTTTGTTTACTAGGCCAAGATATTGAAGAACATGCTTTTCTCTAAGAGTAGTTCAAATCAAAAGACCAATGTTTTCTCGAAAGATGATAAAAAGATAAACAAGCACATGTGTGGTGTCAAATTTGTAATCTTTGCTTTAATGACTTCTTTTTACCAAAAACAGACACTTGATTATGTTTCAAACTGAATGTCCAATGGCACAACTTCTTTTCATCCCACAAAGTGCTATGTAGAAGTTCCAAGAAATTAGGACAAGGGCTGCCTAATGTTGACCTTTGTAAGAGAAAATTAAGATGTAAACCCAATTACTTAGAAACCTCTAAGGACATAATCCCAAGGGTAAGAAATAGTTCTTGGGTTTTTTCAAAGGTATTTTCTCTAACTAAGGGGTTTGAAATTTTGATGATGGTGTTGAATGTTGGTTTTCCAATGTTTTCAATAAATGCACTGTGTTTTCAAACAAGCAATGTAACATCCTAGCTCAATTGGTATGTTTTTCTTGGTGGGCTTGCCTCATGCCCTTCATAGTAGACGAGATGATTTTACATGCAACCAAGGATAAAATATAAAGGTATGTTAAGAATGAAGTCTTAACCTCTATATTCTAACCAAGATCGGACATGGCAAGTGACTTCTTGGAATCTAAGTTCCAATGCACCACTTTGATAAACTCGCTTAATGGATCAATTGGTCACTAAAAAACAAGGGTTCTAGTTCAGTCTTTTCATTCATGGAGATTGACCAATATGGCAAGAGTCCCCTTTCGGATCCATCTCGTCAGAGCCAACCGCGTGATACTGGCGTTTACTCCAATACCCACATTTATATCTCGGTTGGAAATACTCTTGGCTTTAGAGTATTACCAGTTGATTCATTCCCTTGGGTGAGTACTTTTTCCCCAAGGCAGGCCCTCTAGGATAAACAAAAGAAAGCAAAGACAAAATCCATAACTCGATCAATCTTTAACGACTCAAAGAAAGAGAATATACGCGATGATGCTCTACTCACAGTCACACAAGATGTTCAATTTTAAACCCAAATTGAAGTGTGTAGGGGCAATTATTTACACAACTTAATGTCACCAAAAGCCTTTTGATTCTCAAGATCGCCGTGAGGCGCGAGAGAAGCGCATATGTCTTTTGATGATATTACTTTGTGTAAATAATTACAAAACAATAAAGTCACACATTCATTTTATCCTTCAAAGCAATGATTTGATTCGTTTTAAAACACCAAAGGAAAGATGAAGATTTTCTTGTTCAATTTTAGCCCAAATTGAAGTCTAGTAGGTGTGTATGTTTCAATTTTAATCCAACTTTGAAAAGATCAAATCAATGATTCATTTTAAACCCAAATTCATCTAATTGGTCTAAAATAGAAAACAAAATCAGCATTGTGTGCCCTAAGTTAATAAGCATTTAAAAATGCTTTTGACAATTTCAAGTTCACAATCAATTTTCCAACTTAGATCTATTTGGATTTATCTGCCTTGATGCAAAGTAGCTTTGAAGTTTCACCCATATGTCATCCTTTTGCAATGTTAGTTTAGAAAGTAAGATTAAAGTTATAAAAATTCATATCTTAGCAACTTTCTAATTCAAGACTTATGCCAATTACTCAAATCAAATTTCCAAGGGTAGACAAGTTTTCCAACACAAGGATTCTAACATCAATGAAAATTATGAATATTGAGTGAAAGTCCTATGATACTACCTAAATGATGTCACTCAAACCTAAATAGATTTTTAAGATTGAAGATTGTGCCAGGCTAAACTTATTCCATTGATTAATCTGAAAATAACTAGCAATCTCAATGTACTTCTTTGCACAAAATTTAAGTCATAAAAGACACCTTCATTCAAGATATCTGATTATTTGCAAGATCCAATTCTCAGATTCATGGTGATCTCTTCACAGATTTAGGCATTTATATTCAAGAAACAATGCAAGGCAGTAAAATAGAGACATAAGATTGCACTCCGTTGTGCTCAAGATTTAGTATGTTTTACTTTATTGAAACCATGTTGCATGATTCAAATAAAACAAATTACTCATCAAATGTGAACCCTATTTCAAACTTGCATGGATGAAACAAAAAATCATACTAATAAATCAAAATGCAAGATTAAAACATGAGTTCCCCATAAAATCCATTTGCATTGTTAGAAAACAAGGAAAAAGATGAAATACTTGAGCAAATATAATCGAAAATAACTATTCCTCATTCTTAAACAAAGCAAACACTTGATCTTATGGGGGGATTGGTTCTACTTTGATGTGGAAAGTAGCCATTTCCCAACCCCTTTAGATAAGCTAATGATAATGATGGACAAGATCATTTCTCAAATGAAGAGAGTGACCTTGCATGATCTTGGAGATGAAATGTTAAGATTATGGATTGATAATAGACAAAATTAGTTCTCCATGTGAAGAGAATGACTTTGCATAAAGATTGTGGAGTTGTGGAGATGATGGAGAATTTTCTCAAAGTTGAAGCTTCTATTTAAGGATTTTCAAATGCTAAGTGTTGAAGAGGGACCAATGTGGGACTAAGATTGGACCAATGAAAGAAGGAAACTTGTCATCATGTGAGTGGTTGATGCATGTGCAAGATTTGGGAAGTTTTCCCATGAGAGGGAGAATTTGAATTCAAATTTGGCAATAAATTTTGAGAGGGGGACAAGAAAAACAGCAATAAATGCAATGTTGGAGGGACAAATCAACTTGTCATGTTGAGTGAAAATGAGGGTTTTAATAAATCAATAAATTGATTTATTTGTGCAAGTGGAGATATCTAGAGGATGCAAGTGGGTGGGTTAGGTTAGGCTAGAATTAGGATTAGGTTAGCTTAATGGTGATTAGGTGAGTTTGACTTTTAGGACTTTGATATTTGATTTATTTGAATTAGAAAATGATGGAATATGATTTTGGATTTTATTTAAATGGATGCTTGATTTATTTAATTAAAGGTTGATGTGAGATAAGTTGATTTATTTAATAGTCTTGATTTACTTAGTGAATGGATTTGTTGCGTTTGATTCATGAATGAGCGGATGCATATACATAATGCTAATTTGACATGTCTACACCTATAAAGCTAAGTCTTTCAATCATTTTTCACTAGAAAAGAGAGAGATTCAAATGAGATCACAAGGATTTACACACAAGAGCAATGAGAAATCAGTCAAGCATTCAAAGTTGAAGTCTTGGAGAAGAATTACACTTGCTTTTGTAGGTCTTCAAGCTCATTTTTCCAACAAGATCAAGCATTGTCCAAGATTGATGATAGATTCCTATGGAGAATCATTATGGATTCTAGGTTTTGGGATATGCACCAAGCCATTCAACCAAGCCTAATGACTTGTTTCCTAAGTGGTTCCATCTTATATTATCATTCTATTTTCTACCTAAAGGAAGGTATTATCAGATTTGTGATCTATTAGAGTGATTTGACATCTCCCAAAGTAGTTATTAATCATTGTTCATGTTTCATTTAGCGATCTTATTCTAACACACTTGAATATGGTTTCTTTGCATTCTAGCTCTTATTAATATTAGACACATTTAATATTAGGTCTCACACACACTTTCATGTTTCAAAACTATATTTTTCATCAAGTTTTAATTACCAAACTTTAATTTCTAGAAAAACAACAATTTTGTTTTGTAGATTTATAACAAGTATAGATATGAGGGTGAAGCTTCAAAAGTGTAGAAAGGAAGTGCAAACACAAGAATCAAGTCAAATTTTCTATTTTTTCAAAAATGGAGACCTAGACTCATTTTCCGATGGGTGAATGAGTCCTTGAAATCCTCACAACACCATCATTTTGTGACATGTGCACAACTTCTAGACCTTCTTAGATTTGCTAGATCTTTGTTGTTTCTCACATTTTTATGCTTACCCTACAAGATCCAAGTGTTAGCTTGCATTTTTTATTTGATTTACTATTTCTATTTTTTAATTGTTGTTTAAGTTGATACCCCCATCCTCAAGCATAAGGAAATAAGTAGATTCCCTCATTGAGTTGACTCACCTAAGGGTTGTAAGTTAATTCTTTGTGTGGATCTCATTTCATAATGAAAATAGGAGGATAGGTCCATTATACCCTCATTTCCCCATTCCATAATTGGATCAACCTATTTTTCTACATTTCACTTCTTAACACATGCCAAAGTGTTGTTTGAGATCAATGATCATAGTTGTTCCTTTCAAAACATGACAAGTATTATCAAATATTTGATATTGAGGTTCATGCTAGAGACAAAGGATAGAATGGTATCAACAACATAATGGGGATTAAGGTCCATAGTTATTTCCTAATTCATGCCACGTTAGAAGGAAGGATAAAATTTGAACCTCTACTAGGAAATTTGGTAAATCCTATAAGGTCGAGTTTTTTAATGTAGCATTTAGAATTCAAGTTTAGGTCATGGTGCCATTTTGGCCCTAGGTCAACTAGTTTGATCTTTTGGGTGGGTAGTATATAAAACTAGTAAAACATGCCAATTGGAATCATCCATGCTATTTCATCGTATCTTTTGGGAACTATGTGTTCAAACAATATTTTATGGATGAAACCCCATTGGTTGCTAAAACAATAAGATAAAAACCTTGTGGTTATTTAAGAAAATTTTCACTTGAGGAATGCATTGGACCTTCAAGGATAATTTGCAAGAAATTTTAATGAGTTGGTGTGAGAATTTCTAGTTTTTTTTTTTTTTTGTGTGTAATGAATATCATATTAGTCCATTTGTTGTAAAAAATATATCATTATCAATATAGTTATTGCTCAATTTTAAATGATTTGTGCAAGTTTATTTCCATTGTTTGAGTATAAGTAAATACTATTTTTTGGATATAGTTAGGTGAATATTGTGTTAATCTTATTTTGTGACCATTGTTGTGTGTGTTCCAATCTCTTGTTTCATTAAATAGTTTGGGAAGGGGCATTATAGTTGTGAATTCTATGAATTAAAACAAATATAGAAATGGAATTGATAATTTATGTTATTATAGTAGAAAACAAAGAAGAATTAGTATTAAATTCATAAGTAGAACATAATTTTAGAATATTTTAAGAGTATTCCATGTGTGATATCATCTAATAGTTTCTTGAAATAAGTGAATATTTATAATTCCTTTGTATTTGAACTTTGACTTGATAGTTTTGTTTGTCTATCTAAGGAAGACATTTAGTACCTTGTTTGTATTGTTGACTTTCTAAAGTGTGATGTTTGAAGTCATTTGATATGAGAATTTCTATATATTTATTATAATAAGGGATGGAACATTATAATTAAAGAATATCAATACTTTTTAAAATAGTTTGGATGATAAGGGTAGCTACTTAGGTATAAATTAGATTTTAATATTTACAAATTTTTGAGAAAAAAAGTGAGACTGTTACTATATTTTATAAGTATGATGAAATTATATATCCTCATTTATATCAAATTATTTTATTGAATAAATAAATTATAAACTATTCAAACTCAATCTCTTTAGGTTCTTCATCCTTGAAGTTCACTTTAAGGCTAATAGACATAGGATGTGTATGCAAGTTCTCTTAAATTACCTCCTTGGTCAAGCTTGATGCATTTCAACTAAAACCAAAAGGTATGTTACAAACCATCTTTTCTTTGATTTATTTAATTTATATACCCACTTGTTTATGTTTTCTAGGTTTTTTTTTAATAACTACTAGTTACATGGTCTCAATGCTAGAGAGAAAAATACCTTACACTTTTTCTTTAGTCTATTTGAGCTATTTGCTTGTGGTCATTTCCTTAACTTTGATTTTCCCATATGTGGATAGAGACAAAGAGGTTTTTTTAGTTATTAAATGAATATAGAAACTTTGCTACTATGTTTTCGATTAGGAAAAATAGGTTTTGATGGGACCCGAAACCCATTACATAATAGTTTTGAAGGGACCCACAACCCTATCCAAGAAAAACATGCTACATCAAAGATAATGCATAAAACATCAGCAACCCATCAACAAGAACACTAAACATATAATAGAATAACACAAGTTGCATAGAGGAAAAACAGGGGCCAAAAGACCTCAACCAAATACAATCAAGTTTTTCCTAGGACCATAAACCCAAAGGTTTTGAAGGGACCTTAAACCCTTAACTAGGTTTTTTTGGGACCATGAACCTGAAACCAGGCAACCGATAGCCTGTAAAATCCAATCAACAATAAAAAAATCCACTTCGCAAAAGCAACACTAAGCCAAAACAACATGTGAAGTAGAAGCAACAAAGCCACCAATCAAAATAGGAAGCCAGCTCCATCTTTGCCTCAAAAGGAGGGAGATCCCCTCTATTGGAGAGAATGTCATGACCAACAAGTCCACTACTGCTAGAAAATTCTAGCACCCTCAACCTCCACCTCCATGGGAGAAGCATCCACCTCAAAAGGATTAGCAACTAAGGAAGCCACGGATAGTCACCACCTAGCTCCACCTCCATAGGAACTGAATCCACCTCCATAAGATTTGATAAGAGAGCCAATGAAGTAGCAGAACAAGCAACCATACCACCCTTAGGCCAAACTTAGTAAGAGACAAACACCTGCAAACTATAGGCCTCAAACAAGGGCTTAACTCTCTGGGAAAAAGAGATAGCCAAAGAAACCAAAGCAACCAAGGACAACTCCAGTAGTAGAAACTCTTCCAAACTGCTTTGCTTCAGTACAAAGGTAGTAGAGACAAACTTAAGCTTCATGAAAAACTGGGACAAGAGATAGGTCTTTGGAAACATCACATCTGAGAAAAAATAAAATGAGAACAAAAGACAAATTTCCTCCAAGAAAAACACAAAGCCCTTACACTTGGAGAGAAATATAAACCAAAAGGGGTACCAAACCATAAGGAGCAGCCCCGACACAGCTCCAAATAAGCAACCATGAAACTACAAGCTAGAACAAAACAACCCCAGAAGAAGAAGGAACAAAGAAGACCAACAGAGGAACCAATCTAAGATGAACAACACCCTCTGAGAAGATGACCTAAAGCTTCCCATCCAAAGAAAACAAGTCACAATAAAAGCAAGAAGCACATATCTCAGCCCAACTACAAGGGTAACCATAAGGGAACATAAGCAAATGGAGATTCCTTCACCAACAACTTGGTCTACACACATAGCAAAAAGGAGGGCATAAAACTACTCCAAAATGATCCCCATAGTACATAAAGCTTTAAGCACCACTCTCTTGGGACCAAAAAAGTAGTGAGGCAACCCAAGCGAAGAACATCCCACATAAACCACTAAAACCAAAACCCCGAAGAAAAAGAGGCCACCAAAAAAATAGAGCACAAGGGGACAACCCCAAGAAAGCAACATCAACCTACCCACCAACCCATAGAGAGTCTGGAAGGAAGCAACCACCACTTGATCAGCCAAGAAAAATCCAGCATAAAAAGCACCAGAAGTAGGGGCCCGAAAGCCACTAGGAGCAACAACGACCCACCAAAACAAAGGTAGATCCATCCACTAGAAGTGCAACACCAAGTAGGGAAACTCGAGAGTTGCACAAACCACTCATGAAGAAGAAAGAAGGGGGGTCCTATTTGCATGATAGACCCACCTTAACCCCACCTCAAGGAACAATGGAGCCAAAGCACAAGAAACTCTTGACGAAAGCTCCCCAAAGAACCACTAGACAACACACTGCAAGAAAGGTACACACAAAGAGGCTCCTATAGACCACACCACCCATCCGGGTCATCAACATCCTCTAAATCAAGCTCTCCCAAAGCTACAGATGCCTCAAAATTTGAAAAACCTTTGCTTCGTCCTCTCCCGCCCATCGCCATGTCTAAAAATTACCACAATGTGAAACTTTGCTACTATGTTACCAAAATAAAATAAGTGGAATTTTCCAAATGCAATAAGGTGTAGGAAAATAAAAGGAATGAGGAAAATGGAATATGGTGTCAAAGTTTTGAGTTTCATGAAAATTAAACTTTTGGATGAGTAGGGGCATTGGGGTGTATAGGTCTAAAGGGATTAAGGATATGAGCATGAAATGATAAAGAATAAGACTTTTGGGTTTTTGAGGGAAATTAGAACCATTGCACAAAGTGCAAAGGGTCCAAGCTTCCCCAAAATTATAAAGCCTATGGCTATGAAAGGGAGTAAATTTAGTGAGGACTTATGACATGATAGAAATTGAGAATTTTGCAAAAAGTGCAAAGGTTATTAGTTCATCCAAAAGAATAAATTTTGAAGGGGAGATGAACATTGGCACTTTGAAGTTAGAAGGGAATGTGGACCAAAGCTTAGGGATTTAGGTTTTCAAGACAACTGAAACCATTGCACAAAGTATAAAGGTTTCTAAGATGCCTAAATCTTTGGGTTTGAAGAAGAAATAAGGACCAAGGTTTTGAGACATGGAGGAACATTGAGACAATAAGCTAGAAGGATAGAGTTTAGAGTTTCAAAGGAACTTTGCACCTTAGCACTTGGTGGAAAGGTTCCAAGCATCTATGAAAGTTTGAAACTTGACAAAGAAGACATAGAATCCCTTCGAGAAAAAATAAAATTGTAAACTTAGATTTTTCCAACACCTAAGCCTACTCCACTATGATGAATTTTGACCATGAATAACAATATGATCCCTAAGGACCACAAAATCAAGAGAAAAGCATTTCTCACTTTTTACAAGGATTTGGGGAATTGAAGGGACTAGGGAACCGATGATATGTTCCAATGTCCTTTAAGAGTTTGAAACCCATAAAACAATTGATAACACACGGAGAAGGGTCATATTACAAGGCATTGACCACCAAAGTGCCCCCGAACAACTTTTACAAAGGATTTTTAGGATTTAAAAACTTTGAATAAATAGTCTTAGACAACATTGACAATAGAGGACCCAAATAGATATTTCTTAATCGATTATCAATAATATATAAATGGGGTTAAATACAAAAAATGGGAACAAAACACAGAGAAACGAGACATGTTAACAGTAGCTGGCAACAAGGTTAATACTATGTCCATTGATTAAGCCATCTGCCAAGGTTCATACCTTTGAAGGTTTGATATAAAGAGTAAGACAAGATCATGCCCTCAATAACTTTGGAGGAATGGATAAACTTCACTTTTTAGTTCTTAGATGATATCAGCATAAACTCATACTCATGTAAATTAATTTTGACAGATTAGTGAGGGAACTCTTTGACTCTTAACCAAAAAAAATATTAACATATTATTCTTTTACTCGTAATTCAAATAACAGAACCATCTAGTGAATGATTTGATACCCATCCTTAAAAAAACAATGGAATCGTACCGAGCACGTGGTCTGCATCACTCAAACAATAAACCTCCTATCCCTGCTCTTCCACGAGCTTAACGATAAGCCTGAAAGAACTTCTGTCGGTGATACACAAGGCTAAAGACACAACAACCAGATACTTATGGGACGTCATGGAGGCAGGCTCTGTGTCGGGGCGTTGCAGTAAATCAGCGCCTTAACACGTGGAACTGGTAACAATACATGCCAGAAGCAGTTCCCAGCGGGACAAGGAGGAACCGGACCTGGTACGTGAGTTGGAGTCCGCGGCAAGGCTGGAGATGAAGGAGAAGAGTGCACCGCCAGGTACGGAGAGTCTTAGGGGCGTCTTCCTTAGCTCCGTTCTTGACAGCAAATGTAGAGTCGAGATCATGAGGTTTTGGTACGTAGGGTCCACATTAATAAATTTCTTCTGAGCCACAGCGCAGATGCTTCCTTCTTTGAGCATATATAAATGTTATGAAATGCCTTTGAGATGTTAATTCAATGGTATGTAACATGGAGCTTAAATTAAGATGTTTATTAAATGGTAAGTAACATGGAGGCTAAATGCACGAGGTGAAGCCCAAAAAACATTTAACAATAATTTAGAACTAACATTCAAGAGTAAGAATAATTTCAGTATTTTATGAACACTTTATTGGAATATATTAAATATATTAAAATATATTAAAAAAATCTCTTTATTTAGGATAATTAATTAATTTAGATAAGAGAGTTGATTTTAGACGAGTTAGTTAAATATATATTGAAAATGATAAATAAGGAGGTATGTTTTCATTTTTACATATTTATAATCCAATCTAAATTTTTACTATGGAATTTATAATAGTAAAATTTTAACAAATGAGAAAATTGGCTTTTCTTAATTAAGATTTAGAATCATGTGTGCAGCACTAATCTAGAAATTCATAGCATTAAATCTTATTTTATAGCCTTGAACATTTTATGTGATTTAAAGTTGTGAATTTTAGATGTTTGAAAAGATATTTTATTTTGTGTACCTAGGGCTGGGTAGTGATCAAAAGTTACAAAAGAGATTGTTATCAAGATTAAGGACTCCACTTGTTTTGATTGTGGTCAAACCCTTCAAACTAGCTCAATAGTGTTCAAAGAAATTTGAATGATGCAATTAGAGTGCAAATGTTTATTTATATGTCCTTATGATTGTAAGTGCTTATGCAATTCTCTATGATGATATTGTGATGATAAAGCCATGAGGGTAAGTATATCTAAATTACCTAGGGATTTGTCCTTTAACACATTATAATAAATTTCAAATTTTAATGTTTCATGCTCAAGCTAGTGGGTAATGACTAGTTGGAGTAAATTTAGCTTGGTCCCATATTTTTTAGTTTGGAAAATAAGAATCAAGGTAAACTTATAGTCTTAAACTAGGTACAAGGCATAATTGCTATCATGAACCAACAATGAGAACATATCTATTAAGGGTAAGATATAGAACTTCTAGGGAATGAGACTTAGGTTCGTGTAGAGGACCAACCATTGCATAAAATTGTAGCGTCAAAAAATGTCACCCTTGACAATTTCACACTAGGTTAAAAATAGCTACCCCCTATGTGCTTAGACCTAATTATGTAGAACTTAATTTGCTCATTTTATGAACATCTTTGAAAAATTAAAAAGTGGGATTGAAAATAAATATTTAATATTTAATATTGATGTTTAAGGCCTTAAAAAGGATGAGTTTGGACTGGGGTGCCTAGTGCCCTTGTCTAAACCATTATGGCTAAAATTTAAATGTCATTGTCAAAATTTTAATATTTAAAAATCTAAAATCATTTATCAACTATTGGTATTTGATTTTTGGGAAATTAGAAGAATTGCATATAAACACAAATCATTTTCACCATTTTAATGATTGAACTCAATGATGCATAAAACAGGTTACTAAATGAACTATAAATGCAAGTAAATCATAACAACAAACTGGAAAAGTGTAGAGGAGCATATGGAAAAATGAAGATGACTAGAATGAGCTCTGAAATGAGGAAAAACCTAAAATTTTGGCCTACTAAGACTCATTCGCCAATTTGGACGAATCAGTCTAGATTAGAGTATATGCATAAGAACAAGTTTCTAGAAAAAGGGTATCTAAATTTTCAAAAAACCCTAAAAAACACCTGTAGTGGGACTCATTTGCCACTTCTAGGGGATTAGTTCCATTTTGTTGTGAAGTGCCGTAGGAGAAAAATCTTGAACTTAAACTTTGCAATCCTCTGAAGATGGATCAAATAAGCACTTTCCCACTAATTTTCTACAAATTGATGGATATTTTTCCCTAGATTTGAGTTTCCACGCGAGTCTTGACAACTTTTCACGACAACTTTGACAACATCTACAACTTTCTCATTTTGGTACTTTTCAAGGCTTCAAATCCACCTTTCTTCAATCTATAAATCTACAACCACACATGTAAAGAGGAGAAAAACTTGTTGATTGTTAGTGAATAGGGGTTTTCCTTGTTCAAACCCCATTTTGGTAATCAAACCTTGAAATGGAATGAAATAAGAATGGAGAATGATGAATGCACAAAATATGATGTTGCAACTCACCAAACCCTAGCCAATGAAGTGTTACAAACATATGCGAGATGACTCCAATGGATGTAGATCTTGACTCTTGCTTGAATATGATATATCTTGAATGAAATGCTAGATTGAATCATGAAACCCTACATCACAATTGTTGTCTCAAAAAAAAAAGATGCATGAAGACTTTGACATGATGCTTGATGCTTGAATCATGCTCTAGAATGCTTGACAATCTCCTCTTGAAGACTCTTGAATTCTCTTGTAAACACTTGAATGCACTTGTGAACTCAACTTTTCTATAAGGATGCTCATTCAACTTTCTAGTTGTAAAATTAGTGAAAGAAACTTGTATTTATTCTTAATTATGCAAGAATTCCCAAAATTACAACACTACAAGCTAACATCAAATCTAGGACCTGATAAAATCCCACCAAAAATTTGAATTAATTTTGATTTTGGACCACACGAAACTCATTTGCACAAGTTGGCGAATGAGTCCCATTATGCATAATTTATGTGACCATTTTAAAAATTTCTTAGAAAGGTGTGAAACCAGGTTTGGGACCTAAAAACCTAGGTGGGACTCATTCACCCAAGGTGGCGAATGAGTCCTAAATCACTAAATTTAGTCCATACAACCTAAAAAACCTAAATTTTGATTGGATGTTGATTTGTGTCAGGATTATCCTTGAAAGGATGCATTAAATGAGGCTTGTGGATGCAAAATAAGGTCAATTAAAGTATAAAGAAGTCTAATTATTTAATAAAACCCTAGAAGAGTGTGAAAGTATGTTACAAAACTTTACAAGACTCTAAATAAAGCATCAATAAGCTCATTTAGTTCACAAGGGCCCAAGACCTAATGTGAATATGTTAGACATATAACAACACTAAATCAAGGCCATGTTAGGGGGGACCTTTTTCTGTCATTACATCTAGCCCCCACTTTAGTGAGAGGTTGAACTTGCTTCAAACTCACACTAAAGTAGACATTCAAGAGGGGTCCAAGTGTACCAATGTAGATGGTTTAGGATAACAAAGACCGAGGAGGTGATCAAGCCCCTCAGATCCTAGATCCTACAATAAACCAACATAAGCACAAAAGGACATACACAAGGTGTATGATATGCAACATCAAGATACACAAACATGAAATTCCAATAACTAAAAGAAAGGAGAATAAAAAATAGCAAAAATTGAAAAGATGTGGATCAAGCCTCGACAGTTTGTCCAACACGATGTGGGTCAGATCTAAGTTGTTTGTCCAAGAATGCATGCTCACTTTGAGGCAACAAAACTTCAAGTTGTCTGTTGGGTGAGTAATCCAAGAAGGTGAGACACATATGGCCAATATGCACTAAACACACATGTGAGTGGCTAAGGGAAAGTCGTGCCTTGGATCGGCTTCCTATCCAACCATACCAAAGTTATACCTCTTGATAAATTTGATAAAGCACCAGATAAACATGATCTTCGAGCTTCATGAGACAAGGAAAAATTTGTATGCTTAGAGCTCATGAACAAACAAGATTGCTCCACAGGCATGCAAAGTGTGTTATGCAAGGTGTCCATATAACCAAAATTGTAAATGCGCAATAGTGTAAGGTACCGTTCAAAGGGATTTTACTTAGTTCATGCAAGGTCTCTTCTTAGGGAACATCATGCTTAATGTTTCCAAGAGAGGACAAGTGAAATAAATATCATGCTCTCAGAGGAAATCAAACCCAATGATGCCACCAATAAAAGGACACATCGCAAGAATAAAGAAAGTCACACAGTGAAACATGAGTGTCAATGTATGCTCCCACATTAAAGCGGTTCCTAACACCATTGCTGTGAGCAATTACTTTAAAGTAGAAGAAGACATGAGAGGTTATTTAGAAATCCCTATGCCTAGTCATATGTTTCTGAAGTGATCTACATCATGAATAAGTATGTCACATCCGAGCCAACTTAAGGCATGTCATCCACATCCCAAGCTTGCTCTTATATGTACATGAAAGGCGATCAACAAGCCAAAAGAGACAACGAAAAGTGACATACGAGGATAAGGCTACTTAACCCCTTTCCCCCACTTAGTGCAGGACAAGGATGAGCCAAATAGGATGAAAAGAAGTTTCAAATGGAGGATCTAGGTGCTTCAACACAAGGAAGAGCACCACAGTCCCTAAGATGTTGAAATGTATTACTCAAAGCTTTACATTCATTAGTAGAATGATCATGAACTCTATGATATGCAAAAAATGAATGTTTGTAGTAAAATTTATTTCATGTTCTTGGAGGAAGGGATATCAAGTGATCTTGGAGGAGTCTCAACAAGATACCTTATTGATCCAAAGTAGAAGGTGTTCCTTTATTTTGTGACAAAGATATCTTTTGCTTAGTACATGATGTCATACTTACACAAGACTCTTTAGATTGCAATATTTTGTTTTTTTTTTTTAAAGGAAGACGTAAAATCAATCGAATTTGAATCGTAAGTGTTTTGCATGATGACAATGATGTTAAGCAAGGATTTCTTTGTTCCTTTCATTTCTTTCAAAGGAAAAAAACCAAGACCACTAGTGTCTATCAATTTAGGATGCACTAATATTAAACTCGGCTTAGAGGAATCCTTTGTAATAGTGTTGATATTAAGTGAAGTATTTTTTATTTCTTTTGAGGGGAAATAACCAAGACCACTAGTATTTTCTTGTGTGTAAGGCTCTATAGGGATGCATATACCTTTTTCTCTAGCACCACATCCTTTTCCATTATAACCTAGTTGTTTCATCATTTCATAACCTTTTCCATAAAGATTCTTCATCTCAGCTTTTGGATTGGATGGTTGCTCATAATAAAGTTCATCAAAGTTTGTTGTGTAATTTGTTGTCTTTTGTTCTGAGGTGGTTGAGGTGGATCCTTTTGAAGGGTTTTTCAAATTTTTTGTTGACATTACTGCTTTTTCTTTTCCCTTTTCAGACTCTTTTTTTATGATCTTGTATTCTCCCATGAATGTTGGTTCGAAGTCTAAGGAACCCCAATCATCTTCTGATAGCTTCACAATTTGCTCAATATGTTTTTTATTTTTCTTTTTGTTGCATGGGTTCCACTTGTGTTGTTGGTGTTAATGTTTTTAGAGAATTTTCCTTATTTTTCTCGAGTTGCAAAACATGATAAGGCTTATTATCAACATCCAATGTGTACACTTTGTTGTTGTAGACATACTTCATTTTACGATGAAGAGTAGAAGACACCGCATGCATCTCATGAATCCATGGTCTCCCTAAAAGGATATTGTATGAAAGATCATGAGATATAACATGAATAGGAGTTTGTAATGTAACTTTGTCAATTGTAATATAGGAAAATTAATCACTCCAAGTAGTTTTCTTTACACATTATCAAACTAGCTAATAGATAAAGAGGTAGGTTGAATTTTTTGATTTATCCATGCCAAGCCTACCCAAAAGGTTTACACTACAAGCATTAAGAGAAGAGCCATTGTATACGAGGGTTCTTTCTATTCTTGTTTGATTATATTTAGCTAATATCATGAAATTGTCACATTGTTTTTGCATTTCCAAAGTAGGGAGCTCACTTTGGTGGAAAACAATGTCATCTTTTATTCCTTGAATCATGGCTGCTATGTCATTAGTTTTTGCACAAGATGGAACCACAATTTGTTGCAAGGCACTTTGAATCATGCTATGGTAGTGAGGTGATGCTTGAATAAGGTCCCATAATGATATCTTAGTAGGAGTATTCTTTAGTTGTTCAATAAGATCATATTTCTTTCCATGATGAGGACTCGGTAGGATAGGGTTAGGCAGGATAGGATTAGGCAAGGGGGGGGATTTTGAAGGTGTTTGTCTTGCTTGTGGTTTTTTTCTAATGTTATATGCATGAACAATGGTATTATGACTCAGCTATTGTGAAACATTTTTCTTAGGTGGGTAAGGGATAAGTTCAAGTTTGTTTTGAGTTTTTCATTTGTGTGATGGTTGGTAAAGAATTAAAGAATTCTTAGGATGTCCCACGGGGTATGTAGGACGTCCAATAGTCAAGGGCTATCTAATGGACACTTGTGCATTGATAACCTCGGCGGTCTTGGTTTGATGTATTTATAATAAAGGGAAATCTAGAATCACCTTTTTACCATCACCTAAGGAAGCCACCTTACTATTGTTTTAATTTTCTTGCACCATGATATCTTCCCTAGGAGGAGAGTTTTTAGGAGAACTACAAGCAAAATGTTCTTGGCATTCAAGGATTGGTTCTTCCAAAATTACTTCATCACAAGTAGGGGAATGATCGATTGTTGGATTTTCTTGCTTTTCAATGATGGTGTTTCCTTGTAAAATAATGTTTTCTCTAGGGGAAGAGAGAAACATAATATTCTCATGATCTTCATTGATAAAAGTATCTTTTTCACAACTAGGAGAGATACTAGGAGAAGGTAAAGTATGATTTTTATGATCATTTATGATTTCATTCCTTTGTTCCCTAATGTCTTCCAAAATAGGATAGGTAGGGGAAGGATCATAAATAGGGTTGTTATAGACCTTAAAGATTTGATCATCTAACATATTCTCATCATTTACAATCTCATTCTCTTCCACTAAATATTTCTCACAAGCAAAGGGAGAATGGAATTAGGTAAGGTGATGTTTAGATATGTGTCTATGATGTCATTCTCTTGTGCTATAATATCTTCCAATATAGGAGAGTTTATAGAAGAGAAGCTTTCAACAATGTCATGATTCTCAATGAGTGCATCTTCTAACACCAAAATACCTTCATCACATGTAGGAGAGGTATTAGGAAAAGAGAAACTATGATCATCAGGATTGTCTATATTCTCATCTTCTTCTATCACATCATTCCCACGAATAGGAGATATAAGAGGGGGTGTAGGTTTAAGGAAAGCATCAAAATTTTCACTCTCTTGCACTAAGAGACTCTCAAAACTAGGGAATGCATTGAATGAATGACTAAAATTCTTATTGACTAACTTTTTCTTTGCAAACTTGGAAAAGACCGAAACTAACATTTTTGCAAAGTAATATATGTAAACTTAAAATGCAATGTAAAGGCCTAGAATGGAATGTGTATCTATGCAATTTTTAGATTTCACAGGAGGTAATTTACTGATTACACTATGTAATGATCTAAAAATGAAATGTTGTAAATTCAAATTTCAAATTGAGCAATGCATGAAATGGACCAATTTAAGCTAGATTTAGTAAAATGCATGAAACAAAAAATTAACCAATGGAAACAGATAACCAATGGCAGCAAACAAAAGTACAAAACCAAGGTTTTTAATGTTGTAAAATGCAGTTTCAAATGTGCACTGAGACCGATTCACCCAAAGGGGCGTATGAGTCCCACTGAGGGTTTTTTTCAAAAAATTTAGAGAATTTTATGTGGTTTTTATGATTTTTGGTTTGAATGATCTATAACCTAAGTGCAAATGTAGATTTTATATTATTTTCAATGATTTGAGATGCAAAAATGCAACCTATATGCACTTTCACTCATGCAAACCCTAATGCAAAGTTAACGCAAGATAAATCTAGGATGATGATGCACTCCAAATAGAAATTAAAGTATTCCAAATGTAGGTTCACCAAAATGAAACAATGAAAATAGTGTTCCACCTTTTGGGAGGTGGAACACAAACTAGGTGTTTAGGAACCTAGACCTATTTCCCACAAGTTTCATTCAAGGAGGCCCTAGAGATCTCAACCCAATGAAGAAAGGGGAAAGAGTCCTACTAAGAGACTGTCCTAGGGTCTGATTATAAACTAAAGAGGGGTTTACCAAAAAGCTAGTGCTAGGAACAATGTATGAAATGCAAGATCTAATGAATGAATTCTATGATGCATAAAACCTTACTAAATGAACTATAAATGCAAGTAAATCAGAATAAAAAATTAGAAAAGTATAGAGGAGCAACTAGAAACCTGTAGATGACTAGAATGAGCTCTGAAATACTATAAAACCTAAATTTTTTGCCTACTGGGACTCATTCACTAATCTGGGTGAATCAATCCTAGATAAGGGTTTTTGCACATGAATGGGTTTTTGGAAACAAGGTATCTAAATCTACAAAAAAACCTTAAAAAACACCTATAGTGGGACTCATTCGCCACTTTTGGGGGATCAGTCTCGTTTTGTCGTGAAGTGTCCCAAGATTAAAATCTTGAACTGAAACTTTGCAAGCCTCTAAAGATGGATCAAATAAGCACTTTCCTACTAATTTCCTACAAATTGGATGGATATTTTACCCTAGATTTGAGTTTCTATGAGTCTTGACAACTTTTCATGACAACTTTGATGATATTTGCAACTTTCTCATTTTGGTACTTTTGAAGGCTTCAAAATAACTTTTCTTCAATCTATAAATCTACAATCACACATGTAAAGAAGAGAAAATCTTTTTGATTGTTAGTGAGTAGGGGTTTTCCTTGGTCAAACCTTGTTTTGGCAATCAAACCTTGAAATGGAATGAAATAAGAATGGAGAATGATGAACAAACAAAATATGATGTTGTAACTCATCAAACCCTAGTCAATGAAGTGTTGCAAACATGTGTGAGATGGCTCCAATAAATGTAGATCTTGAATCTTTCTTCAACAGGATAGATCTTGAATGAAATGCTAGTTTGAATCATCAAAGCCTACATCATAATTGTTAGCTCAAAAATAAACATGATGCATGAAGAATTTGAAATGATGCTTGATGCTTGATAATCTACTCTTGAAGAATCTTGAATGCTCTTATAAACACTTGAATGCACTTTTGAACTCAACTTTTCTATAAGGATGCTCATTCAAATTGCTAGGTGTAAAATGAGTGAAAGAAACTTGTATTTATACTTAATTATTCAAGAATTCCTGAAATTATAACACTAGAAACTGACATCAGATCTATGACCTGATAAAATCTTGCCAAAAATTTGAGTTAATTTTGATTTTGGTCCATATGAGACTCACTTTCCCAAGGTGGCGAATGATTCCCATTAGGCTTAATTTATGGCATCATTTTTTAAAAATGCTTGGAAAGGTGTGAAACCAGGTTCGGGACCCAAAAACCTAGGTGAGACTCATTTTGCCAAGGTGGGAAATGAGTCCTAGATCACTAAATCTAGACCATACAACCTGAAAATGCCTAAATTTTGATTGGATGTTGATTTGTGCCAGGATTATCGTCGAAAAGATGCATTAAATGAGACTTTTGCATGCAAAATAAGGCCAATTAAAGTATAAAGAATCCTAATTATTTAATAAAACTCTAGAAAAATTTGAAAGTGTGTTACAACACTTTATAATGTACTCCAAATAAGGCACTAATAAGCTCATTTAGTTCACAAGGGCCCAAGACCTAATGTGAATATGTTAGACATATTACAACACTAAATCAAGGCCATGTTAAGGGGGACCTTTTTCAGTCATTACAAAATGTAGCATCAAAAATTTTCACCCTTGAAAATTTCACACCAATTTTAGCTCTCCCCTGTGTGTTTGGACCTAATTATGCATTTAATTTACCCATTTTAAG